>JAAGEH010002531.1:8609092-8726977 GCA_011751065.1 Lasiurus cinereus
AAAAAAAAGAGTAGGTCAACATTTATGTGGACTGAAATGACATTTCCATTGCTGAGGGATAAAGCATCCATAAATAAAAATAGCAGAACTTTGAGTGTGAGGTATTTGTAGTTAGTACAATCTCTCTTCTCACAAACTGACAGGGGAGGCTCCTTGGTAACACCACTCACACTGCCTGAACCTCCTAGTTGAGGTAGAGAAGAACATGGAGAAGGAAGGAAGTGGACATTTCACTTTCAGTGGAATATCATATATTATTTCAAACCTAACTAATGAGACTCTCTTTGTTCAAAACATTCTGTGAATTTTGGTTGAAGTTTGTTTTGTTATACTGAAAATATATTTAAAAGTATTCATTGTGAAAAAGATTTGACACTTCTGAAAAATAAAACTCAAGAGAAAGTGTTTTTAGTAGGATAAAATTACTTAAAATTGAAGGGTCTTGAGAGTAGAGCTCATTTGTTATTTAATACAGGGCCCAGTAAAAATGGTGTCACAATTCTGATAAGCTTCAGAAGAGGCACTGCTTGTAGGTATGGTTGTCAAGTGGAACAAAGGTAAACTTTGCTTCTGTTCTGAGAAACATTAATTAGATGGATGCTAAATTATTTTTTCTGACCTCCCTTTTGGTTTTGGATGTTGGTTCAGATTGAAGGAGTACTCATTTATAATTCTGAAGAGAATCCACAAATACCTTGGAATTCAGGAAAGAGAAGAATTAAATGAGAATAGATTGGAAGGAGGGAAGCTTTCTTTCCTCTGTTTCAGGGATGGCATTCAGAATTCATGTATTTCTTTTAACAAATAGATTGGATGTTAGAGTCAAAGGCAATTTCAGAATTTTTGGGTAGGAGTGGTCTTTAGAATTTATCTAGTCCTGTTTCCTCACATTTCTGAGGAGGAAGGTGAAAAGTGCAGAAGGGTGATAAATTTCCCCAAGGTCATACAGGTTGAATTTTGCCTCTGGTCCATTAGATATTCTATTGCACTAAAATCTATGTATTGATAGGCCATAATGGGATTCAGTGGTGTCTCATTTATATGAAGAACAGAGCTGACGAAACAGAAGTTGTAGAGCCACTCAGAGCAATGCATATGATCCAGAAGTTTCACTTTATGAAAAGTCCTAAGTATGTTGATTTCCAACATTGAGTAAAGATGGACATGAGTAGAATCAGAGTAAGGGTTACATCTCAATGTTACATCTCTCTGTAACTTAACTGAGGCTTATAGTCCTGTGTTAATTTATCTTTTATGGAGAATAGTTTACAAATCAAGATTTGAAAATACAATACTTGACTAAATTGTCTTTTTGTAGATTGGCTATCAGTTTGTCATGTTTAAATTTGAAGATACCTGAATTTTAGAATTGTGTTGCCTACAATGTTCTTGTTTATTTATTTTCCTATTAGATAAATGTAACAGGTACTTATATATAAGAAGGCTTCTTGTCCAAAGATATCTCAACAACTAATTTATTATTAGTGTCCAAATGCTGCCAATAGAAAGCCCTTACTTTGATTTAAACTTTTCTTCATTGGGCTGTTTTTATTTTAAAATGCATATATCCCAGGAAGGGATAAAGGAAAGCAAAGTGGATGTGAGAAAACAGATTTCACTTGCTTGACAATTTGCCCCACATTCTGATTAGGCATTGCAAGATTACATTAGTTTATGTGTATTTTTTATTATTATATTTCATACTACATATATGTTTTACAAGTATTCTTTGCATATATAAAATATAAACTAAAATATTTAAAATTAAGTTACTGAACAAAAAGAAATAAGAATAGGGATCATTTGAAATTTTCAAATATGTATTTTAAATAAAGCACTTAACATCTTGGCCAAAAGTATGCCATACTTTAAAAGCCAGCATATGTACAGGAATCATCTTTCTGTTTGTTTTCAGTAATGATCCTTATCAGAGTCCAGTCTAGCTGGATTCTGTACTATGTGACCTAGCCAAATGAGTCTCAGTGGTTCTGAGGACTTAGCTCAGATTGGACATGTGGTCGCCATCAGCTCCACACCCAAACTTGAAGTTGTTGAATTTTCAAAACATGAGAGATCTAATTCAGAATATTAGAGCTAATCATTTATTTTGGAAACACTTTGCATGATATTCGGTAGATGTGTAGTCTTGGATTTTAATATTAGGAAATGGGGGATGTGAAGGATGCCTTTTTTACTCTTAGTTGCTGAGGTGTGTATACAAAATGGCAGCTAAATTAAACTACCTCAGAAGGAATGATGTCTAGTTCTGTTCTTTGATCGGTTTTGAACAGATAACCTAGGATTTGGTTGTATTAGGGTTCTCCAGAAAAACAGAACTAACAGTATATGTATGTGTGTGTGTGTGTGTTTTGATAGAGAGTGAGAGAGGGTGAGTTAGAGAGAGATATTTATTATGAGGAATTGGCTTATTTGATTATGGAGACTATATACGTACCATGATCTTCCCTCTGCAAGCTGGAAATCTATAAAAGCTGGTGGTGTAATTCAGTCTAATTCTGAAGGCCTGAGAACCAGAGGAGCTGATGGTATAAATCCCAGTCCAAGGACAGGAGAAGATATGATGAGCTATACCAGTTTAAAGCACCAAGGCAGGAAAAAACATAGGCAAATTTGTCCTTCTTCTGCCCTTGTTCTGTTTTGATCCTCAGTGAATTGGATGTTGCCCACCAATATTGGGAAGGCCAGTCTACTTTACTGAGTCCACTAGTTCAAATGCTAATTTCACCCAGAAACAACTTCACAGACACACCCAGAAGTAATGTTTAATCTGGGCACTCCATGGCTGGTAAAGTTGACACATAAAATTAACCATCACACCTATGTTATCATTACAATCTTCCTGGGGACAGTTGTTAGCATTGGATTTTCTGTACTTGTTTGCTTTCCTGTCAAGCAAGTGAAGTCAACTTGGCACGCCCGCAGAGCCTAATGTGAAACTGTCCACTAACATTACTCTTCTACATGGGTAAAGCATGTTATGTCCACTAAAATGTGCTCTCATTGTTTATTTATTTATTTTTGGGTTCTTCATCAACCTGGTAGTTATGTGGCTCAGTTTTTCTTATTCTCGTTTTTTGGATTATTAGACTGAGGTTCAGATAGGAGAAATGACTTGCTCAAGACCATGTGACTATTAAGTGGCAGAGCTAGATCTAGATTATAGATTAAGTCTTCTGAATAATCCAAAATAAAATAAAAAGAAACCTTTTTAGTGCAGATCAATCAGAGACCTGAGAGTTAATGTTGTTCTCTCTTCCCAGTATTCACTATAAAACCATGCTGTTGCTTTGACAATATGTTCCAGTAATTCTACACTCTGCTTTAAACTATTGAAGGGAGCAGGGAAAGGAAGAAATGGCCCTTGAACCTGATGCTTCTCTAGACTAAGATGCTCCATGTAACTTTCTCACATTAGAATAAGCGACAGTTTTGAAAAATTTGGGAAGTCTATAAATGCCTAGTGTAGACCATGGGGAATTTAGTTTATAGGAGGAGTTATCCTGCTTGTCCTCTCTTTTATGGTTTGATTCTGAATGGCCAACCTAAAGTGAGTTTGGGCCCCCGTGGAAAAATTGGAAGTTTCCCAGCAAGAGGGAGACATGTATTGAAATGGAAATAGTTGACCAAGATCCCTTTTGGGGTTTCTGGGCTACCCCAAAGCATGGGCTTGCACTGATATAGCACATCAACAGGCAGGTATCATCATCAGTAAGGCCTGATAATTTGTACTGGCTTCTCCCCAGTCTCCTTTTCTCTCAGCCCTGATGTTGTGTTAGTAAGTTTACATAATTTTTTAGGGGCTAACATCTCTAGTTCCACGGACAGTGGAAGCTGAGTGTGCTTGTGTATTAAGAGAGAACCAAACATTACTGCATATTCCTTCCTGCAGTTCTGTCTCTATCTGCGGCTCTAGGCAGTATTGCAGCTTCCTAGATCCCTGATGTGTCCCAAGTGTTAACTCCAGAACCCCATGTTCCCTGTGGCTGCAGGTGGGGCTGGCAGTGCCTCTTATTTCCAAGTAGACATAGTGGCACTGATCTGTTGCCTCAGATGTTTCCCTGTGTCTGGCTACTAGCTTGTGGTCACCCATGACAGCATCCCAAAGAACAGCTGCTCAGGTCAGATGTTACTGTGCATTTTGACTGCTTCTCTGTTTGTTTCTATGTATTAGGTAGCTGCTAAGTCTTGAGTTGATAGAGTGGCTTGGTGTAGTAAGTGTTCTATAGGGCCCAGTGGCTCAGCCTCCACAATCACCTTAGGTGGACACTCTTGGTGCATCCCTTTGTGGGCTGTGTACACAGTTTTGTTGTAGTTGAGCCTTGATTGCTGTTGGTGTTACTGGGAGGAATTCACCTCCAGGCCAATTGGCTGTGAGGACCAGCTGCATCTACAATGTAAGAGCTGGTGTGTAGGAGACACCATTATGGAGCAGGACTTGCTTTAGTGGAGCTTTGGTGCTCACTGTGAGTCTGCTCCTTGAGTGAGTTACTTATCAATGTGAAGAGTTGTAATTTGGTATGGTCTCACATTAACCACTGGGTATACTGGCTCTTGGATCTCCAAGGAGGTGCAAGGTCAGCCACTGCCTGGGGCCACTCAGCAGGAGCTACAGAGAGATCTGCAGATTCCTATCTGTTTGGAAGGGCCCAGACAAGGCCCAGCTGTGAAGCAAAGCAGGCTGGTGCTGATGCCGGTTTTTTGGGTCTTTTATTGATAGGTTTGCAGCTCCCTGACCCAGGTGCAGCTTGTTTAAGAGTTTTCGCCTGAGAAAGGACAGACCATTCAAAAGCCAATGGGCACAACTTAGGCGGAGTTGTAAATTGGGTAGGGCATCGTCTCAGGGAATCACTAGGGCAGAGCAAAAAGCAATGGCTGCCTGTCAGCCCTGTACCAGGGAGGTCTCAGTATAGGAACAATGACTGCTGTGAACACCTCTGTCTGAAAAATGTCCCCAAGTTGCTGCCTTGATGCCAGATAATCCACTTTCTCCCCGTATGTGTCTGGGTCCCCCAGAACCTCACCCGTCACTGGAGCTCAGAGGAAGTGGGAGCTTATAAATTCAGTTCGTGGTTCAGGCCTTTTAAGAGGAGCAGCTGAGTCTCTAGCAACCTGTGTGTCACTCAGCCCCAGTCGCACTAGTTTTTACAGTCTTTAGTTCTTACTGCCCATAAGGACTATTTTCCCCAGCTCTGCAACCCTGGGCTCAGAGTCTGGTGTGGGATTGGGACCCCTTGCTCCTCCAGGCAACCTCTGCAGAGGCAATCTCCCTCCCAATTGAAAAATCAGCACACCCAGACCACCCATTCCATGCCTCCGCACCTCCTACCAGTCTCAATGTGCTTCCTTTTTTACCTCTCTAATTGTAGTACTTCCACTCAGCCAGCTTTCCTATGGTTCTGGATGATAGTTGTTCTGTATTTTAGTTGTATGTTTGATGTGGTTGTGGGAGGCAGCAAGTACAGGCGTTTACCTATGCCACCATCATGGTTCTCCCATTTTTTAACTTTGTTTTGTACTTTTCTAGTTCATTGGAAGTTCTCCATATATACAGGATATAAATGAATCATCAGGCAGCTCTATAAGTAACAAATTTTCTTTCATTTTTCCATTTGTCTTTTTATTTTCTTTATGGTATCTTTATGCCGTCAGAAGTTCTCAATTTTCATTTAGTAAAGTATACTTATCTTTTCCTTTATTACTTGTTGTTGAGTGTTTGTCTTTTAAAAAAAATCCTTTCACTCCCAAGATCATATTTTCCTCTCTATAATACATATTGTAACTGGTGGGGGTGTCCCTCCCTCGTATTCTATAGGAATATGCATTACTTTTGTTCTTTTTTGCTGTTGTTAATCCTCATTGGAGGATATTTTCCCCATTGATTTTTAGAGAGAATGGAAGGGAGTGAAAGAGATAGAGAGAAAGAAACATCAATATGAAAGAGACAGATCAACTGATTGCCTCCCACACAGGCCCTGATCTGGGCAGAGGATCATGCTTGCAACCAAGGTATGTGCCCTTCACTGGAATCATACCCTCAGCCCTTCAGTCTGCAGGCCAACACTCTAACCACTAAGAAAATGGCTACCGCTGATATTTTGTTTTTTACATAAATTTTAAAACCAGCTTATAAAGTTTGCAAAAAGTCTGGATATATTTACTGGAATGAATTTATCTCAGATCAATGAGAGAATAATTTATTTCTTTATAATTGTATGCTTCTATCTGTTAACATATTATATTTTTCTATATTTAGATCTTCTTTAATTTCATTTAATGAAGTTTTATTGTTTTATATATAGGGTGCTCATATATTTTTTATTACATTTATTTCCTGGTACTTTGTATTTTCATTGCTATTGTAAAGCTTTAAAACAAACATACTAGTTAACTGTGTATTGTGTTTTTGTTTTTCTTTTGGTATCAAGTAAAACAATAGAATTATATATATTGATTTCTTTGCTAAATTAATAATTCATCTGATTCTTGAGTTTTTTTTTTGATTTTTTACAGAAAATGAAACTATCTGTAAATAATGACAGATTGTTTCTTCTTTCCAGTCCTTATCTATTTATTTTCCTTACCACAATGTGCTGACTTGGTCTTCCTGCACATTATGGTAAGGAACAAAATGATGATCGTTATGGGCATCCTTGTATTTCTCCTGATTTTAATAGGGTTGTTTTCAGTTTGCTGTTATGTATGATGTTTTCTGATTCTTTTATGAAAGAATCTATAAAAGGAAGATCCCCTCAATTTGCTATGATTAAATTTTCTTGATGATGAATAGATGTTCAACTGTATGGTACATTTCTTTTCTTTATTTATTGAGATCTGTATTAGATGGAGACTTGCTGTCAGAGCCACCTTCAAGGAAGGGCTTGCTCTCTAGCTCAGGGCATGTAGGCTATAGAGGGCCTCTGTCAGTCAGCTTTTTTACAGCCTCCTCACTCAGGCTCAGAGCAGCCTGTACTCAGTGACTGAGCAAGGTGAGGAGTAAAGGTCCAATTCACTCTGCTGGGGCTCCCTGCTGTTCTGCCTAGGTTTTGTTGGGTCTGCATTGCAGTTGAATATCTTCCTCTACTTTTCCTCCTTTTCACAAGTGACAATTTCTAACAAACATTACAATACTCTGAACTCAGTTTCAATGTTTGCCTTTGGGGAACCCAGTTTGTGACAACATGATATTAATTCCCTTTATTCTCTTCATGTAATAAATTATATATTTTTTCTGATATTAAACCAACCTTGTATTTCTATGATAAATTCCAATTTATTGTTTCCCATTATCTCTTTTATATATTGATGCTTTTTGTCTATTAATTATTATTTTATATTCTTATCCTATTTAATAAAGAAGGAATGTGCAAATTGACCATCACAAAGATGGCAGCAACCACAGGGGAGGTGAATTTCCATAACACAAAATAGCTTCCCGTAATGAG
The DNA here is from genome assembly GCA_011751065.1 of Lasiurus cinereus. Classification (NCBI taxonomy): domain Eukaryota; kingdom Metazoa; phylum Chordata; class Mammalia; order Chiroptera; family Vespertilionidae; genus Lasiurus; species Lasiurus cinereus. The sequence goes on from JAAGEH010002531.1 coordinate 8,616,556, forward strand.
CCTTAATGAGCAATCAGCAGAGACCTGAGGCTACATGGCACTGGGCCAGGGCAGAGGACCTCAGGCTGTGCCCTGCGCCTGGTGGGGCTTGACAGGGAACCTCAGGCCTGGTTCCCCAACTGTCCTTCCCTGCAGGCTTGATTGCCCCCAACTGCCTTCCCTTGCAGACCTGGTTCCTCCCAACTGCCCTCCCCTGCTGGCCATCTTGTGGCAGCCACCTTGTGTCCACATAGGGGCAGCCATCTTTGACCAGATGGGGGCAGTCAATTTTCATATTACTCTTTCATTAGATAGGTTAGAGGCCTGGTGCATGGGTGGGGGCCAGCTGGTTTGCCTGAAGGGTGTCCCAGATCAGAGTGGGGGTTCCCTTGGGGTGTGGGGAGGCCTGGGCCAGGGGCCTGTGGTGGTTTGCAGGCCAGCCATGCCACCCAGCAACCCAAGTGAAGGCCCTGGTATCTGGGATTTATTTATCTTCTATAACTGAAACCTTTTAGCCTTGAGCAGAGGCCAAGGCAGGCCAGGGTGTTAGGAAAGCTTGGCTTCCTCCATTGCCAGGGGCAACTCAACCCTCCTGCTCTCTCCAGCCCCATGGCTGCCACCATTTTTGTTGGAATATGTTTATCTTTTATAATTGAAACTTTGTAGTCTTGAATGGAGGCCTGGGCCACCCAGAGCAGGCAGAAAGCTTGGTTTCCTCTATTGACAGGAAAACCCAAGCGACCTGTTCGCTCTATGGCTGCAGTCATCTTGTTTGGGTTAATTTGCATACTCACTCCTGATTGGCTGGTGGGCATGGGTTGTGGGTGTAGTGGAGTGATGGTTAATTTGCATATTACTCTTTTATTAGATAAGATATGTTCCTGCTTATATCATTAAAGTTTTTGCTAGATTCACTAAATGAATGTGACATTTTTCTCTATTCTGGTAGAGTTTATGTAAATGTGTACTTCTAAAAATAATTTACCAGTAAACATCTGTCTGGTGCTTTCTTAGACATTTTAAAAAAGATTTTTTGTATCCTTTATGAAATCTTTTTAAAAATAATGGGTCCCAAGACAGGTGATTTTCCCCAGTGTTTCCCCTTAAACTGAATGCAATTAGAGAAAATATTTGAGAAAAATTTCTAAGTTTATCCATGAAGGCAATAATGTATTTGTGTGGTCATCATGGATATTTGTCTGGGGATTCCAGATGAGCATCCTCATTCTTTTCCTATACCTAGGGACTTACTGATTTTATGTTATAGAAAACCTGTCCAGTACCTTTGTTAAAGGCAGACATTTCTTCCAGCTTAAACTGATGGAGCATGTGCAATTCACTAACACAACACTAACTTAGTAGATATGGAGATCTGGGGTCTATTGGATTTTCTATATGATAACTATTGACCTCAGGCAAGTGGTGAAATCCATATGGAATTTTTCATCTTTAATATGAGATATTGGATTAAATGTTATTGGAATGTTGTAATGTACTGATTTGATTTATTTAATGGATATGGGAATTCATATTTTCTATATATTTTTGAGCCAGTTTGGTATGTTATATTTTTTCTAGGAATTTGACAATTTTATCTATGCTTGCATCTTGTGGCACAAACTTTTTTCATAGTATTCTTCTATAATTTCTCCAGGAGTTATATCTCTTTTTTTACTCAAATGACTATTATTTTTACCATTTCTCTCTTTTTCAAGATGAACCCTATAAATGTTTATCTATTATCTATACTAATAATAGCCTAGTTGATGTCACACCCTCACTTCTTCACAAGATGGCCATCACAAAATGGTGTCACAAGATGGCTGTATGCACAGCAGAGGCAAGGTCTGCCACTCCGTGTAGAGAGGCCTAGTGGTCCTGTAACTCTGTGCAGTGCAGAGAAGGCCACTCCTGGTGTCTCCACCAACTCACGTGGAGGAAGTGGGTCCCGGTGGAGGAGGCAGGTTGTGGCAGGGGAGGGCAATTGTGGGTGAACAGGCCAGCAGGGGAAGGAAATTGGGGGCAATCAGCTTGACAGGGGAGCAGTTAGGCATCAATCAGGCTAGCAGGGGAGTGATTACGGGGCAATTAGACAGGCAGAAGTAGTTAGGGGCAATCAGGCAGGCAGACAGGTTAGTGGTTAAAAGCCAGTGGTCCAGGATTGTGAGAGGAATGTCCAACTGCCAGTTTAGGCCCTATCCCTGTGGGGTGAGGCCTAACCTGGCAGTCAGACATCCCTCGAGGGGTCCTAGATTAGAGAGGGTGCAGGCTGGCTGAGCAACATCCCCCCACCCCTTGTGCATGAATTTCGTGCACCAAGTCTCTAGTATCTTTCATAAGAACCAACTTTGGCTATGTTGATTTTTTTCCTTTTGTTAATTTATGATCTGAAATATTTTTCCTTCTATGTATTTTTTGGGGGTGTTTGGAATTCTTTTTTTTTAATTGATTTTTTTTATTGGTTAAGGTATTATATATGTGTCCATATTCCCCATTGGACCCCAGGTTAGAAGTCTTTTTATCAAATTCTTATATTTGGTTGCTTAGTTCATTAAATTTTAGCTTTTTCTGATATAAGTTTTTAAGGTACACAATTCTTTTTAAGTACAATTTGGCTTCATCAACCACATTTTGATACATAGAAATTAAAATATTTTATAGATTTTGTAATGCATATGTTACTTAAAGATATGTTTTTAAATTTTCAAATCTTTGCAGTTTTTCTATTTTTCATTTTGTTATTAATACCTAACATAAAGGCATCATGGTTAGACAACATGCTGTGCTTGAAGACTTTGTTAAAATACCTGAACAATACATGAATATGAGGATACTTCATTTTTTATTATTTCCCATCTGATTTATACACCCTTATTGGATTATATTTTAACATATTTTTTTTATTGATTTTTTACAGAGAGGAAGGAATAGAGATAGAAAGTCAGAAACATCGATGAGAGAGAGACATTGATCAGCCACCTCCTGCACGCCCCACAGTGGAGATGTGCCCGCAAGCAAGGTACATGCCCCCGACCGGAATCGAACCCGGGACCTTTCAGTCCGCAAGCCGACGCTCTATCCACTGAGCCAAACCGGTTTTGGCATATATTTTAGTTTCTTTACTTTAATTGAGATAATATTGTTGTTTTATGTAGATTGTTTATGAATGAAGTTTGTTCACATCCTCATTTGCAGTGGTGAGAACAGTGCCCAGCATACAATAGTTACTCAACAGAGAGTTATTGAAGTAATTTTTATGGTCAGACCATGTATTGAGTATGTGTTCATTTTTGGTTTGGAAGGTATGATAGTTGTGGTCATGTGACTTTGCATTAAACACACTTCCTAACACATTTCACAATCCTATCTAATATAGAGGGAATATGTTAATTGACCTTCACACTGCTAGAAAGATGGCAGTGCCTACAACCAATAAGGAGGAACAATGCTAATTGACTGCCTCACCCTCAATGATGGTGGCACCCACAGCCACAAGGTGGTGGTGCCCAGTCCCCTCAGTCCCACCGTGCACCTGTCTCTGGAGTGCCCCAGTTCCCTAAGCCCCCCAGCTGGTCAGGGCCAGCCCAAGGCATAAGAAAGCCTCAGATGTCAGCTGCCCAGCCGCCCAGGGCCACCCAAGGCTCAGTAGCTAGGGCGAGCAGCAGAGGTGTGATGGGGCATCTCCTTCCCCTGATCGCCCTGTTACCTCCCACCCCTGAGGGCTCCCGGACTGTGAGAGAGGGCAGGCCGGGCTGAGGGATGCCCCCTCCAGTGCATGAATTTTCTTGCACTGGGCCTCTAGTTTATTTTGTAGTTGCTTTGATGACTTTTCCTCATACCTTAGTTTAGGGTCTGCCATTGGATCCTGCTGTCAGATGTGAAAGTGGAGAGATGTCACTATAGACCTTGCATTCATTTTTACTGGTCTGGTCTATAAAGAGACATTGATAATTGACAGTTGTATTCAAGTCCTGAAAGGACTCAGAGATGATTAGGAGTGCCTTGTAGCTGTCACTTTGATTTCAGTGGGATTGCACTTCAATGCTCTGCCTAGGAGCACTAGAAGAGAGACAGTTTCCTTTACAGTCTCCCCGTAGGAAACTTCACCAGCTTTGTGGAGGGGGAAAAAATGACACCTACTGACTTACTTTTAATCTGGAATTAATGCAATCAGCAACATCTAAAGAAGGTAGATAAGGTGTGTTTTCATCTCAATGAAATCAGGATTTCAAAGCTTTTGAGCTGCTAATACTTTTCCCTCCTGTCTGTTACTTTTTCCTTTTTTCTCCAATTCAGTGTCAGCATCAAAGCTACGTTCTGACATTACCAGAACAATCAGAGGCAAGGAGAACATGCAATTCATGATGATCGCACACTGTTACTTCACAGAGCAGCAGCAGATCTAAGGCAAAGTTGGCATTAGTGCCCCATCCTGATTACCATCACATTAGGAAGTGGAATGAAAGGTACCAGGTTGGATTATCCTGGGGCTTCTTGGCAGCCATGAAGTTGGTATACCCTTTAACGAGAGGTAAAACTTTTAAGGAAAGTCAGGTGCCAGAAATGAATGGGGAATGAGACTGGTTTCCTATTATCCTCTCATGGTTTTTGGGAAATGACTTTGCATTGCAATTGAGAGTAATATTGCTGGGAGCTGGAGGAGTCGGAAATGCTCTGTGGATCAGGTGCTCTGGCTTACTAATTGGGATAAATTTAGACAATGACATGTTTGCACATGAAATACTGTTACAGTAGAAAAGGTGGCTATGAATCTCACAGCAGCAGCAGAAAGCAAACAAAGTCAAAACAAGATATTATATTTGGGAACTCTAAGTTTATATTAGCATCAGGCAGTTTGGGCCTCCTATATTGTGGAAATTTGGCACACTACTTAAATTGATTATAGCAACAGAGTGGAAGAAAATACTAAGTTGGAAAATGGTTTAGTCTGTGCATTATAGAAAAAGATCTTTTAGAAAATTAGTTTTTAAGATCAGGTGGGCAATCTCTCACTAAATTTAGGGATGGTATCCATTTTTCTGTGGGAGAATCAAAGAGGGAGGTTTCTTTGTGAATCTAGATCCTCTTCTTTCAATTTTCAGTTCTGGGGCTCAGGAAATCTTAACTTTTCACTGCATCATTGACTTGGCCTGCCACTGAAAATACTTTGCAAAAGGGGAGATGGGTGATACTAAGAGATTCTATTAATATAGGATCTGTACCTCAAAGATAGAGGACTGCATGACTTTCACTTACTTATTTAAAATTCTGTGTGGCTGTTTAGAGGCAAAATCTTCACTTGAGTCATCTACCTAATGAAAAGTCAGGCTAAGGTAGAGCAGATGTATAGACTAGATGTGATAGGAGGGATAGTGAAGTAGTAGTGGCTAATGGTGGAAGGCAGTGGAGTGGAGGATTTAGGAGTTTAGGCTCTGGTGCTTTTTTGCATGGGTTTGTATCCCTATTGTGGGTCCTTGGGCTCTTGGGCAAGTGAATTAGTGCTACAGGCTAGAGTATTCAGGAAGCTGACTCTGAGATGCGGCTAGCATGCAGGCCATTTATTCCGGGGTGTTCTTGGTCCAATACCTGAGGGATGATGGGACAGAAGCAGGATTGAGTAGAGAGACAAGTCAAGCAGCCATGCATGGGGGCTCTGAGCTAGAGTGGCTCTACAGAATTATGCCGAGCTGGGCAGAGATATCCTTCTATTGACCAGTCATTGGAGGTAGGTTGCCCTGAGAAGGGCAATGACTTTAGTCAAGACAGCTCTGCTGCTGAGGCATTCCTGAGGGGCCAGGCGTGGAAATGGGGACAACAGGTCTATCAGTGAAAGGAGATATGGGTGGCATCCATGTCCACAATGCTTAGCTTCTCTGGGCCTCTGTTTCCTAAGAATATCTTTTGAGAATTAAATTAGATGACACATGTAAAATGCTTAGACTCTGCCTGGTATGGAGTAAATAATTATTGCTGGATACTAGGCAGAGGATGCATAATATTCCCAGAGTCTCCTAGGTGTAAGAGATGCAGATGGCCTTGAAACAGAGGCCTGACTCTCTCCAATCTGTTTTTAGTTGTAACATCAAATATCTAACATGCTAGAACCCATATTGACTTGAAGAGGCTTACTTCAGTCATGTTTGCTCAATGACTGTTTCTCGCATAAGAAAGGTCTCTTTAGGTATGGCTGGCTGCAGCGACTCTCCTTCTCTCTAGTGGCAAACAGTATTTCTGTCCATTTCCCTCTATTGGGCTCTCTCTCCTTCCATCCACAACCCCCCGTCCCTGGCTTCCCACTGTCTCTAGTGATGATTTGGAGCAAGAGAGCTGAGCTAAGTAACAAGGGTGGAAGGAAGAAGAAGAGGTTAAAAAAAATAGCTTGGATTGCTCTCCCAGTCCCTATTCCCCCTGCTCCCCCACCTAGCTTCATTCTTTATTTCATGCTCCATCCTAGATCTAGACATGAAATGCTATGATATTCTTTATGGAATAAGATGTTAGCATTTACATTAAAAACTTAGATAAATCTTAGCTCCACTTATTTTTGCATCCACCTGATAGACCTTCTGTGGGAAAATCTTTCCCCAAAGCCTGAAACACGTGAGTGAGCGATAGAACATAACCTGTTAGTAAGTTGGGGCTGCCTATATTTGCTTCCTTCCCGACTTACAAGTTGAATAGCTGATAATTTTTTTTACTTTATTATTTATTCTTTCATAAATGCATGGATAGGAAAGCATTTGTAAATAAATTACTGTATGCACAGTATTCCATAGAATACAATGAAATGAAAGAATCTATATTTTCAAGGAGTTTATGGCCTAATTCAGAATTATATTATACAATAAGAAGTGGGGCCAAATTTTTAAAGGACTTTGTTTATGGGATACTTAGTTCTTCTGGGTTCCCAGCACAAACTTAAAACTAAAAGTTTTAAATTATTGGTAATAAATGTAACATATATACATTATGGAGATAGGAGAGCAATAGAAATGTAAATAATTTGTAATTACTAAGTGTTCAACCCAGTGCTGAAATCTATCAGCTGTCCTCAATCTACCAAAGCTTTCTCAACATGACTTGCAGGTTCTCACTTACCCAAGAATCAAAACAGATAAAGGGCCAAAATTCTATGGCCTTTCTTCTCCCTCTTAATCAGTCTTTCCCAGAGAAGTAAGAATGACTTAATTTTATTGGTGATTTGGAAGGAGATAATGGGCATGGGCATTCCATTCTTTCTTTTCCCCTTATGGGCAAGTCTGAGCTTTATTACCAGAGAGAATTCTGTCCCGGTACACTTCTTACAACTGAGTGTGTCAGTCCAATTGTGAAATTTAGGGTTGTAAAGCCCATTGACCTACAAATATAAATCACATTCTCCAATGTCAGCTTAATCAGTAAAATGTTGATATTGGAACCTGATTGCTTCAAAACTAGGATTAGGGATTCATTTATCAATCTCTACTCAGTCCTAAAGGTCAGGTGCTAGGGTTCCTAGTCATTAACTTCAGACCCAGAGCATTCCATGCTGGAGTAATCGGCATTTATTCAACAAATTGTGTGTGTGTATGTGTGTGTGTGTGTGTGTGTGTGTGTGTGTGTGTGTGTGTGTGTAGATATGTATTTCTTCTAAGGAGAAACTTTTAGGAGGCAGGAATTAGGTAGAAACTTCTATCTTGGGTAGACCCTATTCAATTCAGCTGAACAAATCGTTATTAGGCTCCTGAGATGAGCTGTGGTGCACCAGGCCCAGAGGACACAGACATTAATAGGATCTAAGGCAAGATGCTTTAGATCTTATAAAGGGTAGGCACATAATAGAATGGGGGGAGGGTAAATCAGGAGTCAAGATAGAAGAGTGGTTATTCTTGTTTTAAAACTTAAAAAAAATCTTTATTGTTGAAGATGTTATAGATGTTTCTTTCCCCCCGCATTGGCCTCCTCCCCTCACTCAACTCCCCCTTCTCCCCAGGCTTTCACTGTCTGTGTTCATGGGTCATGCATATATGCATAAAAGTTCTTTGATTAATATCTTCCCACTGCTCTCTGAGATTTGTAAGTCTGTTCCATACTTCTGTGTCTCTCTTTTTCTCTATTTATGATACTGCTTCTGAATAAGCAGCACCTGGGTTAGGCTATAGGTTCAAGTATTACTCTGGTGATAGGACTAGTGAAAAGTAGTCAGATATTCTTCCTCCCTTGCCAAATTTTGTATAATGAAGAGAGGAATCATCTTAATTATACAAAGCATTATAGATAAGTGATAAAGAATATGTTGAGCTTGGCTGACTAGGTTCATTGCCTTGCTTTCTAATGTGTAACCTGTGTCAACCCTCCGTTCCTGATTCCACACATGAGAAACTGGGATGAATGGTGAGGATTAAGTGAGCTAATACAAGTAGGGTGCTGAGCACAGGGGCTGGCACAGAGGGTTTTTCAATAGTGGTTAGGTCCTATTATTAGTTATTATAAAGAATGTGCATGAGTGTAAATATTTAGCTAAACTAGTCCATGATATTGCTGCTTTGACATCTTTTTTTTGTGCAGCCATGCAGCCTGCAGGGCTGAGACTAGCCCATCTGCCCATCTGGGGAACCCGTGCCCTAGACAACAGCCTCAGAAAACAAACCTCGGAATCACAAGCAACTGTCCTAAGTGTCTGATGCAACTTCCCTAGGAATCTTTGTGAGGACCAATATCCCAGGGCCTCTCCTCATGTGCCCCTTAGGTAAGACCACTTTAGAGCTTAACAAAACTCTGAGGCTGATGGTTTCTCAGGCTAAGACCAAAACACTCTGCTCATGGTCCCTGATAAAGGAATGTGCCCTAGGTCCTGCTGGCTCTCTGCCTGCATCCTGCCTTGACTTCCTCTTGTGGGACATAGTATGTGCTATGTACTTTCTCTAGGACTCCTGAGTAATAGACCTCTCCATTTCAACTTCCTGTGTGTTCTTTCGTTGAGCAAAAGCTAAAACATCCGATGCCCCAGGGCTCTACTTAATGGAACAAAGTCACCACAATGTTGCATAAGAATGAGAAGATAAACCAGGAAGATTAGAGGGTTGATTTTCTTTATAGCTCATTGAAAGGCTTTATGTCTGAGACTTTATTCACATTCATGGTGGAGACAGATACAATTAATAGCAGAAGGGGCATACACATCCAGAAAGAAAATCAAATACTGCCAAGGATTAGCTTGGCATCTACTTGGCATAGCAAGAAAGCTTGGTGCTCCACAATCGCTAGTGGTAATTGATCAGAGGGTCAGCATATGCTGCAAAGCAGAGGGGTTTGCAGTTTCACCAAATCCCACTAGTTTTAGATGAGTGGTGATACATGAGGCTAAACCTTACTATTCTTTATTCACTGGAGAACTACAGATACTGATTTTAAGTGCTCATTCTGATTGTGTTTGAAAAGTTGGACAGAGTGCTTATCATTGAATTAAATAAGGCACATATTGAATGCCTACTATGTACATGGGTCCATACCAGGAACTTATTAATTATATTGTTTAACCTCATAAAAACTATTCAAGGTAGAAGTTATTAACTTTGCTTATAGATAAGAAAATTGAAGTTTAGAATCTTAGAGACCAAAAAAAAAGAAAAAGGATTTTGCTTAAATTTGAACTCAGGTCTTCAATAAAATATCATAAAAGTTACATAGATTATATGACATTTATTATTAGCATACTGTCTACTACTTTTACAAATTTTAGGGAAATTTATAAATACAGAATATCATCCAGAAGAAAGTAAAAACCACCTGTAATATTACAACTCAGTCACTATTTAAATTTTTTACTATTTTCATCCAATTTTAATGCATATGTTTATGTCCTTTTCCTATGTCCTTTCTGCTTTCTATGTTATTTTAAAACTTCCCTTTGAGTATATGAAGGCTTTTTCTATTTTAAATAGTTTTTTAAAACTTGACTTTAAATTGCCACATTTCATTTTTTTAATTTAATAAATCTTTATTGTTCAGATTATTACAATTGTTCCTCTTCCCCCCCCATAGCTCCTCTCCAGTTGGTTCCTACATTAACCTCTGCCTTTACCTCCCCTACCATTATCCTCATCCATAAGTGTATGATTTTTGTCAAGTTTCTTCCTGTACCTCCTCACCTCTTTCCCCTTGAGAAAATTCACTCCCCCTTTCTATGCCCCTGATTCTATTATATTCACCAGTTTATTCTATTCATCAGAGTTTTAATTCACTTGATTTTTAGATTCACTTGTTGATAGATATGTATTTGTTATTCAAAATTTTTATCTTTACCTTTTTCTTCTTCCTCTTCTTAAAGAGTACATATCTTTCAGCATTTCATATAATACTGGTTTGGTGGTAATGAACTTCTTTAGTTTTTTCTTATCTGTGAAGCTCTTTATCATATCTTCAATTCTGAATGATAGCTTTGCTGGCTAGAATAATCTTGGTTGTAGGTTCTTGCTATTCATCACTTTGAATATTTCTTGCCACTGCCACCTGGCCTGCATAGTTTCTGTTGAGAAATCAGCAGACAATCCTAAGGGTGCTCCCTTGTAGGTAATTAACTGTTTTTCTCTTGCTGCTTTTAATATTCTTTATTTATTTTTTGCTCTTAGTATTATAATTATGATGTGTCTTGGTGTGGTCCTCTTTGGATTCCTTTTGTTTGGGGTTTGGTGCACTTTTTGGACTTGTAAGTCTATTTCTTTCACCAGGTGGAGGAAGTTTTCAGTCATTATTTCTCCAAATAGGTTTTCAGTATTTTGCTCTCTCTCTTCTTCTGGCATCCGCATAATTCTGATGTTGATACGCTTGAAATTGTCCTAGAGGCTCCTTATACTATCTTCACATTTTTTTATTCTTTTTTCTTTTTTCTTTTCCAGTTGAGTGTTTTCTGCTTCTTTGTATTTCAAATCTTTGACTTGATTCTTACTATCCTCTAATCTGCTGTTTGGTCTCTGTATAATATTTTTTATTTCAGTCAGTACATGTTTAATTTCTTTACATCTCCTCGAGGGTCTTTTTCATCTCCTCGAGGGTCTCACTAAATTTATTAAACCTTTTCTAGGAAATTCTTGAAAAACTTATAACTGTAGTTTTGAACTCTATATCCAGTCATTTGCTTTCCTCCATTTCTTTAGTTTGTGAACTGTTCCTTTGTCTCTGCATTTTTGCCGCTTCCCTGAGTTAGTAGAGTAACTTTGTTTGCTAGATGTCTTATATGGCCCAATAGTTCCGCCTTCCCAGTTACCTGAGGTGGACTCTCTTGGTGCATCCCTTTGTGGAAAGTGTGTATAGCCTTGTTGTAGTTAAGTCTTGGTTGTTGTTGGTATCACTGGGAGGAATTGACCTTCAGGCCAATTGGCTGTGAGGATCAGCTGTGTCTACACTAGGAGAACTGTGCTGGAGTCAGCCTTATAAGACAAGACTTGCAAAATTGCAAAAGCCTCTGTACTCAGCTTGTATGGGGCAGAGTCTCAGGGCTGAGCAGACAACCTTGGCTTCCCATAAGGCCTGCCTTATATGGGCCCTGGGTCTCAGTGTCCCTCAGTAATTGCTTCAGCCCTCTCTATGCACACTTGTGTGCATGCTTCGAGGAGACCCGTATGAGTCTGGGTCCTCAGGGTCTCTCCCGAAACTTGGGTTCAGTGCAGTTGGAACTGGAGTTCAGCGCAGTTGGGAGGTTCCACCTTCCTCCCGCTAAAGAAAGCCAGTGGCATAATCAGCAGTCAGTCCTCTGTGCATGCACTCACACGCACGTCTTCAGACCTCTACCTTTCACAGCTCCCCTAAGTTTCTGTGCAATCCTCTCTTTTCCTGACAGTCCACACTCCCCTGGTATGAGTCTGTCCTGGAAATGGAGTTCAGTGCAGTCAGAACTGGGGTTCAGTGCAGTCAGGCGTTTCTGTCTCCCTCCTGCTAGAGAAAGCCAGCCAGGCACTTTACTGCCCATCCTTTCCACGTGTGTGTCTCTGTACCTCAGCTTTTTTGCACCTCCTCTGAGTCTTTGTAAGCCTCTCTTTCCTTCTACTTGTAGAATTTGCACTCATCCAGCTTTTCTGTGGTTCTGGATGATATCTGTTCTGTCTTTTAGCTATAGTTTTGAAATTGTGTGAGGATGCAGTTTAGGTGTTCACCTATGCTACCATCTTGGTTTCTCTAAATTGCCACATTTCATTATGTGGATGGAGAAAGCCCTTACTGTTAAAATATATGTTTCCCATTTCCCCCTATTTTAAACAATGATGCCATAAACATCTTTATCTATAATTTTAATTAAAAATATATTTTATTGATTTTTTACAGAGAGGAAGAGAGAGGGATAGAAAATTAGAAATATCAATGGGAGAGAAACATTAATTAGCTGCCTCCTGCACATCCCCTCCTGGGCATGTGTCCACAACCAAGGTATATGCCTTTGACCAGAATCAAACCCGGGACCCCTCAGTTTGTAGGCTGATGCTCTATCTACTGAGCCAAACCAATCAGGCTTTATATATAATTCTTTTGCATATCTCTAATTATTCTCTTAGAATAGATTTCTGAAGAATAATTACTATTTAAGAGGTTGTTCTAGTTATCTATTGCTGTGTAACAAACCAACCCTACATTTAGCCATATTAAGCAATCACCATTTTATTTTGTTCATGGATGCTGTAGGTTAGGAATTCAGAAGGGACACAGCAGGGATGGTTGTTTTCTACTCCCTGGGATCTTGGATGTCAGGTGAGAGACCCAAAGGCTTGAGTTTATCCAGGACTTTTGACTGCTGTTCCCACATATGGCCTATGCAACCTGGTGATCTTAGCATGGTACTTTCATGACTTGGCTCAGGGCTCCAAGAATATTTCAGTGGCACAAGATAGACATATATGGGCTTTATGAACCCATAAAGATTTGTCGGTCATATATTGTCACTTCTCTGATTCAAAGAGAGGATATAAAGCTCCACCTCACAATGAAAGGAATGTCTAAGAATTTATAGCCATGTTTTAAAACTACCGGAGAAGACAGAAGTCATTGTCAGGCTTTTGACATATATTATCAGGTTGCCCCCTACACATGTTACATAAATCAACACTTTTTCCAGTAGTGGCTGATAGTACACTCTCACCCACATTGAATATTACACCTTTAAGAGATATTTATCATTTGGTAGGCAACAGATAACATATCATATAATTATAATTTTCAAATACCTGAATACTAATGAGATTTTTATATGCACTTTTTTCAATCACTTGTCAAAGTTTTATGTGAATTTTCTGTTTTTTGCTTGTTTTTCTATTGGGGAGGTCATCTTTTTCCTCATTAATTGGTAGGTATTATTTACATGTGAAGACTAAATTTGTTCTGACTCTAAGTTGAATTCTTTTACTACTCCTTAGCAACTCTAATCAATAGGTATTTTTATTACTATTAGTAAGGCACTGGTTCACTTGTAATCCTGACTCTATTTCTTCCAAGCTATGTAATTTGAACAATTTAATTAAGCCTCCTGAATTGTGGCTTCCTCTCCTGTAACATTGGGATAATAATGGGCTATGGTCATTTCAGATAAAGGCCCTGTCCAACTAATAATATTCCTGTCTTATTAGTTGTGAGGATTCAGTAATGTTCATATAAATGCTTAGAGGAAGGCTTATTACATCTGAGTATCTAATAAAGGTAAGTGGTTATTCTTAATATTATTATGGTTACCATAATGTTGACTATGAGACCTGGGTACTTGTGAATATTCTAGTGATTATCTCATTCATTTGACTCCCTGACTTATAGCTGTGTAAATGTGGGTCTGCTGGTCATGTCCAAGCCATTTGGTTTCTGAATTCAAAAGCCATGGTTATTCCAAGAAAGATTTTATATTTTGATTATTTTAAACTTATTCTCATGTCTCCCAAAGGAGGTCAGTCACTAACAGTGCAGGATGGTCTTTGGAGCAGGATTGTGGGAACATTTTCCTTAATGAGTGAGACACTTGGAAATAGTCATGCTTCTTTATTGCCTGCCAATATAATTAGGAGGAAGGTAGAAAATTCATTTTTGTGTGAGTTTCTTCAAAGAGAAACTAAATTTGATGGCATTTTCTCTGCTGCTTTCTTTTGCCTTATTATGCTATTAGACTGAGCACAAAATCGAGTATGGGTCATAGAATGCAATGTAGAGCAGCATAGTTGAAAGAAAAGTAAAAACTTTTTTTAAAAGATAAGTCCCTAAGGGATAAGTCCCATTGCTTTGACTCAGGAGGGGCTGTGGAACAAAAGAACAGGGCCTGTGTCTGAAATGACCATAGGCTGGGCTCAGCATCCCAGGCTCTCATTACTTCCTCCTGTGTGCCTTCCGCCCAGCCCAACCCAGCTTTCTTGTGCTCTTTCCTTCCAGAGCCTCACGGGGGTGTTGGAGAGCCATGCATTGATAGATAGGGGATGGAGGGACACGAAGTGAGGCCTGGCTGGCCCCATCCCTACCACCCCTAGGGCACTGAACATTTGCTGTCTCCAAAACGGCCTTCTCTGGCTCCAGCCCAGCTATGCCTGTGTGATAACCACCATGGCTAACCACCATGAACCATTCCGGTCTCTGCCTCAGTGCCTCTGGTCACTGTGAAATATGAGTTGGGGGAGGTTTCTGTAACAAATGCCCGCTTGACTGAGCCTCTATTCAGGCATCCGGTGTCAGCACTTGTTCCAGACAGCCGCTTCAGCCACCCAGCCAGACAGTGACAGATTCAGCCTCCTGCTCAGACTGTCAGGGGAGTTTCCCCTTCAGGCTTGGGCTTGTTACAGGAGCCCCTGGCCCAATCCTGCCAGGGCTCTGGGCTGCACCTGTGCTTCCAAATGTCTGTGGGCTTGAGAGCCAGCAGCCTTCTCATCAAGGTCAGGTGGCATGATGGGGGAGGGGAACTCCTGAATTGAGACAGACCTGTCTCTTTTGTTCTTTGTCCCTGAATCAGAAGACAGACCTTTCAATACCAGGGGTCCCAGAACTTGTCAAAGAGCATTTGAGTGGGTCTTTGGAAACACACACACACCCCAAAACAAAAGGCAAAAATAATTTGCCCAGGGATAATTGGTCCAAGCAAGTTTACTTCTTTGTGATGCCCTTTCCAAGTTTTCTTTAACATTATCTTGTTAGTCTTGGTTGAGTATGAAGTGAAAGAGAACAAAGGCAGTAATCAGAAGAGGAAGAAAAGGGTTCACATTAGTGGCCAGTTTTGAGATTTTGCCAGAGTTGGCCATATGGTGATCATAATGATGATTTATAAATTAGAAATTACAACCTGATGGCTTATGGACTGAATTTGGCACACAGGATTTTTATTTGGCCTAGAGTGTTTGTTTTTAATGGAGCTTTATGCTAATATTCAGAGTTTAGAATATTTCACATACAAATGTGATCTCTGACTTCTCTTCAAACACTAAGCTCTGGCAACACTGGGCTTCATTCTTGTATAGGGACAATTGGGTTAACCATGTTGCCACTGCTCATGTTAGACAGGGCATATTCTCTAGTTTGCCACTGTCCTCTCTTCTTCCTATCATTATACCTAACACGACTTATTTCAATTATGGGCGATTCCTGTAGATATTTGAGTTGGTGATCCTTGGCACAAGTGCTGAACTTCATTCTATACTCAATCTTGAATAAACTCTGGTACTTTCGCCCCCACTGGGATGATATGCAATAGGACTTGCATGATTTAAAAGCAATGACTAATAAGAACAGCTAAAAATGGTGGTTTTATTGATATGTTAACCATTGCTAGACTTTAGTTCTTGACCATAGACAAGTGTTCCTTAAACAATAAACTTTGTGACAAGTTTTAATATTTCTATTGAGAGGGGAAGAGAAATACATTAATTGAAAGCTTTTATAATATCTGGTTTTTAATCCTTACAAAA
Source organism: Lasiurus cinereus (assembly GCA_011751065.1). Lineage (NCBI taxonomy): Eukaryota > Metazoa > Chordata > Mammalia > Chiroptera > Vespertilionidae > Lasiurus > Lasiurus cinereus. Next base: position 8,632,431 of record JAAGEH010002531.1, read on the forward strand.
ATTCCTCCAAGTTAGTGATATGGTCTCCTTTCAATAAATAAGGAAATGTGACTCAGAGTTAAGAACCTTATTCAATGTTTTAGAGGTGGAAATTAAATGAACCAGGACTTGATCCTTGCTCCTTTCCATCCAATGGAATCCTGTGGCATCGATTTAGGCTAAGACTCAAGTATAGTTATTGTAGAAGAGATTAAATGTACTAACTTGATTAAATAGGCTGCATTTGGATGTTAGAAGCATATGTTTAAGAGTCTTTGATAATTAAAAAAAGAACTTTATTCATGCTGAGGATTTTTTTCCTTACAGTAATTTTTAACCCACATGACTTATAGATAAAACTGGTGCTTTATTGATTTGGCTATGAAAATAAGAGCAAACTTAAAGAGCACTGACTTTATTTAAATAGATTACCTCACTTAACCCTCTCAACGACCATACAAGGTAGGTAAAGTTATTATTCCAATTTTAAACAGAGGCACAGAGAGAGAATGCTGAGAGACTTGAATAAACTGCTTGATGAACCATTAGGTGGATTGGAATTAGAATAGTCAATGTAGCTTAGTCTTTTATCTTTCTAACCCTTGGTGAATATTAGCCAAGATATTGGACATGCTGTAATTTTTATCTTCCTACAGTCTGTATCTAGTGTGCCAATCATCTGTGTTCTGTTCTCCAGGGGTAATGCTGGAAAAACCCCTTTGAGGACTTGTTTATCTAAATAGAATGCTTAAAAGTGCTTTTATAAATAATGGTTTGGGAAGGCCATTAGGAGATCTGATAGCTTTAAATAAATTGTTTTGAAGTGGTGGTTATGGGATGGATCACTTATAGTTAAGTAATGTATTATGGGAATTGTCTGAATTTTCAAATATAGTGAGTTTTATTGATTGTGAGAAAAATTATTTTGGTTGATAACTCCATTGTACTAGGTTTGCTGTCTGAAGTCTGTATAGATTGGGTTAGTTTAAATGTTTCCAGTATTTGGATAGAATGCATTTGAGGTATAGGAAAGTGATTAAAGCCTGTCACTGAGGGACTATATGGAGCATGTCACCCAAACTGAAATGGAGAAGTTATCTTTAATAGATTTGAAGGCCTAGTTCCTATGGCCTGTCTTTGAAGAATTTCTTGTCACCTTCTCCTCTTAATGCAGTTGGAGGCTGAACTATGTCTTTTGGAGTCCAGAGCCCAGTGGTCTTGCTGATACAAACATGTGAGCAACAGTTATATTACTCTGCTTTTCCCCTCACTCTTCCCCACATTCTTGGGCTAAGTCGGTATCTAAGAGGTGTCCATAGGCTGTGTGCATACATCTATATCAGTGGCTACAGTGTATTTCTTTGTTGTTACCAAAGTCTTCTGCTTCCTTCATTCTATCCTAGCTCATCCCAACCATCTCCTTTTTTCTCCTTGGTTCACTCTTGTCCCCTCAGTCCAATCTCTACCATGCCATAGAGTGATATTTCCAAAATGCAATATCATAATGCTACTTTCCTTCTTTAAAGTTTTCAGTGGCTCTGTATTCTAAAGGATAAAGGCTAACCGCTTTAGCATGGCATATTAATTCTCCCAAGCATATGCATCAACTTCTCCTCCTTATCAACCCCTATTTCAACCCATACTCCAAATACATTAAGCGATTGGTAAGTCTGGACATTTTTTTGGCTCTGTATCCTCTATGTTATTGTGCAGGATAATTTTATTTATTTATGTATTTATGTATTTATTTATTTTTGCTTCAATAGCATTCTTTTTCTTTCGCTAGCTAAGTTTTACTCTGACATTCAGTGAATCAATCAAATATTTCCAACTTGGGAAAGACTTTTGCTGACTGATTTAAGGATTTCTTTGGAACTCTGGTTCTGTAGAAATCAGATTATTTATTACAGAGTGTTATATTAATGTGTTACTTTTTAAAAAAATACAATGTGAGTTGCTTGAGAATCTTGACTATGTCTCCAATTTCTGTCTATCCAGTAGTAAGCATGCAAAATATACATGAGAATGAATGAATAACCATATGTTTTAAAACAATTTAATAAGACTTCAGCCACATTAAGATTCAGAAAGAAGGAGAATGTTCTTTTGTCACAATGAAATACTACTTGGTCATAAAAAAAAAGAAATCTTACTGTGCATGATGGACCCAGAAAGTAGTATGCTAAGTGAAATAAGCCAGTCAGAGAAAAACAAGTACCATATGATTTCACTCATACCTGTTATATGAAAGCTAATGAATAAAATAAACTAACAAACAAAATAGAAACAAACTTTTAGAGTTAGAGAACAGACTGACAGCTGCCAGAAGGGAGGGGGATGGGGCACTAGTGAGAAATATTAAGGGATTAAGAAAAAAACCCCACAAAACAGAAACAGGCAACATGTATGGTGATTATCAGAGGGGAAGGGGATAAGGAGACATAGGGGGATAATTGGTGATGGAAGGAGACTTGGTGATGAACATATAATAGAATATACAGATGATGTATTATACAATTGTACCACTGAAACCTATATAATTTTATTAATCAATGTTACCCCAATAAATTCAATAAAAAAGAAAATGGAACAATTGATTATATTTCTTAGCTTCATATAAAACATATTCATTTATTATTCTTTTCTAGAGAGCAATAATTCTATTGTTTTCTACATAAAACATATTTATGTCACTGATGAGTTGGCTTCAGATTCTTTCTCTAAATAGAGTGTTACTTGAATATATTCCCTGTTCAAACATCTGGTCTTCTTAGGATATTTCTGGAGGCAGAGTTGCTCTGTTTCTTCCAACACTGAAGAGCAGGACACTTCTAAGAGTTTCCAGCATTGTTTCCTCCTGGGGGAGCTGTCTTCTGAGCCACCATGGGTGATTAGTTGACAGAAGGCAAAGATCTTTTTCTTGCCTGGCACTGGGCCCAAAGGAACAGACTGTGCTGCTACCCTTCACTAAGGAGCCAGGAGAGCCTCCATCAGGGAGTGTAAATCAGCTTATTTTGGAACTCAGGAAAAGCCTCAAAGAGAGATTATATTGAACAGGGGAACTTATATTTTTCTAAAAGTGATATGTTTTTATGTCTCATTCTTGTCAATATCAGAAGCCGGAGGCTGGGCTCAGTGGGAACCGGGGTAACTTTATTAAGGGTAATCACTCAGAACATCTTGCTGAACCAAAGGGCAGAATAACATTACTCTTCCTTGGGGGAATCCCTCAACTAGCTGGTGCTGGAAAATCAGGAACCTCTGATTACTCCTCTCTGTCCCGTACTAGCGGTACTAACTTCCCCCTGCTTACATGTCACTGGAGCATGGGAAAAAGCAGGGAGCTGAATTCAGCTGAAATATTTGTAAAATCTGACCCTCTCACTCTCACCAAATGTAGTAATCTAGACTATAATGTAGCTGTTAAAACTAAATTCCCACAGGAAGCGAATTATGAATTTATGCTGTTATTATTCTACAGATAACTGTATTATTATATATCAACTTATCATACATTACTCAATAAATTAGAAATAAAACTTAGAGGAAAGAGCCCAAGATTTTTTTTATTATCCTTTATTATGCAAAACTATAAAAGGGGTTTTGAGGGAAGTATGATCATATAATAGTCTACTTGTCCATTCTCGCCCTTTCAACACAGAACAGGAAGAACTTGAAAGAACAGTGTGAAATCCTTAAAGTGGTTATCTACATAACATGATATTCCCAGCTGATGGTATTTCCTTCAGACAGAACTCTACCATTGTGCTACTGAATTTTAGTCTTATTTTAGGCTAAAGACTTAAGGATTTTATCCCAAAAATGTACCCTTCATGGCACATTCTTGAGTTTTTTGGTGTTTTTGAGCACTTGTTGGAGAAAGTTAAGGATCTAGATTGTACTCTGTCTGGGATTCTGACTGTAAATCAGACAATTACTTGGGTGCTTTATTAGATATTTTCTTGATCCAGAGTTATCTTACTTATACTAGAAAAGTCCTTTTCTCACTTTTGATGCCATTTCACTTTTCTATCATTCATTCATTCATTCATTTAGTAGATATTTATAGATTACATGCTTATGTTTCAAGCATTATATCAAGTTAAGGAATAGTGAAAAGGAGAATATTGGTTCCAAAGAGCCAAACATATAATGTGTATGTGGGAGTCAGGGTATGTGAGGTAATTGATATAAATAGATCAATAACAAGTATCCAATATAAGATATAATAACCTATGAGAAGTAGTAGGTGCTTTGGAAATGAATACTTCACTTAGTCTTTGGAAATGGGAGCAGAAAAAGACAGCTTCGAAGAGGAAATGGCATTTAAATTCAGCCCTGATTCCTAACTGTCTTGGATCAGTGGATAGAGCATTGGCCCGCAGACTGAAGGGTCCCAGGTTTGATTCCAGTCAAAGCCATGTACCTTGGTTGCAAGCTCAATCACCAGTAGGGGTTGTGAAGGAGGTAGCTGATCAATGTTTCTCTCTCATTGATGTTCCTAACTCTCTATCCCTCTCCCTTCCTCTCTGTGAAAATCAATAAAATATATTTTTTTAAGTTCAGCCCTGTAAGAGTTTTACTGAACAAGACGATAAGGGCTTAGAGCTACAGAAAGTCATATTCAGAAGTAAGGGTTTGCACAAGGATTGAGTGAGAGAGATTACACACACACACACACACACACACACACACACACACACAGAATGAATGATGTTCTTACAGGGCTGGAGGGAATTCAGCATGAAAGCCACAGCATAGAGAAGAAGGGGCAAATGGCAGGAGACAGCTGGAAAGTGGGGTGAGAGCAGGTCATGAAGTGCATTGTACTTTGAGCCAGGAGTTTGGATGTCATTCTTAAGATTGGCAGAAAAACAGGAGCCTTTGACCCAGGGGAGTGAAGCTTTCAGCACTTGGCTTTAGAAGGATCTTTCTTTGGCTACTGTGTGTAGAAGGTGTTGTGGGGATGGGGGTAGGGGCTTGGCTGGGGAACATTGGTCAGGGGGAAACCATTGAAGATGCTTTCATTTCTTGACAGGGCCACCAGCTGCGTAATTGGAGAAGTTTTCCAGGCTGGTGGAGGCAGATCCTGAGGCTGCTAGGCTAGGAGTAATGATGAGAGGGCACCAGATGCTGCTCGCTAAACCTGGGCTCCCTCTGTGAGTGCCTCAGCAGGCTAGAGTGGAGCTGCTCACTGTCTCTACTAACCTGGGTGCTAACTGAGGCATGTCTCCTGTCCAGATTGGAGCTGGCATTTGCAGCCTCCCCAGGAATGGAGAAAGAAGAGCCAACTCCTTTTCAGGCTGATAGGAAAGCACTGAGGCTCTACGGGACACCATCAGTGAGGATTTGCTCATTGCCTGGCTGAGTTGTCCAAATGGGCCGATATGCCCCACAGTTCCTGTCCTTGCCCTTGAATGACCTTGTCACTGTCTGCTTTTCTTTTGTATACTTATATGATATTTAGACTTTCCAAAGACCGTGAAAACTTCTATGTTGGGAGGAAACATCTTGGTCAAGCTTGCAAAGGGCTGTCGGGTCCTGGATAAGGGCCTATCAGACACTCAGATGGGGCAGGGCTGCAAAGAAAAACAGGCTTGGCTGTACATCTCAGGGCCCTCTGGAGCCAGGTAGACAGAAGTGAGGACAAGTATTTGGCAGCTGTACCACATCTTTTTTTCTTCTTTTATTGATTAAAGTATTACATATGTGTCCTTATCCCTCTATTTCTCCTCTATTCCCCTAACCCCCACACTCATACCCTTACTCCCTGGTATCTGGGTCCATTGGTTAGCCTTATATGCATGTAAACAAATCTTCCACATCTTATTCACACCTGGACAGTAGAAAGTTTAGTAAGGTGCGCTGGCATTGGTGATGAGGATTGCTAATCTTTCTGCTCAGAGGAATAGGTGCTTATGCCTTTCTTTGCTGTGCTTTATACTTTTGGGTCTGAGGCTTCACCACTGGGTGTCAGTCCTTGGTGAGCCTGTACAAGGCCTACTGCAGTGTGCTTTCTGAAGGGGCTCTGAGAGAGTGTTATCTTGGATTGCATTTTATCCATCACTATTTCACTTAATTGTATGTTTAAGTCCCTTAGTAGATTCTAGTTCCATGAGAAAAGCAAATGCATGTATCCATACTGGTTTTCCTGAAAGCACGTGTCCAGTATGTGCCCAGTAAATGTTTCTTGGAATATGTGCTTAGGTTTGCTCACTCAATTTTTATGAGTTTAATATGGAAGAGACATCCTGTAGTCAGGGTATGATGCCATCAGTAATATGCTTTAAATGATTAGATTCTAACATTTGGTGATTTACTGAGATACACAAGCTCTCAGACAGAATGGAGGTCATAGCTCACAGCCATGAGCAGGTTTATTGAAAACATAATTTCAGGGAGAAACCAAGATGGCAGCATAGGTGAACACTTAAGTTGCTGCCTCCCACAACAATTTCAAAATTACAACTAAAAGACAGAACGGACACCATCCAGAATCACAGGAAAGCTGGCTGAGTGAAAATTCCACAACTAGAAGTAAAGAGAGGGACTCACAAAAACTCAGAGGAGCTGTAAAAAGCTGAGGTATGGAGACATGCTCATGAAGAGGACAGGCAGAGGAGTGTCTGGCTGGCTTCCTCTAGCAGGAGGGAGACAGAAAATCCTGACTGCACTAAACCCCAATTCCAGGTGAGACTCATACTGGGGAGTCTGGACTGTTGTGAAAAGGAAGGAGTGCATGAAAACTTAGGGGAATCTAAGTGAAAGACAGAGGTTTGGGGGCATGCAAAAGTGTGCACACAGAGCGCTGACTGATGATTGTGCTGCTGGCTTTCCCTAGCAGGAGGAAAACAGAACCTTACAACAGCACTGAAATCCAGGTCCAAACTGCACTGAACCCCAGTTTTGGACAAGACCCTGGGGACCCAGACTCATATGGGTCCCTAGAGCACACGGAAACTCAGGGAAGCCAAAAAGGCAGAGGTTTGGAGGCAAGTGCATATGTGTAGACACAGCTGATCCTCACAATCAATTGGCTTAGAGGTCAATTCCCCCCAGTGATACCAACAACAATGAAGAATTAACTACAACAAGACTGTACATACAGTTCACAAAGGGGTGCACCAAGAGTATCCACCTCAGGTAACTGGGGAAGCAGAGCTACTGGGCCATCTAGCACACCAAACTACTCTACCAACTCAGGGAAGCAGTGAAATATGCAGAGACAAAAGAACAGATCCCGAATGAAAGAAATGGAGGAAAACAAATGACTGGATATAGAGTTCAAAACCACAGTTACAAGGTTTTTTTTTAAGAATTTCCTAGAAAAGATGGATACATTTAGCAAGACCCAAGAGGGGATGAAAAAGGACCAATTAGAAATTAGACATACACTGACTGAAATAAAAAATATTATTCAGAAACCTAACAGCAGACTAGAGGACAGCAAGAATCAAGTCAAAGATTTGAAATATGAAGAAGCAGAAAATACTCAACTGGAAAAGCAAAAAGAAAAAAGAATAAAAAATGTGAAGATAGTGTAAGGAGCCTCTGGGACAACTTCAAGTGTACCAACATCAGAATTATGGGGGTGCCAGAAGAAGAGAGAGAGCAAAATACTGAAAACCTATTTGAAGAAATAATGACTGAAAACTTCCTCCACCTGGTGAAAGAAATAGATTTACAAGTCTAGGAAGTGCACAGAACCCCAAACAAAAGGAATCCAAAGAGGACCATACCAAGACACATCATAATTGTAATATCAAGAGCAAAAGACAAAGAGAGAATATTAAAAGCAGCAAGAGAAAAACAGTTAATTTCCTACAAGGGAGCACCCATACGATTGTCAGCTGATTTCTTAACAGAAACTATGCAGGCCAGATGGGAGTGGCAAGAAATATTCAAAGAGATGAATAGCAAGAACCTACAACCAAGATTATTCTAGCCAGCAAAGCTATCATTCAGAATTGAATGGCAGATAAAGAGCTTCACAGATAACAAAAAGCTAAAGGAGTTCATCAACACCAAACCAGTATTACATGAAATGCTGAAAGGTATTCTTTAAGAAGATGAAGAAAAAAAAACGGTAAAGGTAAAAATTATGAACAACAAATACATATCTATCAACAAGTGAATCTAAAAATCAAGTGAAATGAAGATCTGATGAACAGAATAAACTGGTGAATATAATAGAATTAGTGGCATAGAAAGGGAGTGGACTGAAAATTCTTAGGGGGAAAGAGGTGAAGGGGGTGCAGGGAGAAACTGGACAAAAATCATACACCTATAGATGAGGACAATGCGGGAGAGGTAAGGACAGAGGGTGGGGTGGGAGCCAGGTGGAGGGGAGATATGGGGGAAAAAAGAGAACAATTGTAATAATCTGAACAATAAAGATTTCTTAAAATAAAAAAAATTAAAAAAAGAAAACACAATTTCATATATTCCCAAGGGCCTTGGAAACCATTTGCTAATCATCATTCATCATATCACAATGTGTTTCCCACATGCCAGGCTTCAGGATCAGGCCCTGTGCTTAGTGCTTCTTGTCCAGCATCTCTGTTGATCCTCATCACAACCTGTGAAAGTAGTGTTGCTATTTTTAAGATGTTGTCATGTAGGTCTTTTGTTCAAACTCAAGTCATGTCAGAGCTGGGACTCAGACCTAGATTGCCCAACTCCAAACCTCTTCTTTCATTGCACAACTTGAGGGGTGTGTGTTAATGGGACTGAGTCCTGGACAGGTGGACCAGCATCCCCGGAAGCTCCAATGACCCTGGAGGACTGGGCACAGGCCTGGCTTTGTAGAGATTTGCTTCTTGGAAGATACCACAGTAAGTGGAAGACTACCACACTTTCCAAACTGCCCCTCCTAGCCCAGGGATAATGCCAGATGGTTGCCATAACTTCTGGATATGTCCAGATATAATCTAGTACAGAAGGAAGAAAGATGTGATTCTGGCAGAGGGTCCATTTCTGGGCAGGACAATACAATAGTGTGTGTATGTGTTGGATACAAGTCTTGCTGACTGCAGACAGCTGTAAAAATGTAAACATTAACCTTAGAACTTGGTGTGCTTGTTCGGACTCTGAGTAAGGTGACCTGAGCAAGTGGTACCTAGTCTCTACCAAATAGTCACAATCAGCTACTGGGAATAGCTCACTTAGGGATCAGTGAACTAGTCTATTGAGCAGAGAGGCTTCTCTTCATGGTTTACCCAGATTGAGGGGTTGGAGTGAGGAGAACCTAGGAAGTCTATAAACAGCAAGAGATGAAGTGATCAAAGAGCTACTAATTTCTTGTATTGTTAAAATACTTCGTGTTTCAGCCTCTGAATCTTTACAACAGGTAGCATCATTCCTTCCTCTTGGGATCTTGAGGCCGTGGAAAAGACAATGTTCTCAAATGCGCTCAAAGTTTGGCAGAGTAGTATGAACCTAAGGTTATTACTATAATGTAGCAATTTAAAAAGTTTATCTTTATTGTTGAAAGTACTACAAATATCACTTTTCCACCCCCCATTGATCTACTCCACCCCCCACCTGTTAAATGACTTGTGCAGATACCAGCCAAATTATACAGTTCCTCAAAAGCCAAGCTATTATTTGAGTTGTTTCAGTCAGTAGTGCTAGTGAGAGTTTTTTCAATAAAGGAGAAAGAAGATTGAAATAGATTTAATGAGTCTAGGGTATATAGTTAGTCAGGAATTCTTCTTCCTCCAGGCCTTCACCACCCTATTGTCTGTATCTATGGGTTATGTATATATACATATAAGTTCTTTGGTTAATCTCTTCCCGTTTCTCCTCTGTCTTCCCCTGAGGTTCATTAGTCTGTTCCATCTTCCATGTCTTTGGATCTATTTTGTTTGTCAGTTTATTTTGTTCATTAGTTTCCCATATAAATGAGATCATGTGATAATGTAGCAATTTTTGCACTGCCAACAATCCTAATATTTTCCTGGGAATGCAGTCAAGAAGTTGAGACAGTTCTCCAAAGATCCTGAAGTGCTTGTTGGAAAAGTAAAAGATGCTCTTTAATGTAACAATCATCATTCTAGTGAAAGTTACCTTCCTCCCGCACAAAGCCCTCATGGACTATGTTTTCGAAGACAAGGGAAGAATTATAGAACTGAGCATGTAGTTTTGATTTATCTGTTTTCCTTATTTTTTCTTGGTGGGAGGGAGAGAGTATTTTGTTTAAAAAGGATCTGAAAAAACTCTCAATCTAATTAAAAGCATTTTCCTAGAGATGCTAGATAGTTTCTTAGAAATCTTTTTCATTGGCAGAAGAAATGGTGGGATTTTTTTTTTTGGGTAATCTACTCACAGGAGTGAATTGTCTGTGTGTACCTGCATGACCAGCATATGGTATTTCCTTTTAATTGTTTCAGTGATGCTGTGAGTGGTCATTGTTTGGTCTGGCTCTTACATGCTCAAGTCCACCACAACAGGGAGAAAACAAAGAAAATATATTGTGGTCACTCAGCAGAACAAACGAGTATAACTCTTCTTGGCTTCACTACTGTTTCCCCTAACAAAACAAGTGCTGTGAGAATTGATCTGTTTACAGAGACAACTTCAGAGCATAATGACCCATTCCTGGCTCACCATATCAGTGGTCAGCAAACTGCATCTCGCGAGCCACATGCAGCTTGCGAGCTGAGGTTTGCCGCTCTGTTGAATAATGAGTTTGCTGACCACTGCATTAAATCCATTTCAGTCTTTTTTCTTCTTTGTTGAAAAATCTTTCAATAGCACTACTGACAGAAACACCTCAAATAATAGCTTGGATTTTGAGGATCCATATAACTTGGTTGGTATTGATACAAGTCATTTAACTAAGTTAAAGAAAATTGCACAAGTGAACTTTATCAAATAAATAAATGTGAAACAAACTTTTTGATAGAATTTCAGCTGCATTTTTTTTTCAAATGGCATATCTTATTTTAAAGTCTCTTTCAAATTGAATAAAGCCTATACTTCTGAGTGACAGTAGTTATAGCGAGCGAGGCTTATATGGATCAACTCATATGGACACATGTTCATCTTTGGCCTGGGTTTTTAATCTTCAACTTGTCCTCCTTTTCTATAGAATCCAGCAATCGGCAGACCTCAGACATAAATTTTAGGGGGAGAAAAGCTATGCTCCTGAGTTGTGAAATATCTTGAAATATAGTTTTGCTTAAATATTGCTATGGGGTGCTTCTTAGCTATATTATCTTGCAATCATTAAGATGAGTCTTAGCTAAAGAGCGGCTACATAGTGTTGCATTGTAACCCAAATCTTACAAAGGATGCCTTAAAAAGTTGAATTATGGAGTCATTTATTAAAGGCTGGTGACATACGAGGGGCAAAATGCTCCAGATCTCGCAGCCCCCCAAAAGCTCGCCACATCTGGCTTATATGCAGAATATGACAAAGGTATCAATTACATCTTTGGGCTTGGAATGAGGATCCTAGTTTGCACGAAGCAGTTATAGAAGTGAAATTAAGCAAGTTAGTTATCTATAGTTTTGGGTCTACAGATCACTGAATCAACAGAAACATAAATTGCCACCGAGGCAATTCAGAATAATTGCGCTGCCCAGATTCCAGGCCCACTGAGTCAACCGGAACACATTATCTGTAGCGACTAAGGCAAGTTAGGGTAATTGAGCTGTCCTGGTTCCCAGAAGAATGTGCTTCAATAACCAGTGAGATTACAATCTCGCTGGGCTATTCGAACTATCATCAATGGAGTATTCAATTGATTGGGATAGCATACATAAGTTCAGAAAATCAAAATAACTTTTCTATTGTTTTAGCAAGCAAATAAGTACAGAAGCCAAATAGCTGGGTTAAAATATTAAACAGCAATTTTTACTCAAGTATGGTTGCTACCATGCTTCAATAGGATAGTATGAATGCAACCTTCTGGCTTGATGTTTTTTCATGTTCAGTGAGAGCCTGGGGGCAAGAATGCATCTGTGACATCATTAAAATAACACATTTTTGTGCTTCAAGGGATACCACCAGGATACTGAAAGGACAAACCACAGAATGGGGAAAAGGTTTTGCAAATCATACATCTAATAAGGGCTTATAATTAGAATATATAAAGGATTTATTACAATTCGAGAATAAAAGGACAGCTCAATTACAAAATGTCAAGAGGGCTGAATGGACATTTCTCCAAAGAAGAAATACAGATGGCCAAGTAAGCAAATAAAAGATGTCTAACATTATCAGTCATCAAAAAAAGGCAAATCAAAACCACATAATATGCTCATTAGGATGGCTATCGTAAAAAAAGATAGAAAATAATAAGTGTTGGTGAGGAGGTGGGGGAGTAAGAACCCTCAAGCACTGCTGGTGGGAATATAAAATGCAGCTGTTTTGGAAAACAGTCTGGCAGGTCTTCAAATGGTTAAATAGAGATTTTTAAAAAAACCTATTGGATATCTTGAAGGAAGAAAAATACAAAAGTTTCATGTGAAAGCAACAAAGTTCAGATTTCTGATTGGACCAAGCACAGCTAAACCCCAGAGTTGGGTGAGGTGGCACAGAGGAATTGTCTTTCAGTGCTTTTCTGCTTTTATAACCAAGAAACAAATTTTGCAGGAATGTGATAGTTAAGTAATTCCAGTAATGGCTAAAGCAGGCAGTGTGCAGATTTGAAACTGACAGGAAAGAAAAACAAACAGGGAGGAAGAGGCCCATTTCTAAAGTGCATGGAGCCTTTGAAGCCCATGTTTTCGTTCCGCCTGATTCGTCCAGGGCTGGTGCAGATACTCCGAGGGCCTGCGTGTCTGTGGTTGGGAGATAAAGAATCAAAGCTCTGCTTGTAGCTACTCTCCTTAAAACTACACCTTTCTGAAGGATTTTATGTGTCAGTCGCCGCTGTAATGTGTTTGGGACAGAAATTGTTAAAAAGAAGATACAACAGAGAGTGTGCAGGCCAGGCAACATTGGCAATTGTCCAGCCATCCCGTGGAGCACGCACAAAAGAGATTTTTAAAGCAAGGCTTCATTCTGAAAGAAAGCCCTTAAGGGAATACTTTTTAAAATTCTTTATAAAGTCCTTGTTTGGCATATAAAAGTGAAATGACCAGAGGGAAGATGAAGAAGTTAGCTGCAGTTGGAAGTCCAAACTTCAGGGCGGTTATCTGTTTTCTGTTCTTCCTTATTGTTTTCCTCATTGGGTCAGCTATTCTGTTTGCATTCATATTTTAGTGGTTGGTGAGGGAGAAAAAGGAACGTCAGAAGAAAATGGCATCAAGATCCTGTAAAGTGGATTTAAATAGTACCCAGGTGGCTGACAAAGAAAAAACCCAATAGCACCATCAGACAGAAACCTGCTCCAGTTTAAAAGCATTGTTTATGTTGTGGGTTAAGCAAAGGATTCAGGATTATTGGAATTTTTGCACTCCCACCCTTCCTCTTTATTTGGTTTGGGTATGTGTTTGAAGAGATAATTAAAAAATATAAAATAAATAAAGTAAAAATGTACTTGGGGAGCCTGAAACAGAAATCCTTCTGTAACTGGACAACCAAGGGCTCCAGGTTGCTGGGCACTACTTGAACCAATTAAGCAGAGTCAGGGTTGAATCATATATGAGCATTTTTCCAACACTGCTGGCAGTATGGGGAGAGCAGCAGGTCATCCACAAAAATCTACTCTTCACTCCTCTCAGAAATTAGCTACTTATATTGAGTAGAAAGGCAAAGATTACATGGGGAAGTAGGCAAAAGGAATAAGAATGAGTATGCAAAATTGGTATAATGGTGTTAATATAAAAACCATTGAAACCTGTAAAGAATTATTTATGAGTTTATTTGAGCCAAATTCTCAACATATGCAGAGAAGCAGAACCTCAATGAATTGAGATAATGCTTCCAAGATTGGCGGGTGAGATTTGTATTTATATATTGCAATCAAAGGAAAGGGACATAGGTGAGTTACATGGAACCCAATGGTGATAGACTAGAGAGGCAGGAGAAAGCAAAGTGGGGTGGGGTTAGTGGTGGGGGAAAACCCCTGGGATGGGATAAAGTAAAATGATGGACACATACTTAGGTGGGTGCAGGAACAATTAAAATGGTAATGAAGGAATTTGTGGTATCTGTCCTGGCGCCCAGCACATTAGGTTGTGCCCCAGGGGTCCAGAAAAAGGGAAGTTATAAGTTATCTAGCCATTTCAAAGGGTATGTTATTATAGATGCAAAAAGACAGATAGGTTCAGTTAAGGTAAATGATGACCTTGTCAGTGAAGATACAGGCCTAGGAAGTGACTACCCACCATACCTGCTTTAGAGAAAGTTTAATTTCAGAGCATCCTTTGTGGTTTCTTTAGGTCTCTGAGTCTGCAAGACTGCTATGCAGGTCTTCCCTGCGCTTGTCAGGTTAGCATGTGGCCCCTTTCGTCCACAATGGTAATAGTTTACAGGCCATGAGGGCTGGGGTTTGCAAAGAGCTAAGGGGTTGCAAAAGGTTGGGGGTTACAAGGGGCTGGTGCCTCTGATTTCTGCAACAATGTTGTTAATCTTCCCATAATAATAGGCAGCTCCCAGAGGTGATGGGCTGAAATTTCCCAGCTCCTGCATGCAAGTCCAAGCCAGGTTAGAATGTGTTTTTTAAAATCAGACTCTACTTTGAGTGGGAGATGCTGAGTCCATCAGCAAGTAGAGAAAGGCAAGGGACATTAAAAAGGAGCCAGTGAATCCATGCTCTTCCCCTCAACCATATTGCTCTGGCCACACTGGCTATTGCCTGTTTTGTTGACTGTTCTGGGCAAGGCCAAATATCTTTCTGTCTGAGGGTGTTTGGCTGAGCGATTTCCCCTCTTGGATGCTCTTCCTCAAGATATCTGCTTAGCTAACTCCTTTGCCAAATTCAAATCTTTCTCCATGAAATTACTCCACCATGCTTCTGTTTGCCCTGATTTTTTTTTTAAATAAAAAATATTTAAATATTTAAAATATTTTTTAAAATATTGTGTATGAATCACAATCTAATAACACTTAAGTAAGAAGCTCATTTTTGTTTCTTTGTCTCCACCTTCTAAAATGTAAGCCCTGCAAAGGCAGGGCTCTCAACCTGTCTTGTTCACTGATGTACATCAAGCCTTCATAGTTGGTGCTGAATAAATACTAGTAGTGTTGCAGAAGATCAAAGAAAACCAAAGATGCTTCTACGAAAAAGGAAGGACACTGTTTAATATACCAGTGGACTCAGGAAATAAGCCTTCCAAATCTGAGTGAAGGAACATGCATGGGCTTTCCTTTGTATCTCACTCCCTCCCATGGATTATGCTTCTGGGCCTTTTCCCGGGCCTTGCAAGAAAGCCCCCAGGTGTTGGGGGATCTCCAGGCCATATCTGATGGTCTGGCCTGGCGCCAGCATTAATAACCCTCCCTCCAGGGCCGTGTACTGTTCATAGTAACAGGTTCTGCAAGACCAGTATCTGGGAAGGAGGGACTTAATTATAGGTTATCAGGCATGTACACTGAGCTTGCTGGCTTGGATTGAGGTCACTATCCCCAAATATCAGGGTTACATTGGAATTAGCCCCTTTTAGCCTTCTCAGTAGTTGTTGAATGAATGAGTGGGAGAAAAAGATTCCAACAGTAAACAGAACTGGAGAATCACAGAGGTTGAGCTGTGGGGACAAAGCAGGGAAGATGGTATGGGCATAATAAGATGCAATGCTCAGAATCTGTTAAGAGAGAAAACTCACAACCAGGTTAGTCAAAGAGAATATATATAGAGAAGCCAGCTGTGAAGAAGGAGTTTGGGATGTTGATGC
Source organism: Lasiurus cinereus (assembly GCA_011751065.1). NCBI lineage: Eukaryota > Metazoa > Chordata > Mammalia > Chiroptera > Vespertilionidae > Lasiurus > Lasiurus cinereus. The sequence goes on from JAAGEH010002531.1 coordinate 8,648,196, forward strand.
AATTTTGATTAAAGTTAAAAGCAAGGAATTATGGTCCAATGGAAGAGACTTTTTACTCTTGAGGCATCCAGAAAAAGGGTTACATAGTAATTTAAGTTGAGAGTTGGAGGTGGAAGTATGTAGGTCCTAACCATTTGTAAGCTAAAAGTACAGGGCTTAGAAAAGAGGCTAGAGAAGACAAAGGGCATTTGAGGAGAATGCTGACAAGCAGTGCATGGAAAGAATTGTGCTTAATATATTTATACCTGAGCTGTCACCAAAAATGTTAATGGTACGATTGAGTGCTTTAATTAAATCTGCTCTGTGCTGACCATACAATGTGAAAATGTAAGCATTGTGGTACTTCAGTGGAATATGATTTGTGTGAAATTCCCCCACCTTCTGCTTCTCATTTGACTTGTGTGTGTTGGACTCCTCTGAATAATCAGTGGTTGTGTCTGGATGGTGGTAGAAGAGGCAGTCTAGAAGGATTAGCTCTAGGGATACTAGAAACGGGGGTGTGGGCCAAAACCAAGGGTATGGGATAGCACAGCCTTACACACACACACACACACACACACACACACACACACACACGCACACACACGCACACACATAGACACTCCTATAATGTCCACTTGGGACCAGTAGGGACCATATTTTATACTATTCCTATTTGCCTCATGGAATTACCAGTGTGGTAAGAACTTGAAATTGATAATACTGATGTTTGGGGATGGCTAGTGATATACAAAGAATATTTTGCAAAGGGTTCAAGGAGAGTGGGATTTCAAAGTAGTGATTTAGTTCTTTATCCCACCCCACCTTGCACTGGAAAAGAGCAGGTAAACTGAGCCCAGGAGTGTTAATACCACCTGATTGATTATATAGACCTGCTTAGAGTAGTGCTTTATGTCTCAGGGAGGGAAGATCAGGTATTTCCAGTGAGCCAAACATTCCACCTCTCTCATAGGCTTGGTGATTTGGGAGGGGTTTGGGGGGGCGGGGAGGAACTGATCGCAGGATCCAGGTGAAGTAGTATTGGCATATAGCTACAGCTTCCTCCTTTAGTTCATTCCTCAGATGGTTCCTTCTGAAATGGGCTCTTAAAAATAAGAGCTGCTTACATTAGCATGCAAAGTCTTTTAAAGTCCCAGCACCCTTTTCTCCTGGTCCCTAATTCTCATTGATGAGTTTTGATCCTGGGCATCATCCCAATTTTGTTTGGCTTTGATTGCTGACATAATGGATATGTTGTTATTTTCTGTAAACTCTACAAGCACATCTTAAATAACCTAATTAACATTGATGCTAATTAATAGGGAAGAAATTGGCCTCATGAAAAAAGAATACAGATATGTATACAATGTCATTATGCACTGAAGGCTAGAAACGGAAAGAGGGAACTATGGAATGCTGGCTTTTTAGGATTAATAAGACTAGACTCCATTTATGTACTTATTGAGAAATAGAATACTTAGCCCAATGTATCTTATTGTGAAGAACATTATGGGAACAGCTGAAATCCTCTTCATTAGTAAAATCCCACAGCAAGCTTTTCTCTTCCAAGTTATTTACTCGTTAGGGTTTTAGGGACACAGAACTTGAAAAGCTGGAAAATAGAGCATTATTGTCTCTCTGACCCAAAAACTTATAAAAAAGATAAAAAAAGAGAACAACCTAGATGATATCATTGGATTAAACACAAAGCACATTAGCCATTTGAGTCTGTACTATACCAAAAGAGCAGCAAGAGAAATATTTGCTTGTCAAAAGAAAAATACATAGAATTTATGTTATGTTACTCATATCTGTTAGTTGCCAAATGGAAATCACTTACTATATTTTTTAGATAGATTTTCTATCTTTTAGGACCAAAAGGATAAATGTTCTCTCATCCCACCAGGCTTCTGATGTGAACACAATTAATATGAACAATGGGAAATTTTACTAGTTTACTGCCTGTTAGTGAGTACTTTAGTGAGTACTTTCTCTATAAAAAAACAACCCATGATGAGAGGAAATTGAAGTGCAGGGACTAAAGGATGTCCCTAAATCAAAGGTGTTAGATATAGATTTTGAATGTGAGAGGGTCAGGAAAATGGAAGCAGAAAGTACAGCAGAAAAGGTTGTTCTCCAATTTCAGAGAAATTATTCCATGTCTCAGGCAATTTCATTTTCAGAAGACTCAAAAAGCTAGAATGAAAATGGTAGCTATGGATCTGGTCCCAGAATATATGAAAGGAGAAGGCTGGACAGGAAGATGGCTGGAAGAGAAATGCGGAAGCTGTGGGAAGAGAGTCCAGGAGCCAAAAACAGATTTGATTTTTCTGTTTTGTCCAGTTTCTAGGTAAAACTTCCTTTTGTGCAGGCGAAAGTAAAAATACATTTCTTATTGGCAGGCTAAACGTTTTGGCCAGAACACGACTCACCCTTTGACTGCTAACAATCTCTACACCTTTAACAAACTCAGGGCTTGATAGTTCAATGCTTTGGGACAGCCAGCTGCCTAGTGCCTCATCTTCACACTTGGAATAGAGAAGTTGAAAGTATTGACTTTCTGAAAGAACAGTTTTGGGAAGGCAAGAAATGGTATCTTCTTGTGTTAAAAACCTGCTTAGTTTGGGGTTGCTGTCAAGGACAGTTTTTGAGGCTTCCTACCATTTCTAATAGTGACTATAGAGGTATATGCAGTTTTATTAAATTGCTTTTCCTTTTTTCCTTTTTGGCTACTCTTTCAGTTTAGGACATTTATCAGGCTCTGTTACCTGCTGTTTACATTGGCTTGCTACTGAAATCTGCTTGGGTCTTGAATATGTGAAGTCTTGAGAAGACTTATGTAGAGTTTGAAAGAGACCATGAAGGTCAGCATTTTTCATTTTTATTTACTGTAATGTTCTTAAGACATTTAAAAAAGATCATTATGTCTAAGCTAGAGAATGAAATGGGACTAAAAATAAAGAATCTAGTAATATCCTGCTCTGAGGATATGTCCCCTGATTTGGGTTTCCTTTCTTTAGAATTATTAATAGAATCCAATCACTTGGGATAAGGGAAGACACACCCCTTCACTAGGTTATTAGGACTTTTAGGGGCAAGCATGGCATTATGCCAAGCTGCCATTTTAGGGGGTGGCAGGAACTGGACTGTGCAATGTGATGGGAGAGCAACATTTACCACCCACACTTTGATACTAAACACATACAGGAGACCCCATAACTGTGGCTGACCCCATAACAGTGGCTGATCTTCCCTACACACTAAACATAGACATGCATAATTTCCTACAGATATTGGGCAATCTCTGAAAAAGGAATACATTTCTTTACCTTTCAGTAGCAAAAAAAGAATACTGGAATATACTCTTATTATGCCATAATCTGCTACTGAACTTTAGCATGTGATAGCATTAGAAGGCTGAGAGGAGAGATGGATTTTTCTGCATCATTTGAAGATCCTGCTCAGAAATTTTATGGTATTGTAGACTACCCTGCAAAAAGGACTCATAACTCTTTCCAGCCTAAGGATCTCCCATAGCCAGGACACAGGGTAGTATGTGACTGAGGATTCATATAGGTAGATGTGCATGTGCTATCAATTGAATGGAATAAGAGCAGAAACTGCTTGATCCTGGAGAAGAAAAGACAGAGAAGATTTAGTTCCTGCCTAGAGTGGGAAGGTGAAAGACAGGTGTAGATGGATGTTCTACTGATGTAATTAGTGTTTTCTCTGTTCTAGTTGGAGAAAAGCTGAATTATAGCCTTCCTCACTCTTGGGAGAGTAAATCATTTTCAGGCACTGAAGGCAGCTCTCTTTGCTTAACCATGGGCCTACGCCCACTCTCCCTGCCCCAATTTAACTTCCCATGCCATGGAGGCAAATAAGGTTGATGCCTTTTAGTAGGTGAGCGGAAACTTCTCTTTTCCAGAATAAAGAATGTAATCAGAAGACTTTAGGATGCCTCTCCCACATGACCACCTAATGGGCTGGTGTGTGGCTTGATTATCTGGAAAAGAAGATGTACTAAGAAATGTTGCATTTCAGGAGATGAAAAGGGAAAATTGTTTTCACTCTTGAGCAGGGATGGGGAATGGACAATATAAGGCCTGCCAAATCATTTAGTCTGGCCCTGCCAAGGCATTAGGGATGAGCTATTTAAATGTTTGACCAAATATAGCAGGCTAAATTTTAAATTGGTAATTTTGTATAGCTTGTGAATAATGTTTTAAGCGTCCAAATGGCCCTTGGCAGAAAAAAGTTTCCCCATCCCTGCTCTAGATGATGTAGGCCTCCTAGGAGGAAGATGGAGTGGAGACTGAATTGTTTCTGACACAGAATTCCTAACCTGGCTGATGTCCAGGATATGGTGCACATAAGGTTGTCAAAATCTTGGGAATTCAAGCCTGGAATATTCTTGACTGGGGCTAATTTCTGGGGAGTGGACTGATTCTTGAAATTCCATGAGTAACCTGTGGGAAGACTTGGAGCTCTACCCCTTACCCTTAGCACAGGATATCTCAAATTAATTAGGAGCATCAGGTGAGTGAGTACCTCCTCAGTTTCTCACCATGGCACTTCCAAATCCTGCTCCTCAACCTCTCCTCTTTTCTCCTTTTATGTTATCAGAGGTCTTCCTTCTCCTGGCAGATGTCAGGCCTTCCTCTCCTTCTCAGAGCATTCTGTAATCATCTCCTCTCAAGCTTGTATCTTTAATGTAGATTCCTCACCTCTAGCCTTCTTAATAAGATTTAAACAATTCCATTTGACCCAGTAATCTCACTTCTAAGAATATATCCCAAAAAAACAGAAACACCAATTAGAAAGGATATATGCACCCCTATGTTCATAGCAGCACATTTTACAATAGCTAAGATTTGGAAACTAAGTGCCAATCAGCAAATGAGTGGATTAGAAAACTGTGGTACATCTACATAATGCAATACTACGCTGCTGTAAAAAAGAAGGGATTCTTACCATTTGCAACAACATGGATGGAACTGGAGAGCATTATGCTAAGTGAAATAAGCCAGTTGGAGAAAGATAAATAAAACATGATCTCACTCATTTGTGGAATATAAGGAACAACATCAACTGATGAATAAAAATAGAACCAGAGTCTTAGAAGCATCAAACAGACTGTCTAACCTATGAGGGAAGGTGTAGAGTGAGGGTGTAAGAGATCAAGCAAAGGACTTGTGTGCATGCATATGAGCATAACCAATGAACACAGACAGGGGTGTTTGTGGGGGAGGGGAGAGGTGAAGACAGGTTCTGGGGTGGGGGGGCAGCTAGGGAAGAGGTCAATGGGGGAAAACGGAGACTTATGTAATACTTTAAACAACAAAGAATTTTAAGAAAAGATTTAAGCAATAGAAAAACAACAGCACTAAGAACAAAACCTCTTTCAACTCAAAATCCTATGCTACTGGTATCTCACCTCCTTTAAGGCCTAACTTTCAAGCTATGTATGTGCATTGTCTTCACTTCCTCAACTTCTACTCATTTTGGTTTCTGTCCCATCAAGTCATCAAACCTGCTCTCTTTCAAGTCACCCATGACTTCTCTGTCACTAAAGCCAATGACAGTTTCATTCCTCATCTTTAATGACCACTTATAGCATGCCTTTCTTCTTGAAACAGTCTCTCCCTTGGCTCAGGTGAAGCAACACCTTCTTAGTGTTCCTCTACTTTACTGACCACTGGGTTTTGACTTTTTCTTTATCTGGCCATTAAATACTGGAATTTCTCAGGTGTTGGACTCTTTTCTCTTCTCACTGAGACATCTTATCCACATCTTTAGTGGCACTCTGTTGGTTTTACTGGTCCAATATCTTTAACCCCATCTTTTAGTGCCAACCCACCTATCTTTCTTGAGTAAACCACCTCCCTTATACCCATTGTGTCTGATTTTGATATGACTGCCAGTCAAGGTGCCCTGCTCTTTCTTAAAGAGCAAATCAGAATTTTATTCCTAGGAATATTTATCTGAAATGCCAGGGGATGGAGAGTATTTGGGGCAAAGCTTTCCTGTGTGGTGGTTTTCTGAAGTTGCTGTTCATTGGTTTCCATTACCTTAATCCTCAAAGCTGGCCTGATACTTTTTTTCTGAGGCTTTAAATGTGTGTGTGTAGGGGGGTGGGGGGTATGTTGTACTAAATTCACTTTTTTGTTTATTTAAGCTATCTAAGGAGGATTTCTAATTCTTGCAACCAAACAACTATGACCAATAAAACTGCATGGCCTCAAATTTTACCTCTAGACAGATGACTTTTCACCTTGTAGCTCCAGCCCAGAACACGCTTGAGATCCACTATTATTTCCATTTAATTACTTGACATTTCCAAAGCACCTTAAATTCAACATGTTTAAGACTGAACTCATGGTCTATACTTCAAATCTTTCTCTTTCCTCTGAATGGCACTACCAGTCATCAGTTAAACAAGTCAGAAGCCAAGGAATTGAAATGCCTCACACCTGCCTGCCACATACTTAATGTATGAAGAAATTTTTTAGATTTTACTATCTAAACTTCTCCCAAATCTCTCTACTTCTTTTTCTCTGATTATCTCCCTAGTCCAAGGTACCAGCATCCTTCTTTTGGATGGGGTGATCTTCCTAATTCCCTTCTCCTGGTACTAACAGGGGAATGAAAATACATTGATTATTCCAGTGATGCTGATGATGGGAGCTTGTGTTTCTGATCAAAGAGTTGGCTGTTGATATAAGCCACCACACCTTTGAAGAAATGATAGGACAGCCATGAAACTGTAAAAATGTATGTAATAAAGCTATTCTAAAACTTATGAAATCACTGTAATGCACTTTATACCTTGGTGTATGTAAGGAATTCCACAGTATTATAAGTGTTACTTTAGCATATAAAATGGAACTCAATTGCATCTTAAATTGAAACTCTTTAAAACCAATATGCTAACATAATGAGCATTCATTCAATATTTAATTAGCTAAAACTTAGCCTGTTTTTTAGAATGTGGTTAAGTCTCCTTATGGGCCGGATAGTAATTAATCCATACTCTTACTAACAATGTGTTCTTTAAAAAGATCTTAACTCTCTGTATCTAAGTCACCCACTTATAAAATGGCACACACATTATAGAGCTATTGTGAGGATTAGATTAGAATGGCTCCTAGCACATAGTAGGTACTATATTAATATTTACTATATTCATCATGATTTGGGTAGGCTGAGTCTTAAAGTCTTAAGCTATGCTTTTCTATAACTGCTACAAACATGGGTATTAAAATTTACCTTTTGATTATTATTCTTATAATTATTTTATTATGTTACTAGAGGCCCAGTGCTTGAAATTTGTGCATGAGGTGTGTGTGTGTGTGGGGGGGGGTTCCTCAACCCAGCCAGCACCCTATTCAATCTGGGACCCCTTGGGGGTTGCCCGACTGCCGATCCCTTTGGAATTGGACCGAAACCGGCATTTGGACATCCTTCTTGCAATCCTGCACTACTGGTTCCTAACCACTCACCTGCCTGTCTACCTGATAATCCCTAACCACTCTGCCTGCCTGCCTGCCTGATTGTCCCAAACTGCCTCTTCCTGCCTGCCTGATAGCCCTAACCACCTCTGCCTACCTGCCTGATCACCCCTAACCACCTCTGCTTGTCTACCTGATGCCCTTAACTGCTCCCCTGCTGGCCTGATCATCCCTAAGTGCTCTCCTCTGCCAGCCTGATTGCCCCTAACCATCTCTGCCTACATGCCTGATTGCCTCTAACCACTCTGCCTGCCTGATCACTCCAACCGCCTCTGCCTGCCTGCCTGATGCCCCTAACTGCTCCTTTGCCAGCTTGATCACCCTTAACTTCTCTCCCCTGCCAGACTGATCACTTCTAACTGCTCTTCCCTGCTGATCTGATTGCACCTAACCACCTCTTGCCTTGGCCTCTGCCAGTGTGTCTTTGTCCAGAAGGACATCTAGTCTATCTGGTCTAATTAGCATATTACCCTTTTATTAGTATAGAGTGCAGGTCACCTATGATATATAGTTTGAGTTTGGGAAACAAATGTACTTTCCTTCCTTCCCTTCCTTTCTTCCCTTCCCTTCCCTTCCTTCCTTCCTTCCTTCCTTCCTTCCTTCCTTCCTTCTTTCCTTCCTTCCTTCCTTCCTTCTTTCTTCTTTCACTGTTTTCTAGAGATCTATCTATTCAAGTATCCACAATTCTTTCTGACTCTTTCATGAAGTTCTTTCAGCACTAAATACTTCAGGTATTATGATGATTTTAATCACTGTAATACCTAAATTTATTTATATACAGAATTCCCCCAAATGGTAAAAGATACAATGCCACAGCATTCACTAATTATAGCTACACTTTCAAAGGTTATATCAAAGATGAGAAAAGTTAGAAGACGTGAATGTTGGATGTTGAAACAAGGACAGAAGGAAGAAATATTAAACCATCTTCTTGTTTAAATTTGCATTTGTGGGATTACTCATGAGGTGGGCCCCTCCTCACATTTGTTTGTTTACTAGTTTTCTTTTGCTCCTGTCTTTTGTCCATTTATCTGTTGGGACTTTCATTGGTTTGCACCTTGATTTACATGAGATTCTCAAAATTATGAAAATCTTGTTTGCCATATTTGTGGTAAATATTTGTTCTTACTAGTTGTCTTTTGATTCCAGATAAAATAAAGTTTTGAAACTTTACATAACCAAATCTATTGACTATGTGTTTTGAGATTTCTTATGTTGCTTTTAAGGTTGGAGAATGTTCTTCTCTACAGAGATTTGGCAGTCACTTACATGTTTCCAAAGTTTGTAAATTTTGACTTTTCAAGGCATTTAACTCTTTTATGTCCTTGAAGCATATACTCTCATTGTTTCAGATCTGCACAGTATAATTTTCTCTTTTAACTAAGAGAGAAATTATTTCCATACTATTTATTGAATTCATGGTACTCTTTTTATAATACAACTAGAGGCCTGGTGCATGAATTCATGCACAGGTGGGGTCCCTCAGCCTGGCTGGTGATAGGCCTATTGGGGGCCAGCTGGCTGGAGTGAGGAACCCCAGGAAGTTGGCTGGCTGGTCCCCCAATTGGGGCCTATCAGGGGTCCAGCCAGCAGTGAGGAGGGACTGTAGGAAGTTGGCCAGCTGGGTGAGAGGAGGAGAGTCTGGAGGTTGGCCAGTGTGAGGGGACGCCACAGGAGGTTGACTGGCCAGGGGGAGGGCCTGCAGGAGGTTGGCCTGCCCCTCAATTGGGGCTGATCAGGGGGCTGGCCAGGAGGTGGGGCCATAGAAGGTTGGCTGTAGGAGTGCATTGACCACTGCGGGGCAGCTCCTGCATTGAGTGTCTGCCTCCTGGTGGTCAGCGTGCATCATAGTGACTGGTCTACCAGTCGTTCTAGTCATTCGGTTGTAATGGTCCTTTAGGCTTTTATATATATAGATAATTTGCTCTAGACTTTCACTGTATGTGACCACTGAGCACCTGAAATATGGCCAAGCCAAGTTGAGATGTGCTGTCAATGTGAAAATACATACTGGATTTTAAAAACTTAGAACAACAAAGAATGTAAAGCACCCCAATAAGGCTTTGCTGTTTATGACATGGAGAAGTGATAATATTTTGGGTACAAAAATATATAGAATATATTGGGGGACCAGCCAGCCAACTTCCTGGTGTCCCTCCCTCCAGCCAGCTAGCCCCCAATAGGCCTTGATCACCAGCCAGGCTGAGGGACCCCACCTGTGCATGAATTCATGCACCAGGCCTCTAGTTGTATTATAAAAAGAGTACCATGAATTCAAATTATATATAAATAATATGATAAACATTATTAAAGTTAATTTTACATTTAAAATTTTTAAATAGTGGGTATTAAAAATGTTTAAATTATATATATGGCTTATATGCATCTTTGTTAGACAATTGTTCTATATATTAGAGTTTGTTTCTATATAATTGATTTTTTCCCTTAATGCCACTTGCAATGATTGTAGTTTTATAATATGTTTTCAGATCCAGTTGAACGAGTTTCTTTTGTTTTTATTTTTTTTCAAAAATTTTCTTAAATATTTTTTCCTATTTATTCTTTTAGATAGAATCTAAACATTTTTGCCAAGTTCCAGAAAAATTAAATTCCTTTGGGACTTTGATTTAAATCATACAATATTTGTAAATTGATTTTGAAAGAGATGATATCCTTACAAGGCTACATCTCTTTTTCCCTAAAGAAATGGTCTCTCTTTCATTTTTGTCTTTTTTAATGTTTCTTAGCAAATTTGGTGTTTTTTTTTCATATAAGTTATATATTTTTGTTCTTTGGATTACTCATATATACCATGTTTTTATTGCTATTGTAAATGTGAGTTAGTATCAAATACGTTTTCTAACTAGTTTCTGTTGGTTTACTAACGGTGATATTTAAAAATGTACCTTGTAACCATTTTACTTATAAGCTTTTTATAAATTAATTTAAATAGTTTTTCAGCTGATTCTTTTGAATTAGTCATGCCATATTGCAATAAGCTCTAAATGAGTTTCTATAGCTCTTTCCAAATTCTAGATGTAAAAAATCCAATTTTTGAAAAAGAGAAAATGTTTAACTATACAGTCCTATTGGTTATTTTAGGTGGGATTTTATTATAACTTATTTGTAATATTGGAAATCACAGAGGTAGAATGTTTTTTCTTGTGTGTCTTGTTTCCAAGAACTTGGTCAAGGACTGAGGAAAATGGCCTATAATTCAGAGAGCACAGCCAGTCAATGCACTTGGGACAGTGGGTGGATGTGCGTGTATAAGACTAGTTGTAAGAAAATATTGTTGACTTCTGACAGTTGCCTTTTGTTGGGCTTTTGAGGTTGTGTTCAGCCCCCAGATGGATACAATGGCTAGCTAAATATCTTTCTAATGGAGATTTTACCTTGAAACTCTCAGCCTTTTTCTTGAATCTCTGAGAGCCTGGGGCTTAAATTTCATTCTTCCTACGTGATTATAGGAATTCAATTTTTTATTCATTCTTAAACATTTCTCCTTTCTGTTCTCTTCTGACATCCTTTTACAAATGCCTTAAAAAGCTTTCTGTCTTTTTGGGTAGTGTGAATAACACTTTTATTTCATTAGAAAGGTAGTTTATTTTTAACAAAAATCTTTGGGCACAAAATTGCTCAGGCATTACAATGGTTTTAGTCATCTCTGAATCTACTTATGTACAGAATTATTTCTAATTGCAGAAATCATGATGCCATTGCATTCAGCAGCTGCAATAGTACAAGGCAAAGTAAGGAAGAGAAGGGCCTGGGGGAAGGGACACACTTCATTAGAAAGGGTGTTACTAATCAGTACTACCAGAGATAAACTAAATTAATATAAAATGTTAAAAATATAACACATATCTGTAGATTAATTTCAATCCTTGTTTTAAGGGGAAAAAGAATGTTCTCCAGTGATATAGTATTTAAACATGGTTACCTGTCTATTCACAATTACAATGGTTCCTCTCTGGGTAATTTATGATCCAAAAGATAGGCTCTGGACTTTTGTTGTGCTTATGGGGCATGTACCCTAGACTTTACCTCTCTACCTACCCTAAAAGGATTCCATCGGGGTGCTGCCACATGGCTGGCAGCAAACATGAATGTGACATTTGGAAACATGAAATGGCTATTACGTTATATAGAGTGCAGTTCAGGTGGAATGAAGTCTTTACTGAAAAATGTTATATTGACATGGTGCAGGTGTATGTGTATGCGACAGTGAGGCTGTACCATTCCAACCAACTGGACTTTTATGTAAAGGGAGATTATTTACATGTGGTTGGCATGTGGAATGTGACTCTCTTGCCAAGTACTTCAGTTGTTTAGCTTATCCTGGATAATATAATCAGAAAAGCTAAGTCCATAGAATGTAAGGTGTTTCACATCTCTTCAGCCCTGAATGAGAAATTATTTAAAATAAGACAAGTATATGTTCATTTGTATTCCAAGCAGAGGTAGAAAAATACCATACACATTTTTATTCCAGGAAATGTGTGCATTATCCTGATCTGTTGTCCTGGGTCAGCCTGCATTTCCCACCTGCTCACTCTGCATCTGGAAAGGAAACTGCTGTAGTGCAGAGGATAGCGCCACTCCTTCCCCAACTTCCAGCCCCCCAAAATACCAAAATGATTAATTTTAATAAAGGAATAAAATTTTTGGCTTTCATTCTTATCCACATCCTAGTATACCAGTGAACTTCACTGAAGCAACGTGAATTTTTCTTTCCTCTTAAATCAACACTGAACTTAAAATGTATTTTAAAACTGAAAGAAAAAACAACTCATAGTTAAGAAAGGAGTATATGTTTTTTTTTGGCTAGGATTATTTAGCTACCTCAGGTGTGGAGTGTATTTGAGGTAGAATTTGTATTTTAACAATACATTTTTAGAGAGAGAGAGAGGAAGGGAGAGGGATTGAGAAATAGAAACATCTTTGAGAGAGAATCATCATTAATCAGCTGCCTCCTGAATGCCCCTTACTAGGGATTGAGCCCAAACCTGGGCATGTGCTCTGACCAGGAATTGAACCAGTGACCTCTTGGTTCATGGATCAACACTGAACCATGCCGGGCAGGCATTTGTGTATATTTTAGGTTTGGAGTATTTAACCAAGTAGATGTGTGTCTGCCCTTAATAGTACAGTGAAAATGCCCTCTAAATAGTTGAGTGGCTAAAATTTTCTTAAACTCTGTCATATACCAAATTCTCCATGGTGATTTAGTGACTTAGGGCATAATGTAGTGCTAGCTAGTACACATAGTTATTCAGGCTCTTATTGTCAAGACTTTGGAATTTTGTGAGTATGGAGAGATTTCTCTGGGAACATGACTGCAGTAGAATCCTGGCACTGACATGAACCCTGTGAACTCTGGGGATGGCTGTTGTTGGAAAAACATGCTTTGGGTTACAGTGTAGTTCTCTTAATAAGAACATTGTACTAGAATAGCATTTGGCAGTCAAATTCAATATACAGTAAACTATTTTAAAATTGTGCTGACTAAAGTTCAGAGGGCATCCTGGGCTGTGACATCCTCCTCTGAGAGAGAAGGTCAGAATTTCAATGGTGCCGGAAATGAGGACCTACTCAAGAGTTAGGTCATGGGAATGGTCTGGCCCACAGTGGGAGGGAGGGCCCCCTGATGGCCAGGAGGACCTTTGATGTTTGGCCCCTGGGTAGGCTCTACCTCACCTCTATTTCTGATGTTAGACTGAATAAGCTCCTAAGGAACCTAATTGGTGGTCCAGTGCACTCTTCCTGCTGTTTAGCCCCAATTCCAATAAAAACAGCTAGAAAATTAACATCTTTCTCAGCTGCCTCAAGCCTGGCCTTTGTGATAGCTTTGGCCAGCAGGCTGGCTGACCCTGCAGAGCCCCTTTGCCATCATCCTTTGGTGTGTTGGGGCAAACTCTTAACATCCTTACATTGAGGTCTCTTCACTGGGCACTTTTCTTAGCACCTGCCTAGTGCCAAGCAGACAGTTCTTATAATGCTGGACATGTCCAAATTATCAAGGCACCATAAATTACACCCCACAGCGGCCTTACACTTGACTGCCTCCTTCCCTTACCTTGTCACCCCTTTGACCCCATTTGAAGAGAGGTTTTTCACACTGTATTCTTAACAAGGTTATTTACTCTGCATGTCCAATGAGATTGTGCCTTATGTGATAAGTTCCCAGCTTTGAGATAGCCTGAGAGGGTAGACTTTTCAGGTGCTAAAAGAATTAACCTTTTAGCTGAAGATGGCCTTTATTGCTAGATGTGCTTTCATAGCCCAAGTTTGTGATCCTTTAGGAATGTCACAGTAATATATGGAGAGTTTTACACTTACATATAGATCTCTCACTCTCTCCCTCCTTCTGCCCTTCCTTCCCTCCCTCCCTCTCTTTCTTCTTCCTTCTCTTCCTCCTCCCCTTCCTCTCTCCCACCACCTCTCTCTCTCTCTCTTTCACCACCTCTCTCTCTTCTTCTCTCTCTCTCCCCACTACCTCTCTTTCTCTCTCTCTTCCATTACATCCCCTCTCTCTCTCTCTCTCTCACACACACACACACACACACACACACACACACACACACACACACGCACACTCCACTTTAGATTCTATCCACAAAGAGGGCACTTTTACAATCTTAAACACCACTACCCTTTAGTTTCTTTTTCCTTTTGTCCAGATATATTTTCACTTAATTTCTTGTTCTTCCCTGCTTGTCATTGTGGGAAGAATGACATTGAGAAAGGAGGACGAGAGATGGCAGCAAAAAGTAGGTTAAAGGCCTTGAAACTTGATGCAGCTGAAGAATATTTATATTCAAAAGATGCCTCTTGAATGTGGATCAAGTGGTAGCTGTACGGTGCCCTACTCTTGATGGCACTTGAGGATATAGTCATGATTGCAGGGTGAAGGGGGAGTAGAAAAATTGAGCAGAGAAGATTCGGAATTATCTCAAACATAAAATATAAAAACAAAATGATTTCACAAAAATATTGCATGGAAATTACTGAGCATGAAACTCTAGTATGCTGCTGTGTCATCCTGATTTAAAGTGGAAAAGATAGACCCTAGAGCTCTCTAGCCTTTTACCTGCCCATCTACAGTGAAGTAGGTTGTAGAATTGAAGATTTGCTGAGAGGAGGGGAGGCTGGACTGGGTGGAAGGGAGAATGAGCTTAGTTCAGTGCAGTTATAGGGAAGGAACTGTATGGGGCTGCCTGCAGATGTCCTGGTATTCCTCTGAAAATTTCACTTTTATTCTCCTGAGTAAGAGGGTTCTCATGCTAAAATAAAGCAATTGTTCCCTAATTTTTTATTGAAGAGTAAGTAAGTGGATAGAAATTTAAGTTGCCAAATCTTTGGCTTTTGCTGCTGCTTATCTATAGTAGCATCTGGAACAAGATGTTATGTAATTTAAACCCAACAGTTAACATTTTAATTTTTTTTAAATTAAATCTTTATTATTCAGATTATTACATTTGTTTCTCTTTTTTCCCCTCCATAGCACCCCTCCACCCAGCTCTCAGCCCTCCCTCTGCCCTTAGCTCCCTCCCATTGATCTCATCCATAGGTGTATGATTTTTGTCCAGTCTCTCCCTGTACACCCCTCACCCCTTTCCCCCTGAGAATTATCAGTCCACTCCCTTTCTGTGCTCCTGATTCTATTATATTCACCAGTTTATTCTGTTGATCAAATTTTTAATTCACTTAATTTTTAGATTCACTTGTTGATAGATATGTATTTGTTGTTCATAATTTTTTGTCTTTTACCTTTTTCTTCTTCCTCTTCTAAAAGAGTACCTTTCAGCATTTCATATAATACTGGTTTGGAGTTGATGAACTCCTTTAGCTTTTTCTTATCTGTGAAGCTCTTTATCTGCCCTTCAATTCTGAATGTTAGCTTTGCTGGATAGATTATTCTTGGTTGTAGGTTCTTGCTATTCATCACGTTGAATATTTCTTGCCACTCCTGTCTGGCCTGCATCGTTTCTGTTGAGAAATCAGCTGACAGTCGTATGGGTGCTCCCTTGTAGGTAATGAACTGTTTTTCTCTTGCTGCTTTTAATATTCTCTCTTTGTCTTTTGCTCTTGGTATTTTAATTATGATGTGTCTTGGTGTGGTACTCTTTGAATTCCTTTTATACGGGGTTCTGTGTGCTTCCTGGACTTGTAAGTCTATTTCTTTTACCAGATGTGGGAAGTTTTCAGTCATTATTTCTTTAAATAGGTTTTCAGTATCTTGCTCTCTCTCTTCTTCTGGCACCCCTACAATTCTGATGTTGGTACACTTGAAACTGTCCCAGAGTCTCCTTACATTATCTTCACATTTTTGGATTCTTTTCTCTTCTTGCTTTTCCAGTTGAATGTTGTCTGCTTCTTTATATTTCAAATTTTTGACTTGATTCTTGCCTTTCTCTAGTCTGCTGTTAGGACTCTGTATAATATTTTTTAGTTCAGTCAGTGTATGTTTAATTTCTATTTGGTCCTTTATCATCTTTAGTTGGCCCTTTTCCATCTCTAGTTGGCTCTTTTTCATCTCCTCTTGGCTCTCGCTAAATTTATCCATCTTTTCTAGCATATTCTTGAAAAACCTTATAAACGTGGTTTTGAATTCTATATCCAGTCGTTTTTTTTTCCTCCATTTCTTTTGTTTGTGATCCCTTCCCTTGTCTCAGCATTTTCACTATGCCGGGGAAACTTCTGTGTTGGATTCAGCCTTATGATACCAGACGCAAAACCTAAGAAGCCTCTGTTGAGCTTGGGATGGAGTCTCAGAGCTTAAGGGACCGCATTGCCTTCCAGTCGGCCCCGCCCTCCATGGCCCCTGAGCCTCACATGACTGGGTAATCCCTGGAGCGGTCCTTGTGCGCGCACCCGTAGTGCCTCTAACCGCTGCCTTTCCAGCTCCCCTGCGCACCAGGACCACACGAGTCTAGGTCCCCAGGGTTTCGCCTGAAACAGGGGCCCAGTGGACTCAGAAGTGGCACAGTTGGGAGGGTCTGTCTCTCGCCCACTCGCGAAAGCCAGTGGCACAATCAGCAATCTGTCCTCCGCGCAGCACCGTGCGCGTGTGCGACCAGACTTGATCTTTTGCGACTCCCCTAAATTTCTGTGCACCTCTCCCTTTTCACAGTCCAAACTCCCCCATATGAGTTTCGGCTGGATCTGGGGTTTAGTGTCGTAAGATAAGGGGTTCAATGCCATTGGGAGTCTCCGTTGCCCTCCCGCCAGAGAAAGCCAGCCAGGTTCTCTGGCACCCGCTCTCTCCACGTGCGTCTCCGTACCTCAGCTTTTTGCAGCTCCTCTGGGTTTCTGTGAGCCCCTCTCTTTCCTTCTAGCTGTAGAACTTACACTCGGCCAGCTTTCCTGTGGTTCTGGATGATGTCTGTTCTGTCTTTTAGTTGTAGTTTTGAAATTGTTGTGCGAGGCAGCAGTGTAGGTGTTTACCTATGCCGCCATCTTGGAATTTCCTCAACATTTTAATTTTAACAGATTGCCTTGCATGGTGCTTCGAGAGCGCCCATGCCTTCCTAGGTTCTGCCATCTTGGAAAGCAAGTTGTTGCCTGGGTGCACATCTCAGAGTCAGAGTCCTGGCTTCATACTTAGGCTCTTCAACTACCCGGCTTGCTCTTCCTCCGGAAGTCCCTTCACCTCTCTGGGCCTCAGTTTTCCCTGAGATTCTGCCAATTGGGATCCTTTCAATGAAGCCTAGGGTTGTTATGATGATTAGTTTCAGTGACAGTATGTGCATAAGTTATGTTTTCCCTCTTTCTTTCTTTACTCTTCCCGAACAAGTAGGACAACTACCAGCAGAGAAAGCACAGTGTTTGAAGCAATATGATTTCTTTCAAAGTAATTTAGATCAGTGTAGTCAGACTTTCATGAAATCTTACCTGAAAGCTCTCTATGAAGTAGATAAAAGGGAGCTTAGGTAATGGTGTGGGGTCCCACTCTTTAATGGTCCAGGCAACAGTTACATAGTCTCCTGTGTGAACAGCACCCAGATTCTGTGTAAAGAGTGACACCCGGAGTTGTGCATTGAGATATGTTCTTGGTATCCCCACGAGCTACTCAAACTCTCAGCTATGAGGGATTTATTAGAATTGCTTGTTTCCCCCTAATTTACTTACGATATTTACTTTCTTAATGGCATCATATACTGGATTCATGAAGAATGTCCCAGAATTTTGCACCATGTATTCTCTCGGGACCCAAAGAGAAGCACATGCGTAGGGGATTCTAAGACATTAAGTGTTTGGACTCAAGCTATGCACCAAATTTCCTTGAGGCATTTTGTTGTGAGATAGGGCATTTCATTTTTAAGCAATGTGAGCCCCGGTTCTCAGCACAATTCTTGAGGATCATTGCTTGTCTTTGAGTATACTCTGATGCCAGAGGTCAGGATGAACTAGTGTAGTTACTCCAACTCCTGGCATGAAGTGCATTTCCTTCTGACACTCTGTAAACAGTAGATTTTAATAGAAAGTTAGGGGAGAGTTTCTTGAATAACTGAGCTCTCTGATATGTGCTCATTGATGCTTAGCTCGATGCACATGAGCACATAGAATATTAAATCCTTTTTACACAATTAGGTTGTGTGCTTATGCATATTAACAAAGTGTGAGTGTGGGATGTTTATTTTCTTCCTGAGAATTATAGATTCTTTTGGCAGGTACTGTCTCTTCCTATTTCTTTGTGTAATGTGTGCCCAAAGGCAAATGTTCTTTGCCAGAGTGCATCCTCCAAATAGCAGAAATCAATGAGGCTAGAGCATGTCATGAATTGTATGTCTCAAATACGTTGCATTTGCTCAGTAATTCATGCAGCAGTCACTTGATGGCTTTCCTTCTTGATCTGTTATATTTATAATGTTGGGTTTTAAAGCAGATTCCTTATTTTGTAATCATTTAAAAACAGAGAAATTAAAATTGGTAGAGTGTACATGTCATGTTTTGCATTCAATTTGTGACAAATACTTAAATGCCTAATGCAAAGCTAAATTTTAATCCTCAACTGCAGTTGATATTTTGATGTTGGGCAAATATCCTTAGGCTCTTACTGTGTTTGTTTGTTTATTTTCCTTTTGCTGATCTTGCTGTGTCTGTGAACTGAGGTAAAGGTCTTGACTAGCAGTGGCTTTGATGTCTCCGACTCAATGTGTAGCAGACAATTGAATGAGAAAACATAGCTTTGGAGTCTGATTGCTGGACTAGAGAGCACTGAGCCTATCCTTATTCTCAGAGGGGAACAGTCCTGGGTTGCAAAAAGATTAGGAGCAATAGGAAGAAGGAGAAGAAAATTTTCTATATCTATGGATTTTCTGAATCCAGTGGCCCATATAACCATACCAATCATGTGCAGGTGGTCAGGGTTATGTTGTGGACATTCACCATCGTGGTCTTAGCAGATAATTTATCTTCATCTTTATAGTTAGAAGAGAAAGCAAAGGTATGCTTTGCCCTCTCATGACTTCATAATCCCCTCCTAGACATCCAAGGTTGGCCTCCCTAGTCATGCAAGGAGCTGTGTGCTTACTCCAATCCCTGGCATGAAGTGTACATGCAGTACATCAAGTTGACATTTTGGTTATTTGCTTCTTCCACTCTGCTAACCACAGTGGATCTCAGTCCTTACACATGAAATCAAGAGAGGTGATTTGAAATGAAAATTAATATTAATAATTTATCATGTAGGTGGCTGCTGGCTGTAATGCATTCTGAATCGTCCCAGTGAGGACTTTGAACATTTGCCTAAGGGTCTTCAGACGTTTGACGGATTCTGTCACACCAAGGCAGCTGTGTGCAACTACATCCCAGCAAGTTTTCGTGTGTTCCTGTCTGCATCTCTTCCGGGAACATAATTTCCCTGTGTCTGATATCACCCATAATAACTATACACTAAGTGGCCATATTATTATGATTTCTGAATTCATATATATTTGAGGCCTGACGCATGAATTTATGCATGGGTGGGGTCTGGCCAGCCTGGCCAGGGGAAGAGACATGGGTGGTTGACTGGCCTGCCTGCTGGTTGAACTCCTGGTCCAGGGGTCAATTTGCATATTAGCCTTTTATTATATAGGATATACACTGAGTGGCCAGATTATTATGCATTCAGAGATCATAATAATCTGGCCACTCAGTGTATTGTCAATTGGGACTGGGTCACAGGCCTGTCATAGAGGCAAATCTTTGTGTGTGGTGTTATACTGCTACCATGCATGGCAATGAACGTGTGGAACAGAAAAATGGTGTCAGGGAGGTACAAATAACAGGAAAAATCTGAAGATAAATCTTTATAGTTTGTTAAAGGTCTGAGAAAATGCTGCTGAAGTGCTGGTGCCAAGTTTGTGTGGTGGGCAGCTTGGGGACCTAAGGAAATTCCAACCCACTGCATTAGAGCAAGTAACAGAACAACAACATCAGAGATAGCAGCCATAACAGTAGTAGGGACCACTGATATTTATGGAGCAATTTCTAGGGGGGGTGTTTTATTGTGATCAGCATTTGACAGGCATAACCTTATTTAATACAGTAGTCACAGAAAGATGATATTACTCTCATTTTGCATATGAGGAAATTGAAGTATATAGAGATTAAATTGCTTGTTTAGGGCCATACAACTAGTATTAATAAGTTAAATTTAATCAAAAGGGAAACAAATTGCTCTTAGGTGTTTGTAGTTTTGTAGTATTTGTGTTAGAAGAGTGAAGCGATGATTCGCAATCTTGGCTTCCCTTTAGAATCATTTGTGGGGGTTTATAAACTGGTACCTAATCCTCTCTTCTTTTCCATACATTCTTTAGTTAATCTCAGGTACAACTTGGGAGTTTGAAAAATTCTCCAGGAGATTCTAATGTGATGGCCAAGGATGAAAACCCCTCCTCTAAAGTAAGTTCTCTCTGTTTTTCTCTGGATGTTCATTTGATTCCAGCATGCAATTTAATCATGATTTGTAATTTATTGTATGATAGTTTGTTTTGTTGGTCCCTCCTAGCAGAATATAGGCTCCGTGAAGGCACAAACCATTGCTATCTTATCCACTCCATAGCATCAGAGTCTAGCATAATGAAATATGCTAATAAGTGAAAACGCATGTATCATCTCTCTATAAAAGTAGTTAATCACCAATCAGAAAGTATCTGTGCTGCAACTTTTAAAGCCAGTGTTTTACACTGTTATTAAAATAGTAACTGGAGGTATGAGGGCTAATGCCAATTTCTCACACAGAACAGACAGGAGCCAAGTAAGGTCAGTACTGTGGAACTGTCCTCCTGAGAAGAGGATTCTTTACACAAAGATTTTTCAGGGTGAGAGATGGGCTTTTATTTGGTTTAAGATGACATTTTAGGCTTCAATTTAACTTTTGATTCAAATTCTTAAAATTAGTGTAAAAGAGCCTTGATGAACACTGTAGGATGGATGAAGAAAACCTGGATAAGGAACCCTTGGCTTACCCAATGCTACATGGAAAGCATCTGCTTTCACAATGTACAAGCTGGTATGGCCTGCCTGTGCTGCTGTGGTTGCAAGAGATTGTCAGAAGCAAAGCTCTCCTATGTCTATTTTAGTTCTGGGCTCAGTGATTAATATAACCAAAGGCAGCTTTCAACCTGAAGACTTATTCAGGCCCCAACAGCTCATCAATCTGCTATTGCTATGCAGAGAAAAAACTTAATACATAATAAATAATGTTTCACTGCCTAAGAATAAAATTTTTTTGTAAAAATATTTCCCATCATCATATCCTTAGTGCTTGATCAAACACTTAATTTGAAATCCAAACACTGAAATTTTACTCACAAATGAAATAATTAACTTGGTAAGTTGTGGTCCTAATACTTAGAAAGATAGGATGTGGAGGAGGAGTTGGAAGTCAAGCTGTGTGGGAACACATGCAGTCAAGGTATATGTTTATATAATTAGTGTCATGGACTCTTTTTAAATTTATTTCACAGACATTTGATAATACTTATTATCTACCAGGCATTTTATGAGCACATTACACTAAAACATCATAATTTTCTGAAGAAATACTATTGTTATTATTTCTATTTTGTAGAGAAGGAACCAGCATACAGAGAGGTTAAGTAACTTGTTGAAGATCACACAGGGCATGCATGACACAACCAAGACACGCTTCAGTGGTCTGGCTACAGAACCTGTGTATCTAACCATTGTGTATAATACTCTCTAGGAAAATGCCTCCAGGTCCATGTGCTCTCTTCTTAAAGCTGAGAGACTGTGTCCTAAGGAAAAAGCCATTCTTGTTATTTCCATTCAACTTCTTATATTCCTAAGAGGAGGATGAAATTGGTAAGATTGTTGAATGATGACAAGTGGCACTATAGGTGCATTCTGAAGGAAAGGCCATTCTGGCCATCAGATATACATTTATCTATCTCACTAGTCCTCCCATTCATGGTGGAGTGGGTAAGACCAGGAAATCCAACTCAAATGTTTCTTTCCCTTTTAACATAGAGGAAGAAAACATACATGGGATGGATGCAGAAAAAAAAATAGCCTGTAGGAAGTAGGTCAAACTGTGTGGTGAGTTGGAGACTTACTTTACTTTGTTTTCTGTGCTGCACAATTTTTTTTTCTTTTCAATACTACGGAGGTATATATTAATTTTATAGTATTTTCAACAAAAAGGGCTATCACTCTGTATATGTATCAATTGGAGTAAAACTAAAGTCAGGGAGCCTAGGAGCCTAGGTGGGTTTGCAGTAATACATGGAGGTATTGTAAGTATCTGAGCAGAGATGGAGTAGATGAGCACAGGAGGGCTTGGGTTTAGGGCTGTTAGGGAGAAATAACAGGTAGTTGTTGGTGACCCATATGTTCTACCTCATTGGGCTACACACCTGCTGATAGGAAGGTGAAGTGTATCTAACAAGTAGGTTTCTGCCCTGGGCCATCCGTTTTAGTAATGTTTGAGCCAATGGAGGCTGAGGAGATCTTGGAGAATGGAGGCACACAATTTAGGATATTGTTACAACTGCGGTGCCCATTGGGAACTGCAATAGTGGCAGAACTGAGATGCACAGTCTTAACGCCAGGGGGCATTGCTATTTGGTGCACATGTACTTGTTGGGACTCCAAACCTTAGATAGGCCTTATTTTGATAACTTGCTAGTAGGAATTTTGCATAGAAGTAGTCTATGCCTATTAAATGAACACATATTTTGCATTATATATACTTCTTTAAGTTAATAGGAGAATTAGATATCATGAATTAAGATGCATATGATTGAATATTTTTAAGCTGTGGTTAATCATATTATGACAAACTTAAATGAATAAATTTAAAGCACTTATTAATATTTCTACTGTGAAGTATTTACAATTAAAATAAATATATTTCTCAGATTAATGACTGGATTATATCATTTAAGCATAAAAATTTCTGTGATAAATATGCATTGGGAAATAATTTCACACCTAACTTTTCTTTTAGGAAAAATGGAATAGTTAAAGAGTTTGGACAACATCACATATATCAATTTATTATTTTATGTAGGAATAATTTTTTCAATAATAAATATGCATTTGAAACATCAAGAAAGCCTGTATTCTAGAATACTATATGAATTCTAAAGAGGCAAGAAAAATTATTTTCAGTCAACTGTTAATGTTTATAATAATTAGTAATTTATATTTAGAATTATCAAAATTATGATAGAGTACAAGTGTATATTTTATATGTACTTTGGGACTCCTCATATAAGTAATGTGTCAACATTAATAGAAACATCCTTTTAATATGGAGCTTAAGCATTTTATTATGCTTTCCAAATTCTTTGTTTTCCTAAGGGGTTCTAACGTATAAGTTTTTTGTGCCTCCAAGGAAAGAGGGAAAAACTGCCTGGGTTCAAATCCCAGCTCCAGCCCTTGTTAGTTGAATAGCCATGGAAAAACGATTTAATTTTTGTGTGCTACAGTTTTCTAATCTATAAAAGGGACTTAAAAGGTATACTAATCTCTAGTAGGTATGGCAGTTAAATTAATTAGTGTGTGTAAAGCAATTAGGACAATGTATACATATAGTAAATGTTTAATTTAAAGTCAACTATTACTAGCCAAAGCTAATGACTAAAAATAGCTTTTGACTAACAAGCTCTTTTCTAGGCTCTTTATATGTACTCTTTTGGTGTATGCAAAGAAAGAAAGAAAACGAATTAATGGGCATAGAAAAAATGTCTTAGATAAATATGATAGAGAAGTGCTTTTTCTACTTCTTAAAGAGCACTTAAGTTGGCATGAGAGACCATGGGTTCTGGTAGGAAAATGGCTGTAGGTCTCCCCTTATAACAGCACAGCCTTGAAAGAAATGGCTGATGGGTGTTTCTGAGAACACCCATCATGGACACTTTGATAAAAGGTTTCTGATGGAAAGATTTCCATCATGGAAACATCAAAGGGCTATCAAATAAGGTCACTGTGCTAACTTGTCTTGTCTGGCAAATCAGACAGCTATCACTAGAGGGCAAACTCTCCACATTTGCTCACAAGGACTAGGGTAGCTCTCATTTCCATGGAAGTCTCTGGAAGATTTCATTTAGAAATCTAGAGCAGTCTTTCCACTAGGAGAGCTTCCTTCCCAGTACAGAGAATTACCCAATTCATGTGTATATCTGTTTTCTTCTCATGGCTTTTGAGCATATCTGTGAGATCAGAAAGGGTGGTAGGGCCCTGAGAACTTCAGAGGAATGGGATAGTGTTTTTGTGGAATTATATTGAAGTCTCTAATACCCCACAGAGCTGTGACAGTAGATTAATGATCCCTATATTGCATTAATATTTGGTGTAAATTGTTGCTTATTCAGAAACTTAAAAAAAAGAATAATATATCTTGTAGTAAGACAGAAATAGTATATTCTATATTTATGTTCCCCTAAATCTGTGTAAGCACAGGCAAGTCATTTAATATTATCCACTTTTATCATCTGAAGAATCAAGGAGTTATATTATAAGACTAGAGGCTTGATGCATGAAATTCAGGCCTTCCTTCTCCTGGCTGCTGGCTCCAGCTTCCCTCTGGCACCCAGGGCCTGGGCTTCCCTCACAGCCCAGCTTTGTCTGGAAGGTCATCCGGTCCAATTAGCATACTACACTTTCATTTTTATAGATAATGTAAAAAATTTCTAACAGCTCTGACTGTGACTTAGAACTCAATTTGATGATTTTGAATGGTTATATCAGGTCTTGGTTAGTCATCAAAGCAAGATTATAATACAGGATGATGACTTACAGATGGCCAGGAATGAGAGTTGGTAAAAGGAGCATGACTCTCAGAGCAGTCCTTGGGGATGGTGGCAACAAGTTGAATAAGGAAGGAAAAATATTGGCTGGAGAACAGAAGCAAGATAGTGACTGCGAGAAAAAGTAATTGAGGGCCTCAACTTCTGGTGACATCTGGCAGGAGTTTAGAAATCTTTGGCTTTGGGTGGATTTGCAAGATGATATTTTGTAGAATAAACTGAATAATTTATAGCTTCTTTCTGTTTTCCTTAGATTATTTGATCACTTTAACCCTGAGAACTTAAGGAAGAATAGAAATCTATGCACTGGGTACCTGGACAAAAGGGAGAAGGTAGAATGAGTGGCAGAAGTAGCTTTTTGGCTTCCTGGTCCCTTACTTGGCTCTGGAATGTAGTCTTTCACAAACTCTGGTAGACTTTCTTTATGGAGGAATGTGGTATAGAGTGAAGAGATATTGATCACTCCATGTGGACTAGGGTTGTAGCTGTATGAGTGGAACATCTAACTGTGATCTTGAGGAGAACCAAGAAATAGAAATGGGTTACAAGGGATAGATATCATGCCAGCCATAGTATTTTGTGACTCTTTCAGCTTCTGTTCAATGGCGTTGAACCAATTTCTCACTGACTTCTCATCTTTAAAGTATCAAAAATGAGTATTTGTCTCTGTTTTATTTCTTTTTCAGACTCATAAAAATGGAGGCTGCATCTAATTACTTTATTTTATACTAGAGGCCCAGTGCATGAAATCTGTGCACTTGGCAGGGGGCGTCCCTCATCCTGGGCTGTGCTCACCAGCCATGAGTCCAGCTTCTGGCTGAGTGGCTCTCCTTCTGTGGGAGTGGCACTCCCTCCTGTGTTGAGCATCTGCTTCCCGGTGGTCAGTGCAGTCATAGTGACCAGTCGTTCCACCATTCAGTCAATTAGCATATTAGCCTTTAATTATATAGAATAAGGATACATTTAAAAAAATAAAATTTAAAAGCACTTATTTTTGGCTTAGTTTGATTGTATCAGTAGAGAGTTATCAATACACAAACACACACATACACACACACACACACACATACATACACACACATACATACACATATTACTTTTCAGATTTTTCTCCCCCCCCATTTTTTCGTTAATGTATTACATGTGTACATTTCCACCCCACCCCACTCCCATACATGCCCTCACCACCCCCCCAACAGTGTATTGTGTCCATTGGTTATGCTTATATGCATGAATACAAGTCCTTCAGTTGATCTCTTATCTACCCCACCTTTTCTTAACCTCCTGCTGTAATTTGACAGTCTGTTTGACACTTTACTGCCTCAGTATCTATCTTTTTGTTCATCAGTTTATAATATTCTTTATTATCCATAAATGAGTGATATCATGTGGTGTTTCTTCTTCATTGACTGGCTTATTTCACTTAGCATAATGCTCTCCAGTTTCATCCAGGTTGCTGCAAATGGTAAGAATTCCTTCTTTTTTATGGCAGCATAGTATTCCATTGTGTAGATGTGCCATCGTTTTATGATCCACTCATCTGCTGACGGGCACTTAGGCACTTTCCAAATCTTAGCTATGTAACTTGTGCTGCTATGAACATAGGGGTGCAAATATCCTTTCTGATGGGTGTTTCTAGTTTCTTAGGATATATTCCTAGGAATGGAAATACTAGGTCAAATGGGAATTCCATTTTTAGTTTTTTGAGGAAACTCCATACTGTTCTCCACAGTGGCTGCACCAGTCTGCATTCCCACCAGTAGTGCACAAAGGTTCTTTTTTCTCCTCATCCTCACCAGAACTTGTCGTTTGTTGATTTGTTGATAATAGCCATTCTGACAGGTGTGGTATCACATTGTCGTTTTGATTTTTATCTCTTGGATATTTAGTGACTTTGAGTGTGTTTTCATGTATCTCTTGGCCTTCCTTCTGTTGTCTTTTGAAAATATTCTATTTAGGTCAGTTGCCCATTTTTTTTACTGGATTATTTATCTTGCTTTTATTAAGTTGTAAAAGTTGCCTGTAGATGTTGGAGATTAAACCTTTATCAGTGATAACATTTGCAAATATGTTCTCGCATACACTGGGCTTTCTTGTTGTTTTGTTGATGATTTCTTTTGCTGTGCAAAAGCTTTGTATTTTGATGTAGTTCCATTTGTTTATTTTCTTTTTAACTTCCATTGCCCTAGGAGCAGTATCAGTGAAAAAAAAGTTCCTTCATCATATGTCAAATTTTGCTGCCTGTGGATTCTTCTAGTATTTTTATGGCTTCCCATCTTATGTTTAAGTCCTATATCAATTTTGAGTTAATTGTTGTGTATAGTGTAAGTTGGTGGTCTAGTTTCATTTTTTTTGCATCTATCTGTTCAATTTTCCCAACACCATTTATTGAAGAGACTGTCTTGACTCCATTGTATGTTCATACCTCCTTTGTCAAATATTAATTGAGCATAGTGATTTGGGTCGATATCTGGATTCTCTATTCTATGACATTGGTTTATATGTCTGTACTTGTGCCAGTACCAGGCTGTTTAGAGAACAGTGGTTTTGTAATATAGCTTGAAATCTGGTATTGGGATCCCACCCACTTTGTTCTTGTTTCTCAGGATTGCTGTGGCTATTCAGGATCTTTTTTTATTCCAGATGAATTTTTGGAGAGTTCTTTCTAAGTCTGTGCAATATGCCATTGGTATTTTAATGGGGAGTGCATGGAATGTATAGATTGCTTTGAGTAGTATGGACATTTTAATGATGTTGATTCTACCAATCCATGAACATGGTATGCTCTTCCATCTGTTTACTTCTTCTTCTATCTCTTTTTTTCAGTGTCTTATAGTTTTCTGTGTATAGGTCTTTTTCCTTCTTAGTTAAGTTTATTGCTAGGCATCATTTTTTTTTTTTTGGTGTGAAGGTAAATTGGATTGCTTTTTTAGTCTCTCTTTCTTTAAGTTCACTATTGATGTATAGAAATGCCATAGATTTCTTGGTGTTAATTTTGTATCCTGCTACATTGCCGAATTCATTTATTAAGTCTATTAGTTTTTTGATGGAGTCTTTTGTTTTGTTTTTATGTACAGTATCATGTCATCTGCAAATAAGGACAGCTTTACTTCTTCTTTTCTGATTTGGATGCCTTTTATTTCTTTTTCTTGTCTAATTGCAATGGCTAATACTTCCAGTACTATGTCAAACAGGAGTGGTGAGAGTTGGCATTCCTGTCTTGTTCCTGTTCTTAGGGGAAATGGTTTTAGTATTTGCCGATTGAGTATGATGTTAGCTGTGGTTTTATGATATATAGCTTTTATTATGTTGAAGTATGATCCTTCTATTCCCACGTTGTTGAGAGTTTTTATCAAGAAAGTGTTTGGGATTTTGTCAAGTGCTTTTTCTGCATCAATTGATATGACTGTGTGATTTTTATCTCTCAATTTGTTTATATGATGTATCACATTTATTGATTTGCAGATATTGTACCATCCTTGCATTCCTGGGATGAATCCTACTTGGTCATGGTGTATGATCTTTCTGATGTACTGCTGGATCCAATTTGCTAGAATTTTGTTGAGGATTTTGGCATCTATGTTCATGAGGGATGTTGGCCTGTAATTATCTTTCATTGTGTTGTCTTTATCTGGTTTTGGTATTAGGGTAATGCTGGCTTAATAGAAGGCATTTGGAAGTATTCCTTCTTCTTGAATATTTTTGAATAGGCTGAGGAGGATAGGTTTTAATTCTTCCTTGAATGTTTGGTAAAACTCTCCTGTGTAGCCATATGGTCCTGGGCTTTTGTTTGCTGGAAGCTTTTTGATGACTACTTCAATTTTTTCCATAGTTATTGGTCTATTGAGATGTTTAGATTCTTCCTGATTGAATTTTGGAAGGTTATATTTTTCTAGGACTATGACCATTTCCTCCACGTTGTCCAGATTGTTGGAATAGAGTTGTTCATAGTATTTTTTAACAATCCTTTGTATTTTGGTAGGGTCTATTGTTATTTCTCCTCTTTCATTTCTGATTTTGTTTATTTGGATCCTCTCTCTTTGCTTCTTGGTGAGCCTGGCTAGAGGTTCATCAATCTTGTTTATCCTTTCAAAGTACCAGCTCTTTGTTTTGTTGATCTTTTGAATTGTTTCTTTGGTCTTTATGTCATTTATCTCCACTCATATCTTATTTCCTTCCTTCTGCTTACACTGGGCCTTTCTTGTTGTCCTCTTTCTAACTCTTTGAGTTGTAGGGTTAGATAATTTATTAGCATTGTTTCTTGTTTTGTTTTTTTTTGCAGTAGAGTTGTAGAGCTATAAACTTCCTTTCACTGTGTCCCATTGATTTTGGATTGTTGTGTTTTCATTGTCATTTGTTGCCATGTTTTTTTTTTTCTTCGTTGGTCTCTCTGGTAATCCAGTCAGTGTTTAATAGTATGCTGTTTAGTCTCCATGAGTTTGATTTCTTTGGATTGTCTTTATTGTAGTTGATTTCCAGTTTTATGCCACTGTGATCTGAGATGATGCTTGATATGATTTTTATCTTCTTGAATTTGAAGAGACTTTGCCTATGACCCAACATATGGTCTATCTTTGAAAATGACCCATGTGCACCTGAGAAGAATGTATATTCTGTGGCTTTGGGGTGAAATGTTCTGAAGATGCCAATTAATTCCATGTGGTCTAGTGAGTCATTTAGGATTGATGTTTCTTTTCTGATTTTTTTGTTTAGAGGATTTGTCTAATGGTGATAGTGGGGTATTAAAGTCTCCTAATATGATTGTATTGCTATCAATCTCTCCCTTGTTAGCCTCCAGGAGATTTTTTTATGTATTTGGGTGCTCCTGTATTGGGTGTGTATATGTTTACCAGAGTTTTTTCTTCTTGTTGGATACTCCCTTTAGTAGTATGAAGTGGCCTGCTTTATCTCTTTTTATGTCCTTCACTTTGAGATCTAATTTGTCTGATACAAATATTGGTACCCCAGCTTTTTTTTTCATTTCCATTCTCCTGCAAAACCTTTTCTCATCCCTTCACCCTCAGTCTATGTGCATCTTTTTTTCTGAAGTGGGTTTCTTGTAGACAGCAGATATATGAGGTGTGTTTCTTATCCAATCTGTTATGCTCTGTCTTTTGATTTGGGCATTAATCCATTTACATTTAAAGTTATTATTATTTTTATTTTATTTTTTTCAATATCTTTTATTGATTTTTTACATCGAGGAAGGGAGAGGGATAGAAAGTTAGAAACATCGATGAGAGAGAGACATCAATCAGCTGCCCCTTGCACGCCCCCTACTGGGGATGTGCCCGCATCCAAGTACATGCCCTTAGCCGGAATCAAACCTGGGACCTTTCAGTCCCCAGGCCGACGCTCTATCCACTGAGCCAAACCGGTTTTGGCTAAAGTTATTACTGATAGGTACTTATTTGTCACCATTTTTATTCTTTACCCCTGTATTCCTTCTTTGCTTCTTATTTCTTCTTTTGACAGCAGACCCTTTAGCATTTCTTGCATTGCTGGTTTGGTGGTAATAAATTCCCTTGGTCCTTTTTTGTCTGTGAAGCTCCTGATTTCACCTGTGATTTTGATTGATAGCCTTGCAGGGTACAGTATTCTTGGATTATAATGTGCCTTAGCATTGGTCTTTTGTGGTTCATTTTGCTTGGAACTCTGTGAGCTTCTTGAATTTGTGTGGGTTTTTCTTTCCTATATCAGGAAAGTTTTCTGTCATTATTTCTTCAAGCATGTTTTCTATTCCTTGTTCAGTTTCCTCTTTTTCTGGTACCCCTGTATGTGAATGTTGTTTTGTTTCATGTTGTCCCAAAGTTTCCTTAGGCTCTCCTCCTGCTTTTTAATTTTTTTTTTCTAGAAGCTGCTGTAGTTGGGTATTTTTTCCTACTTTGTTTTCTAGCTCACTGATGCGGTCCTCTGCTTCTTCTAGTCTTCTATTGAGTTCTTTACAGCAGTGATGTCATTTTTCATTTCTTCTTGGTTCTTCATTTCCTCTTGGTTCTTACTCATATTGTTGAATTTGTCTTCCATTCTTTTCATCCAGCTTATGACCATTTTTCTGAATTCTTTCTCTGCCAGGTAGCTTGCCTCCATTTTGTTTACTTCCTTTTGTGGTGATGCCTGCTTTTCTTTCATATGTGGGCTGTTTCTTTTTCTCCCCATTGTCTCTCTTCTCTGGATGTCTGGTTATGTAGTTCTCACTCTCCTTATCCAAGGCTAATTCAGACCTTTCCATGGTAGAGTATAGAGCTCCTCTAAATTTGCATGTTTGTGCCAATTGTGGACTGGTGTTTTGGGGTTTGCAGCTGTTCAGTGGTTGCTGTAGTTGTAGATTTTCAGGCTTCCAATAACATCCATTTTTCCCTTCAAGATGGCGTCATCTCTCTATCCAAGCTGGTGACTCCAGAGGGAACCCAGCAGCAGTGGGGGCTGCCCGGTCAGGAGAGTCCCATGTAACAATTTCCCACTTTCTACTAGAGTTTAGCTGTCCCTTAACTCACCAACAAACACTCCCCATGCGACCCTCAGCTGTTCTTTCTGTGTGCTCTGGGACAAGGCTCAGAATACATCCATCTATTTTGCCTCCATTTTGTTCCTCCTCTCCTTTTATCCCCAGATTTTTCACATTGTTATAGTATTTTTTTTAAATTTATTTTTAATTTATTTTTTTACAGAGAGGTAGGGAGAGGGATAGAAAAGTAGAAACGTCGATGAGAGAGAAACATCCATCAGCTGCCTCTTGCACACCCCCTACTGGGAATTTGCCCACAACCAAGGTTGCCTTTGACCAGAATTGAACCTGGGACCCTTCAGTCTTCAGGCTGTCACTCTATCCAATGAGTCAAACGATTTTGTTTGTTATAGTATTTTTTAAAGGGGGAGGTTAAAAATCTGCCAAGACCGGTTTGGCTCAGTGGATAGAGCGTTGGCTTGCGGACTGAAGGGTCCTGGGTTCGGTTCTGGTCAGGGGCATGTACCTTGCTTGAGGGCACATCTCCACTGTGGGGTGTGCAGGAGGCGGCTGATCGATGTCTCTCTCTCATCGATGTTTCTGACTTTCTATCCCTCTCCCTTCCTCTCTGTAAAATATCAATAAAATATATTAAAAAAAATCTGTAGAGGGATGTTTTTTTGCCTAGACCAGTGGTGGCATACTCATTAGTCAACAGAGAGGCAAACTGTGGCTCGCAAAATGCATGTGGCTCATGAGCCACAGTTTGCCGACGATTGGCCTAGGCTAATATCTCTTTTACATTTTCTTGCTCTAAACTTCTGAGACAGAGGTTTTTAGATTTCTTAGATCAAAGTGCCTCCTAGGCAACCATTGGCTCCTCACATTTCACCCAGATTTGGTTCTGATTGGTCAGTTTCTATATCAGTCAGTGTCTCCAGGCCTATCAACAGGGCCTGATCACAAAGGCCAGGCTATTCAGAAGCTCTGGTGGAGGCCTGGAGCGAAATGGAGACATGGCTGCTGGTCCGACCTGGAGAGACAGAAAGAGGCATGTGCTGATCACAAGTTGCCACAGAAACTACGAATCAGACCATGCTTCTCTCTTCAGGTCTTTCTCTGGGCCTAATTCGCAGGCCCCTCTCCCTCTGCAGTCAGTGCAACCCAGCGCTGACTGCAGAATTGACTTCTAATTGTTTGAGCCTGCAGTAGTTGTGGAGGTGTGGACCAATGGTTTTTATATATTAGGACTTTATGCTACTTAAATAATTGGAGTTTATGAGTTTGGTCATCTTCCCTGCATTTCATAGAGTAATACCAAGAGTGCTGAGAAGGGAATGATACACTGACTGCCAGCATTCCTTATGAAATCCAGGTGTTGCATTTAATATTATTTGCTGTTTAAAATATAATTTATTAAAGTGCATTCCATGAAAATTAATTGGTGCTACTTGAAAATAATGTTCTTTAGTTATCCATGTTTGATGACTACTGGATTAAAACTAATAAAGCAAGACTTCAAAGAGTCATTAATATAGTAGTGGATATTGTCAAGCTTCCAGAGGACAAAAATAGCATTATATGTTCTCAAAGATTTGTTGACTAAGGAAACTTTTTATATTGAAAGAAGCATTTTATGAGACTCATACTTCATAAATATTTTTTGGGGAAAATAGCTCCAAAGGATCTTTTTAACTTGCATTTTTTAAAAAATTAATACTGGTAAGGTCAATGATTTATCTTATGTTGTCTTTTAGTTAGGATTACAACTTCCAGCTCTAACATTATATCTATGGGAGTGTATCTGTTTTAAGTGATTCTTTTGCATACTGGTTTTCTGTAATGCAGTATAGTTAAAGTTTAGATCATCTGTATAGAATTATTTGGTTTCTAATATACAAATGCTGAGTAATGTCTATAGCATAGTCCATAATTTGTTGACAATTTCCTTGCAGGTTACTAGAGTATAACAATGCATATTTATTTCTAGGCATATTTAAAATCCTAATTGTATTTTGTGCCACATAAGTTGGGCCCACCATAAACACACACACACACACACACACACACACACACACACACACACACAAAACAAACACACAAAACAACCCTCTTCCTTTTGTATGTTTTAGTTGGGGGGAAAACCCCACAGAATATATGGAGACCAAAATATACCAAAATATAGTAGATATGGTTTACAGTCTTAGCTAATGGTCAAGTTAATATTGAACACCAAAAGTAGGCAGACTTACCCATTCAGTTCAAGTTAGCCTTAGAGTGAGGCAAGCTTCTCCCTACAGGATAGACTCTGCAAAAGTTATGCAGGGGGAGTGGAGGAAAATGTATGCTTTCCTCAGGTGAGGCCCTTTCCACAAAGAAGGATGAGGCTGAACTTAGCATATTTCTTTTTTTTTAAAAAAATATTTTATTAATTTTTTACAGAGAGGAAGGGAGAGGGATAGAGAACTAGAAACATGGATCAGCTGCCTCCTGCACACCCCCCACTCAGGATGTGCCCGCAACCAAGGTACATGCCCTTGACTGTAATCGAACCTGGGACCTTTCAGTCCGTGCGGACTGACACTCTATCCACTGAGCCAAACTGGTTTTGGCAAGCTTAGCATATTTCTTATGCTTCCCAAATTTACCCATCTCCAGGAGCAGTGTGAGTCTGGGCCAGCGAGAGATCAGGGACTCCTCTGATTAGCATCTTCGAAGGAGGAAAATGTCAAGAGTACTGAAGAAGTATTTTCTGTAACTTCAGGGAGTCCCTGTTTGGTTCTGAGATCATCATGTGACCCTTTAGAGCAGTGGTTCTCAACCTTTCTAATGCCGCGACCCTTTAATACAGTTGCTCACGTTGTGATGACCCCCAACCATAAAATTATTTTCATTGCTACTTCATAACTGTAATCTTGTTACTGTTATGAACTGTAATGTAAATATCTGATATGCAGGATGTATTTTTGTTGTTACAAATTGAACATAATTAAAGCATAGTGATTAATCACAAAAACAAAATGTAATTATATATTGTGAAATATTTATTTCTAATTATAAATAAATAAAATTTTTGTCTTGAATCACTACATTGCTACACTTTGCTACACCGAGGAGTGGTCATGGGAAATAGGTGTTTTCTGATGGTCTTAGGTGACCCCTGTGAAAGGGCCATTCGACCCCAAAGGGTTTGCGACCCACAGGTTGAGAAACACTGCTTTAGAGATTTCCAACTCATGACAATGCATTTTTTAAGCATTAAATTTCAGAAGGCTGCTTTTACCAACCCCAAACTCTTACAGAAAATAATTGTATATCTAATCTTTGGTTTATGGAGGTAAGACCCTAGTCCATCAAAATCAGAAATAGAGCAAGCTCTAACTACAAATAACTGAGATGAAAAGAAATGGGAATGTCTACCCACGCTTATAAAAACGGTGATCATGAGATTTCATGTGAAGGACTCTAAGGGCAGACTCTTTGGCTTCTGTGCTTCTCTTCACCAGGACAAGGATGTCCAGCGTGGTGTGGTGGGAAAGATAGTTAGGAGCACGGGATTTCCCCAGAGCACCCGCCCTGAGCTTGGAGTCAGGTGCACCGGAGCACTCACTGCAGCCTGGCTCCCACGCAGGCTTCGCCGCCTTGCACATGCTCACTCCAGCAACCACGGGCCCTGTCTAACACGGGACACCAAGGCCGAGGCGCTCATCCCACAGGAAGCAATTAAATGCCTCATTTAGTGCTCGTTTTAAAACAGCTAGCGGTCCTTAAAAAATAAAAACTGCCAAGCTGGGGAGAAGGATGATTTAACATTATGAAAGCAACTTGCTGTGAAACTGGTCTAGAGGAGCATTCTAGATTCCTGGACCCCTGGGGAAGTTTGGTCTCCAAGGTAAGGATTCAGAGCAAGTTAAAAGAGGGGTCATTCCGGGGGTTAGAAACAGCATTTGTTACTAGCTGCTAAGACTTGATAAAACTAATAGTAATCCAGACATTTGTATTTATTTACACCTGGTTTTAATAGAATGTTCTTAAAAGCATTTAAGAATGCTGTTCAAAATAAGTTTTAATAGGCTTAATATTGAGGCCTTTATTATTATTTTTAGATGAAAAGGTTTATTGAGCAGCAAAAGGATCTCTTCTCTCTTGCCCTTTTTTTTCAGTTCACCAAGCTTATCACAGAATTTGAACATACAAATTTTTATGGCATAACCATGCACTTTTTCTTTTTCTGATGGCTACCTATCCAAATAATAGACAAAGTAATTAAGAAAATAGTAGCTTCTTGATGCAGAGTTTTCTGTCTCAAATATATATATAATAAAGTGTATGCCTATACAGTGGGAGTAAGGATTTCTAGTAATGAAAATAACAGATATTTTCTGGATAAATATAGAGGAAACAAATCAATTTCATTAAAGAAAATTTAAAAGGGATTTCTTTAAGTACATATTTTATTTAAAGAGTCTTATTTAAGGTATAGAGGTAAGGGCTTGTAGTTTAGGACCTGCGAGAGTCCATATCTGTGGAGTGCAGGGTTGCAGCAAGAAGAAAACTGTGAGTTCTGTTACCTAGATTTGAATAAGGCAGAAGTTAATTTTGGAAAGTGAGGGGCATTGTCTGAAGCAGAGCTTGACCCATAGAGAGGGGACTGGAAAAGGGCTGGGAGGAGCAGAAGCTGCACCAGCACAGCTGAAAGAACTTCAATTCTCTTCCACGCTAGTCAGTGACACACGAAATCAAGCATGAAAACAGGAAAAAGTGGTTTTGAAGCGGAGGCAGTCCAAGCCACCCACGAACACTTTGAACAACTTTAAGCATTCACCTCAGGAAATGACCCTTCACATTTCTTGTTCACAATCTGGCTGGCAGCCCAGAAGTGAGGGATTGAGGAAGATGATTATAAAATTCAGAACTTGCTTAAATAAGGCCAGATTAGTCTGCAAGTTCAATGCAAAACTGGTTCACTGGTATGGATGGGGCTGGATGGGAAGGAGAGTTGTCTGATGGCGATGTGTTCTGTTGTTAAAAATAGTGTTTATAAATTGTTATGAAGTCTTTTGAGAGTTTATTTAGACTAACTGAAATAAATTATAAAATGTGTCCACTTTGATACATTTATTGCACACTATGGGATAAGATTGATGGAAATGCTAAGTCTGTGGGTGTCGGGTGCTCCAGTGTGTATCTGAGCCACAGAAAATTAACTTGGGACATACTGTACTCACCATCGATCCAACTAATGAACTTCACAGTTGTAGAAATCATACCTTAGAGAAGTTCAATTTCCAAACACTATGATGTTATAGAATTTATGGAACAAGCAAGACTGGTGCCTGAGTTATTTGTCTTGGCAAAAATATTGTTCTAAGAGGACGTAAGCGAGGGTGCCATGACACTGCATTTACAGGCTAAGACATGGAATCCACAACAGGGCCACAGAAGCGGATCTCTTGTTATGAGATGAATTTGATTACAAAGTTACTAAGTTCTGTGCATTTAAAGGCAGTGCTTTATGTAATAAAATTTCTTTGGTTAAATTTTTTTTAACTTTAATAGAAACCTCTTTTTTCAAAGTTAAGTAGGAGTCTTTTTTATCCCTTATTGAAGGAGATAGCATTTTTGCCCAACCTAATTGGTTTACCTTGAGCTCTAACTGTTTTTGGATGAGAGTGATAACTAAAAGCACTTCTGTGAGCTTGTGATTAGCTCAGTGGCTATTTGTGCCAATCCCTGTATTGGCCAGTAAATGTGTCTTCAGTCATAGCTCTGGGTTTGGTAGGATGGCCCTAATAACTCTAGCTGTCATGAGGGGTTGGGATACAGATTGTGTGCAAATGGAAAGCACTCTCAGTCTTGGTTCACACATTGGACTTGGAAATCTTTTCTTCCAGGAGTTTGACCAAATTACTCAATTACAGGTTTCCTTTAAGTGAAATTGCAATCTATCTATATTAATTTTTAATACTTTTTACTCAACTTTAAGACTTTTGCTTTTAATGCCTGTGAATTCACACAGTTCATATAAGAGGGAATTTGGGGTTGGCATAGAAAGGGGTGCAAGGTTATATTAAAGCCAAATTAAGCCTTTTGGGAGAAACATTGGAGGGAAAATGGGAAGAGGATAAGGAAGAAGAAGTGGTGTGGGATAGAGGAGGAGTGGCAGAGAGGAGAATGAACAGAAAGAGATAATAATTGTTGAAGTTCACTGAGTATTTCCAGGTTTCCTTGCCTGTGAAAATGGACAGTTACATTCCCCCCATTTCTGATGTGAGTCATGACCATGTGGCTTACTTGACTAATACAATGTGAACGGACATAATATGTGCCACTTCCAGGCAAAAACGTAAAGGATGCAGCTCTCCAAATTTCCTCTTTCTGCTGTAATATAGAAGTGCCCGCTGACATGAAGCCCTGTCAGCTTGATCCCCGAGTGACAGTAGTGAATAGAGATGCTCTGCCAACCAGGATATAAACTTTTATTAAGGCATTGAGATTTTGTTCTCACAGCATAAGCTACTTATCCCATCTGATGCAGAAATTAGAGCCTGGGAAGAGGGAGCTGGTGTAACAAAACTACAAAATAGGTGGCATTGGCCTCGCTGCTGAATAGCAAAGCAACTTATCAGAAGCTGGAAATGCCAGGATCCATAGCAAATAGTGGCAACTCATTTGGTAAAAGTGTTACTTACAGTAACTTTGAAGGCAAATAATTTACCTCAGAAATTTGTAACCCTAGGAACAGAGGCTGGGAAACAGAATCTTACTCTAAGTTGGTTGCTGTAGATTGTGCTTAGCAAGTTCAGAAAAGAACTGGCTGATGCAAACAGGAATGAAAAGGAAGAGAGGGAGTTCAGAAACTTTGAGATTTGTGGGCTTGGAAGGGACAACTATTCTCAAGCCTACCTGGTGGAAGAGGAAACTGGACAACAAGGACTGATTACAACTAATCTTCATGGCAAATAATAAATCAAGAGTATGGTTGTCATATGTTGTTAAAATCTTTGGATGGGTTAAAGTGTCTCAGGATGAGGGTCCAACTGATGAGGGATTACTCAAAAAGGTTTTTTCATGGGAAAAAGTGGATCATGGAAAAGAGACTAAAGTTGTGGATCTCGCTCTGTAATCTGATAGACCTACCATCCCCATAATCAAGATAGATAGATAGATAGATAGATAGATAGATAGATAGATAGATATAGATAGATAGAATGACAAAGAATGAGGATGAGACAGGGGGATGAGAAAGTAATGACATACAGTAAGTCTAAGAAGTATGTCTAAAGAGAACTATGGGCATGGCTATTGCACAAGGAGCTGAACAATATTAGTAACACAAGTTTTTAGGAAAGTTGTATTGTCAAAAGAACAACTAGCTTACACTAAGGAAAACTGTGATGATTAGAGACCTAAAACAAGTTTGGGTGGAAATGCACAGAGAAAGCTCTCAGTCCTCATTGAGGGTATGTTAGAGGGTCCCTAGGTTTCAAGACAAAGAGGAGTTATAACTACACCTTTATAAAGACTCCCATGCTTTGACATGGAGAAAATATAAACTAAGCCATAAGTTCAAGACCAACTAAGGAACGATAATTGCAACACATGACAGAAAATGGCTAAGTGGTTATTAGGAATACCTATGTATCAATAAAAAAAAAGTCCAGCCTAGCAGGCATGGTTCAGTGGTTGAGCATCGACCTATGAATCAGGAGGTCACGATTTGATTTCTGGTCAGGGCACATGCCCAAGGTGCAAGCTCCATCCCCAGTAGGAGTGTTAGGAGGCAGCCAATCAGTGATTCTCTTTCATTATTGATCTCTCTCTCTCTCTCTCTCTCTCTCTCTCTCTCTCTTTCTCTCTCCCCCCTCTCCTCTTCCTTCCTCTCTGAAATTAATAATAATAATAATAATAATAATAATAATAATATATGTGAAGAAAAGTCCAACACAATAAAATGATGTACAAAAGATATGAACAGTTAATATGTTAGTCTAGGTCCTCTGAGAAGTAAATACCAAGACAGGATTAAATGTACAAGATGAAGTGTGTTGGAGAAGAAAAAAGGAAGGGAAGAGTCTGGGACAGGTCTCAGATCACAGTGTGAGTCTGATACTAAGTGAAGGAGAGAGGAAAGGAAGTTAGAGTGAAAGTGCCCTAAAACATGATGCAGTCTAGGGGACATTTCTGCAAGGTTGTTGTGGAGTCCTTGAGCCAGAGTCACCATCTGAGAAGTCTCATGGGACAGGCCTGCTTTACTTAGCTATTGGCTGGGACCCTTGTCTCTGGTCACCACTGTTACCTCAAAAATGTTAAACACATTAAGAGATGCACAAATTTCCTCATAATAAATAGATTTCAAATTAACACAATGACAAGAAATTCTTTTTCATCCCTCATACAGATAAAATAGTAAAACCATTGGACAGTACATTGACAGAGATGGGGGAAACAGCACTTTCATCCTTCATTTACAAGAATATAAATTGGTCTAACCTTCCCGGAGACAATTTTCCATATCTCTAGAAATCACAAATGCACATGCCTGTGGCCCAGCAATTCTGTCTTTCTAATGAATTGCATTCACACACGCACAGAATAGTATGTCCCAAGATACTTATTTAAGCAATGATTGTAACAGTGCAAGATTGCAGACAACTTAAATGCCCATCAATAGGGAACCAATTATATAAAGTATGTCTAGCTATAAAATGAAAAACAAGCCTTTAAAATAATGAGGCACGTAATGGTAAGGCACACTATCTAAGATATAAGTTTAACTTTAAAAAGATGCAAAACAATGGTAAAATATTCTAACATTTGTGCTTCAAAAAGCAGCCTTATATATACACATATTACTCTGGGAGGTAAAGTGACAAACGATTGACAGTGGCTACCCTGGGGGCATATCCAGTGGGGGGACATTAGGAGACAGGACTGCGAAAGAGACAACTTTTCATTGTTTCTTTTAGTACTATCCAAATGTTTTAACCTGAGTGTGTATGACTAATAAAACAATTAACAATTAAAAGATAAATAATAAGTAAAAACAAAACCTTTCCCTTGTCACCACAGCCCCAATGTATCAAATTCGTTTCATGTCATTCTATTATATGGTCATGTAAAGCTGTCCTCAGCTGGCACTAGTACATAGTAGTAAATTGAAAAGAACTGAAGTGGTATTTTAACTACCCTGGAATCTTGTGGTAGGGCAGTTTTTGCTATATTGGGAAGATTTGCCTTTTACTGGAGTCTGCCCTATAATGAATAGTGCTATAACAATCTAGAGAGAAACCAGCATACAGTGTTATAATTAAATTTTGGGAAATGATTTTAAGCTTCCATTTATCACTTTGCAGAAGGTATTTTTGAAAACAAAACCAAACTCCAATTTCTCTAGGTCACACATTAGTATGAGGCAGGGGATGATATTGATGAAGAACATAGTGTGACACACTCCCACAGTTTTCAAGGAAAATCAGAACAAGACATCATTTAAAAAAAAAAAAAGAGATAGCCATTATTTGCATCGATGTCTTCAAATATATATTCTTGGCTTCTGCCTGAAAGTCTGAGAGAAAACATTCCAGAATCACAAAACTAAAAGGATCTCAAAGAGGGATCCCTCTCCTTTCCCCGTCTCATTTTACAAGATTAAACAACAACAACAACAACAACAAAAAAACCAAAACCAAAACAAACAAACAAACAAAAAAAACGAGGCTCAGAGAAACCAAATTAAATTGATTTCTCAAGGTCAGAGAGAAGCAAAGTCAAAACTTCCACTTCTGGTCTTAGAATGCTTCACATTAGCATGACCCAGTTGTCACAAATGCAGTGTCTCTGACCATTTCTGGCCACAGGACCCAGGAGCTCAGGAAAACCTTTCTGTGGTCTTCTGTGTGGGCTCTTTCCCACCCCATGCTTGTGCCTTCCTGAAAAGACTATCATTTGGTACACATTAGCTGGTGGTCCAGATAGTAAGATTGGCATGAAGAATCACAATAGCTTACTTTTCTCCATTTTAAAATTTACTTTGAACAGTTTTTTTCTTCTTCTCACAATTATCCTATGAGTATTGATTTTAATTAGTTCTGTCTATTAAGATTCCCCTTAGGTTCAGAAGCCAGCCTGGTAATTAACTGTTCAGCCCTCGTCTCGCTGGCAGTGTTGTCAGATGAGTTACTGACGCCCTTGGTCACAGACTGGGATCAGATGCCTCTATGGATCTGCCCTTAGGAGTCCACACATAGATGGAGCTCCTGTTTTAGGTGTCTTCCCTATCTTGTTACGGACATGGGAGTAGGAAAAGCAGACTCTCAGGTCTAGGACACTTTCCTTTTTCATTAAGGCAGGTATACTTGTATCAGAGCCTCTAAGTATTGTGGTTATTTCTAGAAGGGTCCTATGAAGCTTGCCTACTATCCTAAACTGGTGATGACATAATATAAAACTGTGTCCTTTGTATTTCCTGAACAAGCTTGGTATTTTTGTTGGGTGGAGTAGGGCTTAAAGATTTTAGCCAGTATTTTCTTCAGCTTGCATTTCATTCCGAATTCCAGGAAAGGTAAAGAATGCTCCTCAGTAGAGGGTAAAGTGGGGATAAATGGTGATGGGAGGAGACTTGATGTGGTAAAAAGTAAAACAAAACACAAAAGAATGCTACTCAATAATTTATTAGATAGATAAAATCCAATCTCCCAGAAAATGTATGGGATGTTTAGAGATTTAGAATAAAATTTTTGAGATTCAACTCCCAAAGTGCATGTCTATATTTATATGGATTTTATTGACTAAATTTGTATTTGGGTTTGTAGTCACAATATAATAGGTGTTTGGGATAATGATGGTAATTCTGGATGTTGTTTGTAGATAATTGATAATTGGGTGAGAGCCATGACAACAATCCTTTTAGATTAAATCAAATTCCTTCCTTTTCTGGGGCTGATTATTTGGTGCAGTCCATTATTTTAAATGATACAGCTAAACAGTCTAATATACCTTTTGTGATGCTTAGAAGCTCTGGTTTACTGATGAGACCACACAATTGTCTGTGTTCACTCGAATGAATAGTGAGGGTGGAGACTGTCCAGGTCCATCTGTTCCCTATGTGCTCAGTGTCCTTT
This sequence comes from Lasiurus cinereus, assembly GCA_011751065.1. NCBI lineage: Eukaryota > Metazoa > Chordata > Mammalia > Chiroptera > Vespertilionidae > Lasiurus > Lasiurus cinereus. The sequence goes on from JAAGEH010002531.1 coordinate 8,690,524, forward strand.
AGGACTGCCTTCCCTCCTGCAGTGTCCCGTCTGTCTCACAGACTCTCTTGGGCACCTTGCAACCTTTGTAATTAGAGTTTATTTCCTGAGGATGGTAGCCAGGAGTGTCAGTCAAAGCTTAGGGTTCAGTTTGCTTGTGATTTTGCCTTCTTGCCTGATCCATCTGGGAGAGTTTGACTTGAATGAAAGTTGAACTCACATCTTGAGGGCCAGAGCCAGAATAATTGGGTCAGAGATGCAGAGGAATCATTATTTAAAACAAGAACAACAACAACAACAACAAAAACACCAAAAAACTCACAAATCTATATAATTAGATGACTCTCTCCTCTCACCTGCTCCTGGGTAATGTTTCTAAGCAACCATCATATGGCAGGCAAATATAAGGTACTTGATGCCCTTTGTCTTATGTTTAACAAAATATCACTGGACAAGAAAAACAGGGATGCCACACAGATTTGTGGCATTGCCATAGACTTTTAGGAAGAAATTATTGCTATATTTTGACCCATTGTTGGCACAGTTAAACAGTTTACTCATTCAATCTGTATTTAGTGAGCCCATAGTATTTGCATATCAACATTGTAAGATACATGAACTATAGGTTTCCTGCCCTCAAGGAGAATATATCTGGGAGTGATTTATTCTTATCCCTCTGAAGGGAATGAACTGAAGTGGTAGCAATGATAGCCTGTGAGCAGCTGTCACAGGAATGAGCCAGAGGAGAGGGCATTTATGTACTCAGCTCAGAAAAGATGTGGGTCACGTGTAACTACATGTAGGAACACCCCTCACTGCTGGGTTTTAAGGGCAATTATGCAACTGTGACAATACTAAGCAATATCTGATTTCCCTTTAGATTTGAGACCTGAAAAATAGAACTGTTATCTATCTCCTCTCACAGCAATGCTTAATGATGTGTCTGTGCAACAACAGAACAATCCTTTAAGGGAGAGCGTGAGTGACAGTCATTGACAAAATTTGAAGGAATTAATTTTCTGCAGTGCCCTATTGAACACATGCATTTTATATTTCAAGCTCACTGTTGCAGATGAAAGAAATGTAGGATCAAATGGGGCTATAGTCGAACACAGTAAATATAACACAATATTTTCAGGGGAAAAATGTCCCTATTTGTTCCAAAGAAGGTTATATAGAGACTGAAATTGCTGGTAAAGAAACATTAAATGCTTGAGGACTAACCCACCTTGAGATTGTTTAATAATGTTACCTTCTGAGGCCTGATTGCTTCAGGTTTCTGATGTATGGTTATTTCCAATGTTCCTCTTCTAGAAGATGGTGCTCCTGGGAAGAATAAATAGAACAAGGAAATAAGATTTTTTAAAAAGCAATTTCCTTAAAGTTACTCACAGTTTATCCTCTGAAAGGATTGCTTCAGAGGAATAAACAGGATGCTAATCAGGATCCAAATGCACGTTTGGTATTACCCAATGACCCCCAATAGTATAAGAGATAAAACTACCCTTAAATCAGACCTCTAGATTAGCTTTGAATCTTGGCTTTGTCACTTTCTAGCTATGAGATTCTGGTCAAGTTACTTAACCTCTTTGTGCCTTAAATTGTCTACTCCATAAAGTTGTAAATAAGTTAATAACTCAAGTTTCAGGTTTAGCATGTGTTGGAAGTAGTCCAGTTACTCCTGCCTTTGAGCAAGTGCTCAACTAGTGCTGTGGTTGTGATTTTCATGATTTCAGACCTTAGCCATTTGCTGTTATATCATGCTAAAGGTCACCAGGCTTCATGTACATTAGTGGCTGCTGATTTTGGAACTCCAGAAACATTTTCAGTGGCTGTAGAATACAGTAATTCTAATTCCATAGGTGAAGGTCAAGGCTAATTCCTAAGACCTCTGCTTCTTTCCTAAATACTACACCTTAGATAAATTTCCCTCTATATAGGGGAATATAATTTATTCCCTATTTCCAGAAACGATTCAGAGTGTTGATTAGAGGTCTAACTTTTCCAGGTACTCTGGCATTTCCTGACGGGGAGGGCAAGTCACTTCACAGTTGTATGCATTCTCCTCTACGACTTGGCCAAACAGATGTGAGTCATTTTCTTGTTGGAGGCCAATCTGGTTTTTCTGAATATAAATTCCTATTGAAATTCTGTCTCAAGGATCCTCTTTGGCTCCACATAGATCATAAAGATCACTGGTGTCAGTGTGCTCTGATACAAGAGCTACCTCTCACCCTACTAGGACTGTCACTATTTCCTTAGCACCTGCTATGTGCAAAGGAAAAAATATCCTTTTACCTTCTGAATATCTATTTTTCAACCAGAAAGCATTGCATGTCCAAGTTTCCCCCTTGTCAAGTACCAGAAGATGTCCAAAAGGAGCCTTCTCAAAGTTCTGTGTTGAAAAACAAGACCAAACAAAATTTAATATGGTGAATTCCTCTGTCTCCCCAGGTAGAAAACATCCAGGTATATTAGAGTATCAAGAGTAGGGCAGCCCAAAATGGGGAGAGGAGCAGAGTGCCCAGCTGCATGACTGTCAAAGGCTCTTTGGACACGGCAATAGGCCTGCCCTTCATTCCCCTTGGTTTGTGTTTTTGTCAGCTTTACACCCACTGCAAGGAGACTGAGGTTAAACCGCATCGGCCATTCTGTCTCCTCCCCAGTTCTTGAGGAAGCTGGTGCTCTCAGACCTTCTTCAGTCAATCCAAATCTCATTAGGCTGTCCCTCTGCTGTCTTGGTGACAGTCACCAAAGAAATAAACAAGGTTCCTATGCTATCTTTTCTGACAGTCACCAGAGAAATAAATAGTGTTGCATTGGCTACCTCCAGGTCACTTAATTCCGGGGCAGGTTGGGTCCATGCATTTGTATGAGCCAGGAGAGGTAAGGATCAATATATATTTAGGAAAGAATGTGAGAATCATGGCACCTTAGCTATTAGTTGTTTTTGTTCCTCTAAATAAACCAAGATAGTCGATGTTCAGCCATTCATCTACTGGTGGGCCAATTTGATAGTTTCCAGTAAGAAATATTTAAAGATGTGCAGATGAAATAAAAGTATACCAGCATGCATGGGTTAAAACAAATTGTCCTAAGATTATTACCTTTATTTTATTTCTTTAACAAAAGCTTTATAAAATTTATCCTCGTGTAGGTTTTTGTTACCTTAAGAGGGAAAAATCAATTCAACCCCACAGCATGTAGGGACATGCTTGTCTATGTCTCGGGGCATGCCCTAGTTTTGCTCTTCAGAAGCCATGGAGGGGGGCTCCTTGTCATGCACTTGGCATCTCTTCCCCTCATCAAGGGGAAATTTTTCTCATTGTTGGACCACCTAGGGCAGCCTCCTGGCCTTCATCTACTGTGAGGCCCAATGTCAAGGCCCTTTTAGTTTCCACAGCTCTGGCAAGGAGTTCAAAGGAACTGTCACACTGTGTAATTTAAAATCAGAACTGTCCTAGGGAATGTAGGGCCCAGAAAGCAGGACATGTTGGGAAGCACTGGATTAGATTACCTCCAACCACCAAAGTTGTGACGGGGAGGAAGGGCACCTGTCATGTGTCCTCTCAGCGTGAAGCCCTCCCCAGTAGAATGTCAATCACTGGGCACTGACTATTCCACGTGGCATTATTTACAGGTGCTAATAGCTCTGTGCTGGCTCATTTATTTTGCTCACAGCTGGCTGGTGATATGGATATTATTTTATTCAGGTACATTACCTTTTGTTACTTAGAATTAATGGATCTACTCATTTAGTTGCAAACTATGTTTAGCTTTATAGTTAAATGGAGAGTGATAGAATGCAAATATGGGGAAAAAAAGAAGCTATGTGGGAACAGGAGTTAGGGAGAAACGATGGAAAGATCACTGAATTGGGAATTCTAAAGGGTGAGTTTGAGTTCTGCTGCTCAGGTTCCCATCTGCTGATCTGGTCTGAGGATACCTGAGGCCCTTTCTACTGCTTGGTTCATTCTGTGAAGTCCCCATGTGTCTTTTCTTTATTCTCTTGTCAGGCTACACACTGAACCTCCTGTTTTAATTCCTTACAATTTTTTCAGGCCAGGGGCAGGGTCAATTCTTTTTCTTTCCTCCTTCCCTCCTCCCTCCTTCTTCCCTCCTTCCCTTCCTCTCTCCCTTTCTTCCTTCCTCCTTCCCTCCTTCCTCTTCCTTCCCTTCCCCTTTCTTTTTTTCTTACTATTCTTTCTAAAGACATTCACACATGGGAAGGGAAAGTGAACTGACATTTATTGAGGGTCTTTTATTTGCTGGGAACTTGACCTTTATCATGTTACTAAATCCTTGTAACAATGCTGAGTGACGGGACTTATTATTTTCATTTTAAAATATTTTTATTATTTCATTTCAAGGAGGAGGAAACTGAACATAAGTGATATTAAATACCTAGGCTAAATTTGCATAGGTAATGTTGGCAAACCCACATCTAAGTCCAAAACCCCATGCCCTTCCCAGGTCAGAGCACTGCCTTCTACTGAGAGTATCGTGCTCTCAAGGTTCCAAGTGCTCTGAAGAGCTGACCATAACCCAGTTTTGATGAGTAGAATCTTGGTGCTACACACAAGTCTTTCCCTCCTCACTGTTTCTAACTCTGTCCTAAGGCATGCAGTTCCAGCTTCCTTTCAGCCTCTTCAGAATAACTTGGGGTCCCTTCATGTGTACATATCACGATTCTTAACCTTTTATAGATCATGGGGGTAGATAATCCGACAAAAATTATCCTCATGAATTCATGGGCACGCGCTCACACACACACATATCCTTGATTTCAGAGATGAATGGAGAGGGAGCAAGAGAAACATGAATGGTGAGAAAATCATTGATTATCTTCCTCCTGCACGCCTCCCTACCTGGGATCGAGCCACAACTGAGCATGTGTCTCAACGGGGAATTGAACAATGACCTCCTGGTGTAGGTCAATGCTCAACCACTGAGCCACATAAGCCAGGCTGCATATAATTTTAGGATATTCAGAGACATCCCTGAGGCCTAGCTCTGGGCCTCTGTTAAAGGTTGTTTGATCAGGAAGTTCACTTTTCACTGGTCCTCACCTGGAAAAATGTCCAATTTTCTGTGTCCTGGGCAGGCAAAGTAATTAATTTTCAGCACCAGGCAAGGAAGGGCATGGTGCCCATGCTTCATACCAGGTGAAGTTTTTCCTAGATAGATGTTTGCGTGTGTGTACCTGGCCTCGTTGGACTGGCAAGATCAGTGGGGCAGTTAAATAAAGATGATAGATACGGCTGGGTCATATCTGTGCCTCACTTTTACCACCTGGAATACTGGCATGATTCCTGTTTTCTCTGCTTATCAGAGTGAAGGTATCACAGGATAAGGTATAAGAGCACTTTTAAAGTAAAGCTAAATGTCAGTGTGTCCCTGAGGAAAAGCCCCTGGGCCTGGCCATTTTTTTGCATAGCCTACCATTCCAAGGCTCCTTCTTGAATCATGTTGATTCAGAACAGCTGCAGCTGACATTACTCAGGCTTTCTGAAGGAAGGGAAAATTTGGTATTCCACCTGAGGCTTAGTGAAGGACCAGCGTCGGCTGATGTGCTTCCCAGCTGCTCAATCCTTTCATTTTAAATGCACTCCGAGGCTTAAATTGGACAGACCTTTCCACTTTGCATTTTTCTCTGAGAGCTACTCTGTGCTGCTGGCAAATTTATAGCTGGCTGGTTTGGTTAATTAAAAAAAAAGTCTCATGCTTGAGGATTATGGATGTCATCAAGCACTGTAAAGTAAGCATCTCCCAGTTTCACAGGCAACCCAGGGAAACGTGACACCTGTCCTTAAAGTGCTGGACAGTATTCTATGCTGTGAACTTGAAGTTTGGGACATGCCATGGCCATCTCCCTGCTGTTCAACTAAGTAGAGACCCAGTGCTACTCAAGCCATAACATGGTCTTACTATAGGCATGGCTCTGGTGTCATTTTCTCATTGTGATGCAGAAGATACTTGCAATTTGAATGCTGTCTTTGCTGCCTGTTGGAGCCCTTTTAGGACTAATCATTTGACTTTGCACTAATGAGATTAAACCCAACAGGAGCAGATATTTTCCTTTTTAATTTTCATTCCTGTTATTTAATTGGCATTGCATACACATAATGAGACTAGGAAAAAGCACCCTGTAGCAATCTGTTCAATACAAATAACTCAGGTAGATGCAGCCAGATGTATCCAGGGTGACCTTCTTGATTCCCCTATGACCACACATTAGGGAAGAGGGCCCAGAACTCTTAAGTCTCTGTTTGCTGAATGTGTCAGAGATGCACTTTCTCCCTTACTTCTCTCACAAGAAAGGGCATGTGTTTCTCCATATTGGCAATTTTTTGCTCAGCACCTGTGTAAGTGATATATAGCCTGGGGTTCTGAGTAGGTGTTGGTTCCTGGTGTTTGTGCTGGCACACTGCCCCATGGCTCCAATATTATAGACAAAGACATTCTTTATCTGCTCCCAAGGCTCCATCTTACAATATTCTCAATGGAGGAGAAAGGTGGAACCACAGGAGAGGCCATCAAAACAGGTAACAAATGTGAAAATTTCCTTCTTATGGTTTATGTACCAAAACCAGTCTTTTCTGTAAAAAGATACTCTCTTCTACAGCCATTCTGTGTATGAGGAGGTCCCCTCTAATGGGCCATAGTAGTTTTAATCTCTCAGCACCTTTCCCTGAATTCTGGATCCCAGGATCAGCTTCTTGATCCACTGGTGTCTAACTAAGAGCATTATCATGGGGTGATGACGACAGGGCTTCCTTCAAAACACCGTAAGTCATCCTTTCTTCCAAAACAGGTCAGATGATAATCACTCTAAACCCCACATCCCATGGAACAAATTGGATGATTCTGTGATGTATCCTGGAACTTTCCTTTGTTTATCCAGCGTGTGGACCATGAAAGTGTCCATACCTGTGAAATACAGGACGTTAACATGGTATTGTGCATGTTACCACTGAAAGAAAGGTGCAAAGGAAGGAAGTCCCACTCAGTCTCAAAGGAGGCATCTTTGAAACTCCCTCCCTCTTGTCAATGCATGTACTTATTTTCATTTCCTCTGCCACCACCAGGACCAAACACCCGCCTGTAATACAAGATGAGGCAATAATTACCCAATCATCCTCCCTTTTAAAATCTTTCTCTTTTGCTGTTCATCCCCACAACTAGACTGCTGTTTTCAAGAAATACAAGTCAGATCAGTTCACTTTAATAGTTGCTACCTTTCAGTGGCTTCCCAATTGCATTTCAGTAGAACAAAACAGGAAACCAAATCCAACCAAAACCCAAACCCGCATCTATTAAACCCTTACTGTGGCTCACAGGGCCCTTTGTGATCTGGAGCCTGGCCCTGGCCTCCTGGGATGCCAGCATCTAGTGTTTGGGTTGCTGCAGCAGCCACCTCCTTATTGGCTTTGTTTCACCCTTAGATGAAAACAAATTTGTTTCTCCCTGGCTCGGCATTGTCTGTCTGTGACTCTGCAGCCTCATCTTTTTCTGCACTTCCCTTCCTCCTGTGCTCTGGGTACAGCCATTGCTTAGTTCCCTAGCACTGGGTCTCTTTTGAGCGCCCTGGACCTACTTGTGACTTTCTCTGGAACATTCTTTCATCTCATCCTTTATCTTGCCAGCAGTTTAAGTTGTGGTTCTCCAGAGCAGCTTTCCTGGCTCTCGAGGTCACATCATGTGCTTTGTCATATGGGTTGTAGGACTTCGGTCCCTTCTTATTTACTTCTTGCTAGAAATCTCTATCTGTAAGTGACCCCGATCTTCTACTTTCTCAATGAGAAAATCTAATTTCGTTTTCAAACTCAAATAAGTCAACTTTAAAAAAATATATTTTATTGCTTAAAATATTACATATATTAGTACATATATCTCCTTTATTTTTTCTCCATTGACCTTCCCCAAGGCCCCTCCCTCAACCTCCTATCACATGCCCTCATTCCACCTCACCCCGTGTCTTGTGCCCAATGGTGTACTTATATGCATGCATACAAGTCCTTTGGTTGATCTCTTTCTCTCCCAGCCAACACTCCCCAGCCTTCCTGCTGTAATTTGACAGTCTGTTCAGTTCTTTACTGCCTCTGTATCTATCTTTTTATTCATCAGGTTTCAAATAAGTCAACTTTAAGAGTTATAGATGAAACAGTCAGGAGTCCAGTTATTTTATTTAATTTAGGTGTATAACATGTTTCAATTTCCATTAAATAAAATAGTGTAAATTTATGCTTTTTTAATGTTCATTTTCTCCATGCTCTTCACATACATCTTTGACATTGTCTTCATCGTCACTAAAACCACTTTTGAATTTTCTAATGCATTTTTGTAAGACATGTCATCTTCACTTCTATCTAAGTTGTTTGAGCCACAGCTCTTTTTGAATCATGCATGATGCTGTCACTGGAAATTTATCCCAAGTCACTAGAATCCATTTGTGTACTATTAGGACAGTACTCCCCCCACCCTCACCCCCATTTTTTCCAGTGAGTATGTGTTTATGGTTGCCATACCCTAACTCACTGTATTGCTTTAAAAGTGATCTTTAAAAAGCTTGTTTGCAATGACATTCAACATTTGCAATTGGTAGGTCATTCCACCATGAGGGACGATTACTAAATCTTAGTTAAATTCTGTTCTTTATTACCAATTATGTCCGTTCTAGGTTAATTTGCTAAGACAATTTAATGAACAGCTAATTTGATTAATTTACCTGTTCTTTTCACTAATTTCAGTCTACAGGCTTTTATTTTGAATTCCTAACAACATTTTAAGTAAGTGAAATTTGAGTATGCCTCAGTTCTTTGCTTCTTGAATGAGACATTGTTTACCAATTCAGCATCCACCATCACCTCCCCACCCAGTGCTTTTCACAATAGAACCTCCATTTTCTAGTAAGTATCTACCCCTCCTTCTGGCCCTGAGGCCCTCGGAAACTGCTCCCATCTCTGTTTTGTCCATATTATCTTGGGTGAGGTTAAGTGAGCCCAGACACAGATCAAGAAAGAGAAACCAGAAAGAGCTTTACAGCTTTGCCAGACTTGCAGTTTCCTGGGAGGAACATGGTCATGGTTCATGGGAACACTCAGAGGAAGACCCAGCCACCTCAGGACTCAGAGAGAGGGAGTCCCAAGGGGAAGGAATGGGAAAGGCAGCGTGGGCAGTCTTAGGATTGGCTACCTAAATTTGAAAGTGGTGCCTCCATGATATTATTTGGGGCTATGTAAAGTTTTTGGGAGAGCCAGCATTTATTTGGGAATAGTTAGTAGCCATTTTGTAAGTGTGAAGATACTGATTTACAGAAATTAAAAGAATGGTTAGTATAATATCACTTTTAATATGAGTCTAAGCCATATATAGCATGCCCCTGGTGATGTATGACATAGTTTGCCCAATCCTACCTTAGACTGAGGTCTCAGGAACATGATCTGGCCACCTGCAGGATTGCAGACTTCACATGGGATGCCCACAGGGAATATTGAGGCCTAGATGAGGTAAATTACATCTAGCAGAGGCCAATGTGGGCAGATAATTTTCATGGTCAGAATGCCCCATTCCTCCTGATGCCAGCAGATCACACACAGACCACAGATCACCCTCAGGAAGAAAGGAAGAAGAAGGAGGGTGGGAGGGGATAAAGACTGTATGTTTATCCTCATGAGTCTGGTGTAGGGGGGCAATAAACCTCTGACACAGGCACAGTTAACTTGAATTGACATGATTAGATTTCCACCATGAAGGTCTAAAAGTTAAATTGAGATGTTCAGAGATAAAGACAGCAAGACTATTAAATTCATCCCTCTTCTGCAGCAAATATTCTATTTTGATATCTTTAAATGGCCTTTATTTTGGTGTGTGTGTGTGTGTGCCCCGTTCTTTTTTCTTTTCTTTTTCAAAAAAAAAACTTTATTGTTTAAAGTATTACATGAGTCTCCTTTTTCCCCCATTGACCTCTCCCTGGCCACCCTCAGCACATGCCCCCACCCCTCCTACTGTTGGTGTCCATTGATTATGCTCACATGCATGTATACAAATCCTTTGGTAGATCTTTTACTCCCTCACCCCCTGCCTTCCCTCATAGGTTGGACAGTCTGTTCAATGCTTCTATGACTCTGGTTCTATTTTTGTCCATCAGTTTATGTTATTCATTATATTCCACAAATGAATAAGATTACTTGATATTTATCTTTCTCTGAGTGGCTTATTTTGCTTAGCATAATGCTTTCCAGTTCCATCCATGCTGATGCTAATGATAAAAATTCCTCCTTTTTATAGCAGTGTAGTATTCCATTGTGTAGATGTACCATAGTTTTTTAATCCACTCATCTGCTGACGGGCACTTAGGCTGTTTCCAAATCTTAGCTATTATAATTTGTGCTGCTAAGAACATAGGGGTGCATATATCCTTTCTGATTGGTGTTTCTGTTTTCTTGGGATATATCTAGAAGTAGGATCACTGGGTCAAATGGGAGTTCCATTTTTAATTTTTGAGGAAACTCTATAATATTTTCCACAGTGGCTGCACCAGTCTTTATTCCCACTAACAGTGCACATCCCTTTTTTCCACATCCTTATTAGCACTTGTCATTTGTTGATTTGTTGATAATAGCCATTCTGACAGGTGTGAGAGGGTACCTCATTGCTGTTTTGATTTGCATTTTATGCAGAAGTTCATAGCCACATCTTGCCTTTCTAAGTTGAGTGTTTCAATTTGTTTTACCTATACTTTGCCACACTTACTGTTCTTTTAGTATAGCACCTCTCATGAGTATTGCCAAAATTATAGAGGTCCAAACTTACAGCAAATTACATTACACTGGATATACTGGCTTGAATGTAATAAGTGGAGATTAACTAAAGATAGCATTTCAACTTACTTATTTTAATATTAGGCTATTTAACATAAGAATACCATGGTAAAATTACTTAATCCTTCTAGACTAATAGACTATAATATTTTGACCTCTTGGTGGATATCATAGATAATCTGTCAGTCACCTTACAGATATGGATGCCTGTATGCCCTTCCTCTCTTCTCTCCTCTTTCACTCTCTCTCTCTCTCCTTTACACCTAGATGTAGTGTTACAGTACTCTTTATATTACATACTACCTTTCTTATTTTATGTTGTCATTTAACATTTTTATTATATATTTAAATGTTTCAAAGGATGTGATTGGTAAATATTGACACATTAAAATTCAAAAGACCATTTTGATGGCCTTTTGAATGTATCCACCAAATATGAATTTCATAGTAATTTATTCTGACTGTTACCTTTTTCAAAAATGAATAAGAAGCTCTTTTATTAACAGCCTGGTTCCAGAAATCATATTTCTATTTCAATTTCTGCACAGAAATATGTACTAGTATAATATATTATTATATTTGAAAGTTTTTCACATCAAAATACTTCTCTAGAACAAAATTAACTATTTAAATTTTTCCATGACCTTAAGTGTCTTAAGTGTGAATATTATTCTTCTAGATTGAGTTATCACTACAATTATTATTGATATATACTGGATCAAAAAACATGAATTTATTATAAATTATGATCAATTATGCATGAAAGTAAAATTTTTATGGGGAATGCATTCCATAATGAAATGGATTAGGAGAGACTGTTAAAATGCCTTGCTGAAGAACAATACTGGGGCAAAGACAGCCTATTAAATAAATGGCATTAGGAAAACTGAACAAATATATGTGAAACAATAAAACTAGACCACCATTTTACAGTATTTACAAGAAAAAACTAGGAATGGATTAAAGACCTGAATGTAAGATTCAAAACCTTAAAACTCCTAGAAGAAAACATAGGCAGTAAAATCTCTGACATTTCTCATAGCAATAATTTTTCTGATATATCTCCTCAGGCAAGGGAAACAAAAAATAATAATATTAACAAATGGGACTACATAAACTAAAAAGCTTTTGCACAGCAAAGAAAACCATTAAAAAAAATGAGACCACCACCTACTAAATGGGAGAAAATATTTGCCATGATACATCTGACAAGAGATTAATATCCAAAATTTATAAAGCATACAACTCAACACCAAAAAAAAACCCCAAAATAAAAACAACAACAACAAAATCCACACACAAAGAACAACCCAATTAAAAAATGATCAGGAAACCTGAGTAGACAGAGGACCTGTTATGTTCTCCAAAGAGGACATGTAGATGGAAAGTAAACATATGAAAAAGATATCCAATATCACTAATTATCAGAGAAATGTAAATTAAAACCAAAACCATAATCAGATATCTCCTCACACCTGTCAGGAATGGCTATCACCAACAAATCAACAAACAAGTGTTGGCGAGAATGTGGAGAAAAGGGCGCCCTTGTGCACTGTTGGTGTGAATGCAATCTGTGTAGAAAGTCTGGTGCAGCCACTGTAGAAAGCAGTATGGGGGGGAGGTCCTCAAAAAATTGAAAATGGGACTGCCTTATGACCCAGTGATTCCATTTCTGGCTATATACACTAAAACACTAATTTAAAAAATGTATGCACCCCATGTTCATTGCAGGATTATTTATAATAGCCAAGATATGGCAGCAATCTAGTGCCTGTCAATAGATGAGTGAATAAAATTGGTGGTATATATATATATATATATATATATATATATACACACACACACACACACACACACACACACACACACACACACAATTGAATATTTCTTGGCCATAAAAAAGAATGAAATTTTACCATTTGCAACAGCATGGATGGACCTAGAGGGTATTATGCTAAGTGAAATAAATCAGTCAGAGAAAGACAAATATCATATGTTTTATTCATATGTGGAATCTAAAGAACAATATAAACAAAATTGAAACAGACTCCTATATACAGATAATAGACTGGTGGTTGCCAGAGGGGAGAGGGTTGGGGGGATGGGTGAGAGAGGCGAAGGGATTAAGAAGTACAAATTGCTAGTTACAAAATAGCCACATAGATATAAAGTGCAGCATAGGGAATATAGTCAGTAGTATTATAATAACTATATGGTGCTAAGTGGGTACTAGAAATATTGAGAGGAATACTTTTTAAAGTATATGTCTGTCTAACCACTATACATTTGAAACTAATAATAATAATATTGAATATAAACTGCAACTGAAAAATAAATTTAAAAAAAAGAGAAAAATTTAACCTAAAAAACGAGACTTGCTTAAAAGTGTTCCTCTTGTTTCTTTTTGGCCACCCAGTTTGGCCACTTGGGAAAATGCACCAAGGTAGGACTTGCCATAGATAGCACTTTTCTTTTAAGTCACTTCTAAGTGTATTGTGAAAGGGGTGAGGAGCAGTATGACCTCGGGTACTGTCCTAAGAACATCAGTTTTAGGAAAGGGTACATAGAGAAGCTGAAGATCTACACATCACACTCTTTGGAATGTCTTTGTGTTACCCTCAGGGGAGTCCATACCCTACTTTGAAGACCACTGTTGCTCAGTATGGGAAATAGCACAGAGATCTATTTCAGCAAAATATCGCCCCTTTTCTCAGGCTGACAGTGGGGAACAGGGGGCACCAGAACAAGCCTGTGGCCTACCCTGTAGCCTAGGAATGCTCACTCTGTCAGTTAGGTATCTGAAGTAAAGTAGAATTCTGCCATGGCTGAAAGGGGAAACTCATCTATTATTCACAAGGAACATATCTGAAAAGCAAGTTAAACATGATAGATGACCACTTCTCAAAGAACAACCCAAATTCTCAGGTTCTAGGGAATCAGCGTAATTCGGTGAAGGCTGAAACTGAATTTATTCTTAGAAATCTATAGCGATTTTTGTTCTGATAAAAACAACTACATTATTGTGAAGGGTAAGATGACTCAAGAAATCACAAGATATTCTGAGGCCTAAATGAACAAACTATCAGAGGAGACATTGAAGGGAAATCGGAAACGATTTATTATACAAGGCAGAAATACCTTCGGGAAGGTTCCTTCCCCCCAGGTTAGCTAATATGCAAGCTGAGCGAATTTGTCAAATGTGAGACAAATAATGAATGGTCTTAATAGAATTGCACAAGTGAACCACTTTGATGGAATTGGATCAAGGGAAAGCAGAAGAAGGAACACATTGGTACAGGGTGAAGTATTGTCTTAGAATGCAGTGTCCCATGAAATTTGGCTTTCAAATGGGCTCAATTTAATTTTGAGAATAGCCATTTGAATTGAAAATAAGTCTTTGAAATCTGAAGGGGAATAATAATAGTACGGGGTTGGTTGAGCTGCAGACAGTCTGAGACTTTATTCAGCTTTGGTGGTAAGCTTGGCTTGACCTGCCCCTTCCTTGTTCTCTGGGCAGGTCGGGTGTCCCTTACTTGTGACTTTGACAGGTGCACATGTCATACCACTCTACCAGACCTCTTCTGCCCGGTCCCAATCCCAGCCTCCCCTTCTTGATAACTTTGTTACTGGGCAAACAATTACCTAGCAGCAAAGATCCACAGTGACCTTCTGTTCTCACCTTGGTGCTTTGGCAGGTGTGATATACTGTTTTAATATAGGAAGTGTTATAGAGTGTGAGGTTCTGGAAGCTGCAGCAGATTTTTTTGAGGGCAAGTGCAAGGGTTTTTCCTCTACATTTATTTATGTTCTGGTTTCCTGATGATGCTACTTTATTAAGGAGATGTAAATATCTCTGTTTCTGTTAACTTATTTTCTGCTATCTCTGCTGGTGGTGATTTTTTTTGCCTATAAGGATGATAATTGTTTTGAGACTGTTTTTATATTGAGGGGGAGGGGTCTGTGATAATTGTAAATCATATCATTAAGTAGTTTGAAAGAGAAATAGATCATTATTTACATTTCAAGTGGCATACAGTTACAAAATATTGTAATTATATATAGTTTTATGCAATTTTTAAAAACTTGAACCAATATTATAAGATGATAACTTAAAATTCGAAAGTTAACAAGTAAGGGGAAATGGGTTATATTTTTCTAAGATTGTTGTATTTTGTAAGATCCAAGCTTTTTATGACAATGTCATCAATATTTGATGAAAATATTATTGATTCAAATAGTATTTACTGTTTAATTCTATGACTATTCTAGCTACATGCATGACAAATGTATAATGTCATCGTATTTATATTCAAAGTAATTATGGAAGCCATAGGTATATGACCTGAATTACATCCTTCAAAATTTTGCTTATTCACAGCAAGGGACCTTGAGCAATAATCATTAGGGTGTTTTGGCTCTCTACAGATCACAGTCCAGAGGTAAACCAATTGTGTTACCCTCAGGGGAGTCCATACCCTACTTTGAAGACCACTGTTGTTCAGTACGGGAAATAGCACAGAGATCTATTTACAGAGAAAATGTAAAGGGAATGGGGAGTGGGTGGTGAGACTGGGAGAGCTCACACTTAGTGAAATGCTTAGTTGGGATTAAAGAACCTTTCCTATAAATCAGAAGGAAAGTTGTCAGCTGGTACTTTCTCATTTTCAGCATGTACGAGCAGCAGGAAAATGAGGCAAAGCATTCTTTGGAGCAAAACATTACATGGAAAGCAATTCATTCTCACTACTGTCTTTCTTCTCCAAGAAGCTAATACTGAAGATAAATCAGGGGAGTGCCCAGTACATCCTGCTCCTCCATGGGCAGCTCCTACCTGATGCTGTCTTGCCTTTCCACAGGACAGGGGACAGGAGTCAGATAAGGTGACTGCATGCTGAGTTAGCTCCTCGATAAGAAAAGGGGTGTTTTGCAATATTAAAAACAAAAAGTGCTTGGCTCATGTTATTTCAGAGGATGGTTGTGTGATACTTTTAAGTTTCTCGGAACAAATTGCAAAGTAATGGTGCTCTGCTCTTCCTGGAAATGTATGTATTGGTTTGGAGTTATGGGAACTCTTCCAATAGACTTGCAAAGTTCCACCAATCCTGGCTATCTTTTTACTCATAGTAAAATGTCAGCAATCCCAATGACCACCTGACAAATGCCCAAAGGTCAGAAGGCCTTTTTCATTCTCTGAAAGAAAAGTTTTATTGTAATTTATTGCTTGTTTTTACCTGGCCCACCCTACCTTTCCAAGTTTGTTTCTTATGACATCAAACTTGTTTCTTTATCAGGCTGGCCTCTTTTCTGAGAGTTCACTCATCATATTTCCCCATGTTATTTCTTGCTCATACCTTCTTGTCACTCCTCTGATCTCTTTAACTGTCCCAATTTCATACCCCTGACCTCTGCAGGTGAGCCCAGGGCTGATATTTTTCTTCCAACCCATGGATTCTCACTGATTTCCTCACTGTGACTCAGTTCAAGATACCAGGGGAGAAAATCCCAAAGGGGACAGTAATGAGGTGTCATGGTAATGGCCCACATTAGATTTTTCACTTACCCTCCTCTGGTTCCCATCCTGTTTTTGAAATGGTGTCCTTGCATCCTGTAGCCCTACTTTGGGAATGCAGAAATAGAGCATCTGCATGATACACTCTTGCTAATGACCCTTATACCTAGAGCAGTTATCTTGCCTGTATTTTTATGCTCCTAACTTTGGAATAAGAGCACTCCTCTCCTGAACTGAGCAAGAGGCTCAGCAATTCAAGTGAATTAAATATCAGTCTGGCCTCATAGGAACTCTCTTATCCCATTCCTGTTCATATGCTTAGGACAACCTAAGAGAGGGTTTTCAGAGACCCTGCCTGTGGTCTGGGTGGCGCATAGATGTCTGGCTGCTGTGCTCAGCAGGTGGGGTGGGTGGGCAGCAGAGCATCATAATTGCTGAACTGAGGTGGACAGTCCCCCTCTGCCCTGCCTCCCACTGCAGGTGCTGGCGAGGTCTCTGTGGTTCCAGTTACTCTTTGTCTCCCTTTGTCCATGGACAGACCCATTGGTCTTAAGCTTCTGCACCATGTATTTTGGCAGATGATTATATTAATTGTAAATTCCCTTCTCGGTAAGGAATGCACACAAACTTTTAATAGGGTGGGGTTAAGAGAATACCATAGGTAACATGTGTTGACTTTTTGAGTATACTGGCATTTGTTTCTATTATCTCACTTAATGATAACAGAAGAGAAAGACGAAGCACAGAGAAGGTGAGTTATTTGCCCAAGGTCACTTGATCACTGAGCAGTGAGGCTAGGCTCTGTCCCTACCAACCTAACCCCAGAGCCCATGCTCTTACCCACTGAGCCCTCTTCCCAGTGTAATTGGGGGTTCAAATTAGTTTAGTGACTCAGAGATATTAGGGCCATCACTTCTGTCAATTTCCTGAGCTTTCCCTCCAAGGTGGATGCTGTAGTTTAAGCTATCACATTAAACCTTCAAGGTGATGTAGGATAAAGTTGTGAGATTTCCAGGTGTCTGCCTAAAGCTCTGTCATTTGGCTATTTCTAGCTACAGAGGAAGGTGGGATAGTGAGTATTTTAGCTTTGTTACCTTTCTAGTTAAATAGGCAAAAGAGCAGTGGTTTAGGCTTGGTTGTGGGGTGAGATAATTGACAGTGTCATTCACAGTGCTTGACTCTGTGCAGATCTCTCGTATTTGGCTTTGGGGCAGATTCCAGGAAAAGGACATTCTTTTTCCATGAGCATTGTTATTCCCCGTGGAAGGCTGAATAATGTTCCCCATACATATTCACATCCTCATCCCAGGAGCCTGTTCTTGAATCCTTGCAGCACTTATATGGATAAAGGAATTGAGAATGGAGTCAAATTAAGGATCCTGAGATGGGGAAATTACCTGGATTATACACATGAATAAATGTAATCAGGAGTGTTCTCCTAAGGAGGGCAGAGGAAGATGTAACTGGAAAGACAGAGGTAATGTAATGACTGAAGCAAGATGTAATGCTTCTGGTATTGAAGATGGAAGAAGGGTCATAAGCCAAGAAATGCAGCTCAAGAAGCTAGAAAAGGCAGGGAAGGAGTTTCTCTCCTGAAGCATCTGGAAGGAGGATGGTCTTGCCGACACTTCGACTTTGGCCCAGTGAATCTGATATTGGGTTTCTGACCTCAAGAACAATAAGAGAATAAATGTGTGTTGTTGGAAGCTACCAAGTTTATGGTAATTTGTTATAGCAGCCTCTGTGTGTATATGTGAGATAGAGAGAGATTGAGAGAGAGGAGCGAGTGCAAGGTCAGGTGATGTGGGGCTGGTCACAACTCAAGGAAGTTCTCTGCAGGAGAACATGGTTTGCTTAGTGTCCTTGTTCATAGCGATGGTCCTTAGTAATTAAAGCTAGAAAAACAGGAAAATAAATCCCACTAGATTCCATTAAACACCTGCTGTACTCCTATGACATTCGCAATGGTAAGGTTTAAAACAATAGTGCCTGGAACCCCTTTAAAAGGCAAGAACTTTCATAGGTAAGTAGAAGGGACTGGTTATATAAGTGAGATTTCTCCTTTTCACACCCACCTTGGCTCAAGTAAGGGGTCTACTTGATGTCGGGGAAGTATCAGGATTGTGCAGTCAGTTGTGAAAATAGGATTTTTTTTTCCTTTCTTAGTTTTGCTGAGGTCCTAACGTTGAGAACAAAACAACAGAACCTCACCTTTCACAATGAGTGTCAGATCTCCCATGCAGGACTGACCCAGGGAGAGGCTGAAATCAGCGGCCGTGGAAGCCTACCTGGGTGTGGCAACATATTAGAATCTATATGAGGAGCCTGCTGGGGCCTAGGAGCTGGAGGAGGCATCACCACACCTAGGGTGCCTGGGATAGACATCACCGGGAGGAAGTCTCTGCATTACCTTCCTAAAGCCTCAGAAGACAATGAGCTGGATTAATGTTTGCCAAATGTCATATCACAAGTATAGCCATGCTGAGAGTGTCCTTTCTTTAATGTCTTCCTGTCTTGGGTCCAATCCCGGAGGGAGGAGGAATGGAAGAATAAAGCTGGGGACCAGAGAGGCAGCCCAACGTGACTCCTCCCTTATTGTTTAGGCCTAAAACAATAAGATGTTAGAGAAGGAAAGGGACTCTAAATTAGATAAGAGTTTAGGGTTTTGATTTTCATGTTTGACTTTCCAATTATTTCCAAAATGAAATTGTTCTTATGCCTAAAACAAATTGGAAAAAAAGGTAAGGGATCTGCCAAAGATTTCATCCAAGAGGCAGAGAAGAATGAGTCTGTAGATGAGGTTTGAATGGGTAGTAAATGTAAAAGTCGGTTGTTTTCTGCTTGTACCCTATGGTGTGTGGCTTGTTCCGTTAAACAACTACAGCTGTTACTGTCCAATTCCTGGAACAGCCAGACCTCATTTTATTGTGCTTCGCTTTATTAAGCTTCACAGATGTTGCATTTTTGACAAATTGAAGGCAAGACCCTCCGCAAGCAAAAAGATTATGACTCACTTTATTGAGATACTTGCATTATTGCAGTGGTCCGGAATGAAAACAGCACTATCTCTGAGGTTTGCCTGTACATCCATGCAGATTAGCTTTAGATAGAGTCCTAGGTCATCTTTTTGTATTTTTAAAAAATATATTTTTATTGATATTTTCAGAGTGGAAAGGAGAGGGATAAAGAATTAGAAATATCGATGCAAAACACCAATCAACTGCCTCTTGCATGCCATGCCCACTACTGGGGATCGAGCTAGCAACCAAGATATATGCTATTGACTGGAATTGAACCCAGGGCCCTTCAGTCTGAGGGCCAAAGCTCTATCTACTGAGCCAAACCAGTTAGGACCTTAGGTAGTCTTTTAAAACATGTTCAGCCAGTCTGAGGAAAGGTGGAATTTTCTCCCTCACGATGAGTCCACATTAGAGTAGACCAGAGTCCGATTCAGAGGTGATCTCCCATCAAGCCCCTCATGCATATTTGGTCTCTTTTTGTTGTGGCTTACTGGAATGCAGGCTAACGGACTTGGAGTGCTTTTGTCTGACTCTACCACATTCTCAAGGCTAAATTCTGTGAATATTGCTTCTGTCCCGCCTTCCACTTTAACCCTGTTTTCTTCTTCTTACTCTCAAATCTCTCTTCCAGTTATTGCCTCGAGTGTTCTTTGGATATAAGAGCCAGGGATACAGTGAGAATTGGCAGTAGTTTAGGGGTCATTCACAGCCACAGCCTGGGTGGAAGACAAATTCTTTTTCCACTGTTTTGTGGGGGTTCTTGTGGATACAAAGAACAGACAATATGGGGAGAAATTGAGGAGGTGGTCTGTATAAAACTGGGCATCAGTTTTTAGCTCAGATCGTGGGGCCTCTCAAGAAAAGACAGATTTCCCTGTTTTCAAGCTCTACTTTTTAGAGAAAAAAAGATTGATTTAGTGAGTCATTTCTGAAACCCACTGAAACATGCATTTGGAGGCTCAGAGCTGTGCCACGAATTGATCCTGACTTAATGTAGTTCAACAATGCTTGTTGAAGCAATCACGGGTAAAGGGATGCACGAGGCATGCTGAGGAGCTGAGGGGTGGATGGGTTTCAGCTTTTCTCAGCGCTGAGCCAGAAACTCCTCATTTGTTTTTCTTTTCAGTGAATCATGCTTTTCAGACAAGGCGACAACCACGCCTGAAGAAGCTCTGTTAAGCCAATTTACTTCCGGCGTGGGGCTGCAGTTTGTAGAGGAAAGCTATGAGTGATGAGAAATTGTTTTCCCAGCTCAACAAAGCTTACCAGTGACCAGATAACTGAGTTATTCTTTTGAAAGAGTCCTGAGGTTAACTTAGGGACCCCAGCTCTCCTTCTACCATTCACAGGTTCTGTGAGACATTGGCATGTCATTGAACCTGACAGGTTTTCAGCGGCCTCACTTGGGAATGGTAGAAGGCAGGCTAAAGCTGGGGGCCCATGTAAGCTCCAGTTCTGCAGTTTTCTGACTGCTCTTGATGGACAGTCAGTGTAGATGCATAGGTGATTTTAACCTTATGGTGCGCCTGGCTTTGTAATGTCCAAACAAGCTTTGGTGGCTGAGGTGGCGGTGGCATCTATGCCAGGGTGTCAGCACTTTTGCTGTTGTGCTTCTCACTCCTGAGAAATGACCAGAACTGCATGCAGATTCCTTATTCAAAGAAGTAGAGCTAACAATATGTTCTTTGGGAGTTAAAAAAAATAGATCTTGGACTCCTTGTTTCCAAGTATTTAATATTTCAATTCAATATTGTGATATTTCTATTAATTCATAAAAAGAGTTATATATTCAGACTCAACTCATTATTCCTAGTTTAGATGTCAAGACTATGCATGTAATGAGCTCTGTTTAATGTGCCTTTTGTTGTCCTCAAACATTATTTTGGGTGGAGGTGGATGAGGGAAAACTATTTTGCCTCCTTTCTTATGCTGGATTTTATGGCATTTGGCGAGAGAGATAAAACATGACTGCTATTCTGAGTGACAAGAGTTGGAGATAAGACATATGAATAAGAATGAGTTAGGTGATACAGAAAGGAGATTCCTCACAAATAAATATGCGGCTCTTAAGTGTGGAGGAAGCAGGTAAGGAATGGGTGGTATGTGAGTAGGTAGAAATGTTCTTTATAGCTTGTTTCACTGCATATGGTAGAGGATTTGTCTGTGAAGCTTTGGCATCTTTGGCCTGTTGGCTCATTTCAGTCTAGAAGTCTCTGCATTTTGATTCTCCCTGACCCTCTCTGGATGAGAGGAGGAGCCTTTTCTATGTGCTCCACATCACCCTGTACTTCTCAAGGGGAGTTAATATATATCTGATTTCTTATTAAGTTATAGTCATGCATTGCATGATGATGTTTTGGTCAAGGTCAGAATGCATATACAGTGGTAATCTCATAAGATTATAATGGAGCTAAAAAATTCCTATTGCCTAGTGATGTCTTAGCCATCCTAAGGCCATAGTGCAATGCATTACTCAGGTGTTTGTGGTGATGCTGATGTAAACAAACCTCCTGTACTACTAGTCCTATGAAGTATAGCACATACAAGTGTGTATAGGACATAATACTTGATAATGATAATAAATGACTGTTATGGGCTTATTATTTACCTTACTATACATTTTATCATTAATAATCTTAGTACTTATAAAAAAGTTTGCTGTAAAGCAGTATGCTATGTTATACTGGCAGCAGCCTCATATATCTCATGCTTACTGCATCTCCTGTTTGCATTATTTTCTCTTGTGGTTGATTTAATTTTGTGGTGTTTTGTACATCATGGCCCCTAAGCATACAAATTTGCTGCTAATGTTTCCAGTAAGAGGCTATGTCAAATGTTTGAACCAGAAACAAAATTGAAAGTGTATAAGACTACCCTGGTCCATTGGCTCATTTGGTTGGAGCATCACACCAAAAGGTTGTGGGTTCAATTCCTAGTCAGAGTACGAACCTAGGTTGGGTTTTGATCACTGATCAGAGCACATACAGGAGGCAACCGATCGATGTTTCTTTCTCACTATGATGTTTCTTTCTCCCCTACCACTCCATCTCTCTCCCTTCCCCTCTCTCTATAAAAACGTATCATTGGGTGGGGATTAAAAAAAGTGATTAGGGACTAAAAGAGGTGGAAAAATCAAGCATATCGTATTCCACCATAATTATGATCTTGAAGAATAAGTGACAGAAGCTGTTAAATGATCTGCTTCATTGATCTGCAGATTGTATGTGTTTTAAGCTAAGTGCTATTACTAAAGAGTTGAAAAGCTAAAATAATTGAAAAGTTTATAAAGTTACAGTACACTAAGGTTAGTTTATTATTAAAGAAAGAAAAACATATTTTTATAAGTTTGGTTTAGTCCAAGTGTATAGTGTTTAAAAGTCTAGAATATCATTAAGTAAAAAATTGAGAAGGGCCCATATCAGACCTGGAAAAACTTCTAATGACTTTGATGGAAGACCAGATACAGAAGTATATTCCTCTCAGCACCATGATGAACATGGTCAAAGCAAAAAGTTTGCGTTGTTGAAAGAAAAGACTGTACTTGCCTATGATGTTGAATTTACTGCTAGCTCTGGAATCGTTATTCATTCACAATGTGAAAGTGAGTGGTGAGCCTGAGAGTGTTGAAGTGAAGAATTTTGAGAAAGTCTAGATGACTTAATTGTGAAGGAAAATTATTTCTCAGAGTAAATATTCAATATGGACGAAACCTCCCTATTCTGGAAATGGATACTTGAAAAGACTTCCATCCATAAGGAAGCCAAGTCAGTGCCAAATTTCAAGTCCTTTATGGACAAGATATTAGTCTTGCTTGGGAGCAAAGTTGCATGTTACAAATGTCTTCAAGTATATCAATAACCACACACTGCCAGATTTACTGTAGGAGCAATAAGAAGTAATGGATGATGCACCCACCCATCATCTTAGACGATGCCTTCCCAAATTGCTGTGCCAGTGAAATGAAGTACTGTTTGGAGAATAACATACCTTACAAGATTTTGCTTATTGTTGATAATGCTCCCAGACATCGTTCTTTTATTGGTGTTATTCATCCTAATATCAAAGTAGTATGTGTGTTTTTTTATCTAAACACGATCTCTTGATCCATTTAATGGATCAAGGAGTTATACCAGCTTTAAGGCCTACTATCTGAGGAGACCTTTGCCCAGGCTATTGCTGCAACGAGGATGATACTGGGGAGACACTGGTACAATTTGGAAGAATTACAACATCTGTGACTGCATCAGGAATGTTGCTTGGGCTTGGGGTGATGTCACCAGGGAGTGTATGAATGGCATCTGGAAGAAGACACTGAAGAGATTCATTTAGAGGATTTGACAAAGGTGAGGAGGTTGCAAAAATCAACAACACTTTGGTTGAGAAGACAAAAACTTTAACCTGAGTAATGATACCAAGGAACTCTTAGAGGTGGATCCTGATGAACTAACTAATGATAAGTCGCTAGAACTAGAACACAGCTGAAGAATAGATAAGAGCAAAGGAAACTGCAGAAGAAGAAAAAAAAGAATCACCCAGAAAATTCAAAGTGAAGACATAGATAACAGAAGCTTTTGCACACTAACCTCCATTAAAAATTTGGAAACATGAACTCCCACCACTGAAAGGTTATCATTAATAGAGTAATGTTCTTGGTGTATTATCTACTTATAAGCAAATCCATAATGAAAAAAAGAAACAACCCAAGCAAACCACCATGGACATATTTCTTAAAGAGTGACACCTCCTTAAGAAGAACCTGAGGCAGGTCCTTCAGAAGTTGTTCCAGAAGAAGACATTGTTATCACAGAAGAGGATTCTCCATGGGTGTAATGCCTTTGGAGACCTTCTAGTGGATAAAACATGAAGGTAGAAGATGGTGATAGTGGTGATGATGCCTGTATGCAGGCTTAGCTAATGTGTTTACATCTTAGTTTGCACAAAAAAAGTTCAGAAAGTAAAAAATATTTTTTAAATATAAAAATGGTTATAGAATAAGAATATAAAGAAAGAAAAAAAAATTGTACCGCAGGATTGTGTGTGTTTTAAACAAAGTGCTCTTACTGAGGAGTTGAAAAGCTAAAATAATTGACAAATTTATGAAGTTACAGCTAAGGTTAATTTATTATTGAAGAAAGAAAAACATATTTTTAGAAGTTTATTTTAGCCCAAGTGTACAGTGTCTATAAAGTCTACAGTATCATACAATAATGTCCTGGGCCTTTATGTTTGTTCACCACTCACTTTCTGACTTACCCAGGGCAATTCCCAGTCCTGCAAGCTCCATTCATGGTAAGTGCCCTTTCACAGATTCACCATTTTTATCTTTTATACTATATTTTTACTATATTTTTTCTATGCTTAAATACATATGTACTTACCATTACATTACAGTTTCCTATAGTATTCAGTATAGTAACATGATATATAGGTATGTAGCCTTGGAGCAATGAGCTTTACCATATATCTTATGTATGAACAAGGCTATGCCATCTAGGTTTGTATAATTTCAGTCTGTGATGTTCTCACAATCATTAAGTCATTGAACAATGCATTTCTAAGAACATATCACTGTCATTAAACAATACATAACTAAGTCTGACTCCCCAAATTTCTGTAAGCTTCACAAAGACAAGGGTCATATTTGTCAAACTATTTTTTTCTCAGTGGCTGGTGTTTATTGAATTAAAACAATTGTTGATAATTAAAATAGTAATTTGCTTTTTTCAAAGGCTACTTTAAAGTTTCCAGGGTAGCTTTTATTGGTTTTGTTCTACTCAGCATTGCTCTAGTTATATTCCACTTCTCTCCTGAGAGACTGAAAATATTAGATGCCACTTATTAATTAAACAGTAAATGATTTTGCATCATCATTTTTATGTATCAAGAATAGTTTTGAGTTCAGGGTTTCATAAGACAGACAAGATCCTGTTCAGCAGAGCAAGAGGAGAGAGACAGAAACTACATAAGGAAATAAATAGGGACATTATTGTTGTGTACTATTTTTTTACAAAAGTAGCCCTGGCAGGTGTGGCTCAGTTGGTTGGAGTGTCGTCCCATGCACCAAAAGGTTGTGGGTTTGATTATCCGTCAGGGTACATGTCTAAGTTGTCAGTTTGGCATCTAGTTCAGGTGCACCGATCAATGATCTTTTCTTTCACATTGATGTTTCTCTCTCTCTCCCTTATACTCTCTCTAAAAATCAACAAAAATGTCCTCCAGTAAGGATTAAAAAAAGAAGCAACAAGTTGTTTTAGATTTTGACAAGGTGGGGTGTTAGGGAGGCCTGAGGAGGAAGTGTTTAAACCTCCTGAGAGATGGAAAAGAGAGAACCATCCAAATGATGGTAGTGGTATAAGTGTGTATGTATGTGGGGTGAAGACAAAGACAAAGATCCAGAGCTAGGGACAGCCCAGAAATGTTTAAGGACCAGAGAGAAGACCTGAGTGGCTGAATGGGAAGTGAATGACTGTACCAGGTAAGTTTAATAATATGAAGCTAGAGTGGGAGGCAAAGGTCAGATCATTTAGGGCATTATAGGCCATATGTTTTGGCCAGAGCTCTGGCAGGAAACCAAAGGCATAATTAAACTGGGTTATTTGAAGAGAGTTTAGATGTGGCAGGGTTTAGAAAAAGAAGCAGCTGTGTTAGTTCAGTTTCCTGGGGCTGGTAAAGGAGGTTGGAAAGGGGGAGGAGGCAAACTCTTGACTATGGAGGGATGCAGCCAAGTCACCTTGACCCAGCGGAGAAGAAGCTGGGGACAAACTATCTCTTCATTCCCCTCCACATTCCAGAGTTCCTATAGATGCCTTCCACTGGCTAAACCAACAAAGGCAAGGGAGCCCATGAATGCAGGTTAAGCTCACCAGGGTGTGAAGAAGAGTTCAGTTGATGCTGCAAACAAATTTGTATTTTAATCCTATGCATAATGGAAAGCCCCTGGGGGATTTTTACAGGGGAAGTGACGTGATCAGATGTCTGTTTTGAAGAGATTACTCCAGCTGCTATGTGGAGACTTGATTCTGAGGCATAAGTGGAGGCAGGATGCCCTGTTAGGAGACCCCTACTATGGGTCACAACTGTCACTGAACCTCTGCACAGTAGGACCAATCACTGTGAACTGCCCTCCTCCCCGCTTCCTAATGTGGAAGAGATGGTTGATCATTTGTCCAGGACCACACTCATATGTGACGTGCTGGGGTATTGTTTGAGGTTCATAATGTGACATAGTGGAGGTTGGGGGGATGGGGGTGCAGGAGGGGGCAGGGAGACTGACCATGGCCCTCTCTCTGGTTTTTAGTTTGGTCTGAAACTTGATATGGGTTGACTAGCTAAGGATGGTTCTCACTCAAGGAAGACTGCTGAACGTGTTTGTGTGCCACCCAAAGAATTCCTCCCCTGCAGCATGGCGTATTTGCTAGGCCTGTGCTCCTGTTTCTGTGTCAGAGCATCATGATAATCCCCATTCCTGGGATTTGATCTCTCTAAATTGTACCTTTTTGAAGGACAATTGGGTCAGAAAGAAATTTTCTGAAAGCTTCATAATGGGTTGCTCAGGCCGAAAAGAAGATATATATTTCTGTGTATGTGCATGTGTGTGTCTTTGTGGGGAGTGTGTAGGGCGAGCAACCAGGAGAGGAAGAGGGACAGAAGAGAGAAAGTGAAAGGTTTTGACATTCTCATGAGTTCAGTTTATCTTCCAGAATGTTCTGTAGAAAATGTTCTAAGGTGTGCCTGGCCCTTTGAGGATAAAGGTGAAATTCCTGAAACTTAAAATAAAAAAATCATGCAAAACTGTCCTTTTGTGTTGGAAATGTTAGGCTTCTCAGTCTGAGACAATGTGACACTGGATGTAGTTTCTGATACTATCAGAAACCCTAAATTTAAGGGTTTAAAATAAAAGTTTGTAGGAAGAATATTGTTGAGTTAAAAAATAACTTTAACTTCTGACTTCAAGGGCTATATAATGTGATTGGATGCTTGAGTTTTGAATAGCGTATTTCTGTTGTCAAATAGAATTTTGATAACATGGTAAGGAATAGAGAAGAATGGTTTTAGTTTTCCAGTAATTTGAAGAAGATATTATAAAAAATAGGTTATAGTTTTCCAGATTGAAATTGCTAATGATCATATTAAATGTTAATGATGGATAATATTTTAACATTCTGTTAAAGGTATATTGATTTAAATTATTCAGGAATCTTTGAATTATTAATTAGTATTCAAGGGATGGCTATCTTGTAATGAGATGGATTTTAACAAAGTCATTAAAACGCACTCAATTGACAAAAAATAAATTGAATGTAGGCTGTAAGGCAAGTGAGGGAAACTAAAATGCGAAAGGCATGGTCTGTGCCTCTAAAGTGCTTATGTATTATAATAATTTTTTGCTTTAATGTAATCAGTTTGGGAAACTATCATCCTTTTTTTTCAGTGAGATCAGTCTGCTAAACATTTAGGAACTCCTTCTTTGGGGCTGTCTTTGGAGCCATTGTAACACATTTGATGCACACATGCACACACAGGTATATCCATTGTCACTTTCATTTCTCTAGAACTGATCTCAACAAAATATGGCCTTCTAGTCAAATCCAGCCTGCTGCCTATTTGATATGGCCCCTAAACTAAGAATAGTTTTTCTATTTTAAAATGATTATTGAAAAAATCAAAAGAGGAATAATATGTTGTGACACATGAAAATTATATGAAATTCAAATTCCATGTCCATAAATAACATTTTATTGGAACACAACAATGTTTATTCATTTA
This sequence comes from Lasiurus cinereus, assembly GCA_011751065.1. Lineage (NCBI taxonomy): Eukaryota > Metazoa > Chordata > Mammalia > Chiroptera > Vespertilionidae > Lasiurus > Lasiurus cinereus. The sequence continues at coordinate 8,718,621 of JAAGEH010002531.1, forward strand.
TGTATTGTCTGTGGCTGCTTTCATGCTCCAGTGGTAAAGTTGAGTAGTTTTGACAGAGACCATATGGCCCTCAAAGACTAAAATGTTTACTATCTGGTCCTTTGCAGAATCCTGTCTTTAAGATTATATCTAATTTTAATTTTTAAGATTCTTTGATTAGATGCTCTACTGTCTTCCACAGATTTGATCCTGGATGACTTTTCCCCCCAATTTTCAAAATTCAAACTTTTCCTCAGAGAAAAATGATTTTATTTCACTAATGGACATTTGAGGGAATCTGATTTAGGCTTTGAAGTTGTCCAGAGTTCCCAGATACCATGAGCAATGGTTACGTTGGTACTACACTGAAGGGGGCAAGTCCCAGAGTTCATTAAGATGTAAATAATCGGGGGAAGGAGGAAAGCTACCAAGAAGACCTCAAAGAGAAATGGAACAATATTTAGGTACAACAGAAACATATGAGTCCACTCTCTTAGCCTAAATGTCTTGCCTTTGTGTCTCTGCCTCTCTATTGTGTTCATTGTGATTTTTTTTTCCTGAAGCTATTGACTGCCATGTCTCTCTTCTATATTCCTTATTCCATGTCTTCTTTTTACTGGTGGCTTCCATTGTCTCATATGCTTCTGCATCTCATATTATATTCCTAACATTCAGACATCCTAGGAAAGAGGATATTACTGGTTCTGTTTGTCACTACCCAGGGAAGTATGCCTTTAATGTGCAGAGTGCTTGACCTAAATCCCCTCTCAGTTAAGTAGGGCAGTCTATAGACAACTATCAGGACAAGGAGAAAAAACAGGCCTGAATATCGACCTGTTTCTCCATTTTGGAAGTATTTGCTCTCAATTATCTGTTGCTTTCTTGGTCTATAAATATGCATCAGTATATGGATGTCCAGGCAATCAGGGATACTGTCCAAACTACAGGTGTCCTCACCATTATTGAGGTAAACAGTCAAATGGTATCAACTTGGTGAATCAATATGGTGAAGAAATGCTAGCTGTGGATCCACCACTAGGAGCTGACTATAGAATATTTTAAGAGGAAAATAATTGCAGGTGTCTTTCAACATTATCCAGGTAAACTGAAGGGAGGAGAGTAACTCAGGATTAGGCAAGTTTGAAATACTCAATAATGGCCAACCTGTGACCCTTAAACTGGGAGCTCAGTATAGCTTAGTTCAAGCCTGTTCACATACCAACAAATTTATGACTCTGCAAAAAAAAAAATTGAGTTCTCTGGCATATGCAAGGTCCTCATTTGATATCAAGACATTTGAACTTTAAAAATAAACCAACTGCATTTCCAAACTCCTGATAATTTTACTTTCCCCTGAACACATTCCTCTCTCCCCTTTTGTCATTTTCACTTGAACCTTTCTGCCATGTTTTTATTTAAGTATTTTAAATGGAGTCACAGCAAACCAGAGGATAATAGAACACTCAACTCTAGAGAGAGTTTGCTTTGTTCTTAACAAGAGTCTAGGATACACAGAAACAAGAGTGACCTCAACCCCTGGTTGACTCAGCCCAATGGCTCTGCCCAGGTGAGAATTTCTCATTACTCACATCTCTATGACAGTCCCATTTGCCTTTCTTGAATATCTAGGGCACTCTCCTGTGGAGTAAATGGATGCTCTCTGGAGAATTTACTTCTTTTTATACCAGGTTGGCATTCCCCTCCTAAAACTTGGGTCTTCAGTTCTGGGAAGCAAAAAAGATGAAGGTTGTGGCCATGAACACTTTGAGCTTTGTGCTATCTCAGGACAAAGTGGCTGTGCTCTTGGGAAATCTTCAAGGTGGATATCCACCAGGATTACTTGCATATTAGACATTAAGAATTAAAATGCTTCTTAGCTTTGTAGCAGAGGCATACATACTAGTATATGAGGTTCTTTCTTTATTATTTTATTAAATATTTATTTATTGCTTTTTATATATCTGTTATTATATCCCTTTCTACTGTTCTCCCTTCAACTGCCTTTGCCTTTGATATCAACTGCCTGAGTTACCTCAAATTATAGAAGTTGACTTTGAATGGCTGCCATCTTCTACTACACCTATTAGTTACCACCTAATTGCTCCTCTAGATGAGAGAATGAAAGCAAAACAAACCACAAAGTTCTTCTCTTGGCCATATGTTTTTGTATGTAGGAATGAGTTGGAAGGCAATTGCTATGGGAAAGCTTGATGCCTGGCTAGTAACACAGCTTCACAGCATAATAGGAGAGGTCAATTAACCTATCCAGATAAGCGACAGAAACAAGAAGTACATTTTAGAGCTGCAGACAGTTTTGAGCACCAGAATCATTTTAAAGAGAATAAGATATTTTGAAATTATACAGTGATCCCTTTGAAAGTGATAACAGCTGGTACCAACTTGACAAATCAAGGACTTTTATGAGAGTGATAAATGGCACACTTCCTGCGAAACCCAGCCAGACTAATATCATAGGGATAATACCAGAAGCACTTACTACTGTCACGTCAACACATAGCCCAATTGACCTTTCATAAGTAGAGGAAAGTAAGTTTAGCAAAACCCAGAAGGACATATTGAAAGATAGGCTAGAAGTGAATGGGACTGAGGTCAGAGCAATTTTACTAACCCAGCCGATCAGCAAGAATTGGTAAACTGACTTTTGCCCTGAGCCAGGAGACAGAAGTGGCCATCCCAATGGTGAGCCTGCTCATTGCTTGGAAGGCACTTTATTTGCAGTTTGTGTTTTCTTTTGTTTGTTTGTTTTCTTTTTGTTTTTTGAGCATATCTTCCCCATAAGCTTTAACAGTAATGCCTATGAATCTGAACCTTGTGATTGGTAAATGTTCTCCAGCCTTGAAAGAAGTATTTCTGCTTTGCTTAAATGTTTGTTTTCTGTCAATGCCGAGGCCTCGAGGCCCTGCAATATCTGTCTTATAGCCCAAGGCCATTATCTGGGTATCATATTTCCATGTCCTTGAACATTATCTCTTTTAAATATTTCTCGTCAAAAATGAGCCATTTTGAGAGGATTACACTACATCAACTTCTTTCTATATGAACCATAACAATTTTGTCAGTGTATATCTAGGTTCAGTCCCTTGTTTATTTCTTGTGTCAGGGACACACACAAGGCTGGTCTTTTCACTAGTACTTACTTATAATTCTTTAATAAGTGATTACTTTATCTCTCCTTATCCCCAGCAAAAAGAAAAAAAAAAAGAATCCTTTAGCTAGGTCCAATGGTATGAAATCCATTTCTCAAATGTGAGTCAATGCCCACTACTTTAATTGAGAACAGAGCTCATAGAATTCCCTGAGTAACTCCCTCCAGAGACTCAACTCCAAGGGCAATGGGGCCAAGCTCTCCAGATGAAATGGAATGCAGACGGCCCCATCTTTCTTTGCGGCTAAATAACAAGGCCATTATTTACAGTGCCCTTTCGGCTCCCCAACTCTGTTAGCATTTTTCTTTTCAATTTGGATCTTGGCCTGTATTGTGCCCCTCTCCTGAAGCATGTGCCATTATGATTTTAAAATAATGGGAAGAACGCTGTGGCACTGCTCATTGGTGATATGACTCTCAAACTGTCTACAGATTGTCGAGTAAGTGAAATGTTTTGACAGAGAGAAATATGTGTTGTCAACATTGTTTTACTCATGGCTGAGAAGGGAAATGGAAACTGTACTTTAGCAGGCTTCAGATGCTGATGACTGGAGTGGTCTTCTCCAAACAAATGACTACAGACCATTTTATTTTCCTTTATGCCTCATTCTTCTCTAATGAAATGCCCAATTAAAAGCATAGGTCATGGGCTTTAAAGGAAAGCTCAGAAAGGATTCTGGGAAGGAGCAGTGACAGGAGCAATTCCTCATCACAGAGGAAATCATAGCACCATTGTGAAGAAACAGCCTGTGTTGTGACCTCCAGTGTCCTGTGTGGAGATTTTAAAAGAGACTAAAAATAAATGTAGTCTTTTTAAGATAGGAGTGTGAGTGTGTGTGTGTGAGAGAGATAGAGAGAGAGCGAGAGCAAGAGAGAGAGAGAGAGAGAGAGAGAGAGAGAGAGAGAAAGAGAGAGAGACAGAGAGAGAGAGAGAGAGAGAGAGAGAGAGAGAGAGAGAGAGAGAGAGAGGAGATATATGCGTTATTTACTGGCTAGAAATGGAGGGTGAGAATTCCCAGTAGAGTGATACATTTAGGACAACTTGTGAATTTATCTCTGGGATTAAGTGGAGTTTAGAACTGTGCAGCTGTGTGTTGTCTTCTAGCAAAATGAACTTTTTTCTGTTCCCTTGGCAGGAATGTTCCTGTCAAGAGCTTGTTCGCATTAGGGACACAGGTAGCTCCAGGAGCCCTGCTGACCGTTATCTTCACATTCAGGTCTACATTGTGGAAGCTGTTCTCTATTTTCCCCCTTAGAGAACATTTGTGATAAGAGAAAATGTTGACAACTTTGCCTTTGTTGAGAATCACTAAGGGAACATTTCTTCTTGTCAATCTCCTTTCATGAGCTGTTCAGGAGAAAGGAAAGGGGACTATTGATTTGGGGATTAAACCTGACTTTCAGCATGCATTTAACAACCATTATTTTCTTGAGCACCTACCCTGTGCAGGATTATTTGCTAGTCATTACAGGTCATACAAAGATGAATGAAGCTAAGTCCCTATTCTTAAGTAGCTTAGCACATTCTCATTTAAAAAATTAACTGCTTGATTGGGAAAGGATAAAAGGGAAAAAGGTAAAGTAATTAGGGGATTTGTATGGTTTGAACTTCCTATAACTCATGCTAAGGATTCTGCAATTAGGCAGGTCTGAGTTTGAACACTGAATCCAATATCTGTTGCCCATCATATTGGTTGGCATGGTGCATTCTGAGCTCTCTCAGTGTCCATTTCTCTGCTTTGTTAAATAAGAATAATGATACATGATTTGTGGGTTGTTGCATGAGTAAACGAGATGCCATGAGTGCAGTGGTCGGCAAACTCCTTAGTCAATAGAGTGGCAAACCGCAGCTCACAAGCTGCATGTGGCTCACAAGCCACAGTTTGCTGACCACTGGTCTAGTGCAATGCCTGGCACATGTGAGTCTTCTTGAAATGTCAGCTATATTCCCACTTCTTTTATGCCACACTGCATCCCCTGTCAGCCATGCTGGTGCCTGTGACAAGCCTGCCTGTACCCCACAAGTGACCTACCAACATTGTGGTGACTTAAACTGTGTCATCGCTCTGCAATATAAAGAAATCCAACATAGGGAAGTAACCTTGTAATAGTCATTTCAGAGCATGGTTTTCTGAAAACTGACTTTCCAAATTCATAAGGCCACATGATTCTTGTCCTCATCAAAGAATGATCACACAAGGGAGGTGTGGTAGTGCTAGATCTGTTCACCAGTATTCTGACTTTCCTCCCCCTGGGAACATAGGAGTGTTATACTCCTCCATCCCCTTGGGAGTGAGGCACACCATGTGATTTGCTGTGGACAGTGACATGTGGGCAGTGACTTGTGTCACTTCCAGGAGATTTGGAAGATTCCATTCTCATTGCCATCATGATAGTGGAAGCAAAGATTAGAATGGGGCTCATGTCAGCCTGGGCCCATGAAATACTATAATGAACAGGCTCTCTGAGAATCTGTGTTAAAAATATAGCATGACTGAGAAATTGACTTTTGCTGCATTGAACCACTGAGACTTATGGTTGTTCATGACCCACATATACTAATAGAGGAGATTATACATGTACCATTAATTCTGCCATTGCTCAAAACATTTTGGTAATTCTCTTGGAAGAATTGCTTTTAGGGCAGCATATGAGAACCCACATTATTGTATAAAGCAATCCTTGCTCTCTGACTTACCACAGTATTGCCAGATCTGATCCTCCATTCTATTCATTAGACTCTGATTGTACCCACTACCAAGAATCAAATTGAGCTGGCTGGTGTGGCTCAGTGGTTGAGCATCACCCTATGAATGAGAAGGTCACAGTCTTTTCCTGATCAGGGCATATGCCCAGGTTGCAGGTTCCCCATTGTGTGGGGGGGCAGCCCATCAATGATTCTCTCTCATCATTGATGTTTATATACCTCTCTCTCACTTCCTCTCTAAAATCAATAAAAATATATTTTAAAAAAAGAATCATATAGATTGAACACCACTGAGTCTATTGGAGTGCATGTGCCCCTGGGAAGTAGTGGTATATAAAGGTGGGGTTAGGGGTGGAGAATTTGGAAGCAGTTCACCCAGGGAGCAAGCAATTAGAAGGTGTCTTGTTTATAGAAAATTTAAAATAATAGAACCAGTTACTGAGTTGTTTTTTTTAATTTTATTTTTTTATTACCACCGTAAGTGCTCAATTCTAAACAATGTAGGGGACAAATGTTCCATTTATTTGGAATATCTATTTAAAAGGATAAAGAGAGGTCATTCTATTTTGTAGTTGCCCATATATACATATAATTTCTTTATTGATTAAGGTATTACATATGTGTCCTCATCCCTCCATTAACCTCCCCCCCCCAACTCACGCCCTTACCCCCCTGTTGTCTGTGTCCATTGGTTAGGCCCATATGCATGCATACAAGTCCTTTGGTTGATCTTTCCCCCTTACCCCAACACTCCCCTACTTTTCCCTGAGGTTTGATGGTCTGATTGATGTTTCTCTGTCTCTGGATCTGTCCCTGTTCATCAGTTTATGTTGTTCATTATATTCCACAAATAAGTGGACTGGCTTATTTCACTTAGCATAATGCTCTCCAGTTCCATCCATGCTATTGCAAATGGTAAGAACTCCTTCTTTTTTACTGCAGCTTAGTATTCCAATGTATAGATGTACCACAGTTTTCTAATCTACTCATCTGCTGATGGTATTTAGGCTACTTCCAAATCTTAGCTATGGTGAATTGTGCTGCTATGAACATAGGGGTGCATATATCCTTTCTGACTGGTGCTTCTAGTTTCTTGAGATATATTCCTAGAAGTGCGATCATTGGGTCAAATGGGAGTTTCATTTTTAGTTTTTTGAGGAAACTCCATACCGTTCTCCACAGTGCCTGCACCAGTCTGCATTCCCACCAGCAGTGAAAAAGAGTTCATTTTTCTCCACATCCTCACCAACGCTTGTCATTTGTTGATATGTTAATGATAGCCATTCTGACAGGTATGAGATGATACCACATTGTTGTTTTGATTTTCATCTCTCAGATAAACAGTGACTTTGAGCATATTTTTATGTCTCTTGGTCTTCCTTCTGCCTTCCTTTGAAAAGTATCTATTTAGGTCCATTGCCCATTTTTTTGATTGGATTGTTTATCTTTCTTTTGTTAAGTTGTATGAGTTCCCTTCCCTGTAAACGTTGGAGATTTAATCCTTATCGATGATAACATTGGCAAATATGTCCCATCAGTGGGCTTTCTTGTTGTTTTGTTGATGGTTTCTTTTGCTGTGCAAAAGCTTTTTAATTTTGATGTAGTCCCATTTGTTTATTTTCTCTTTAGTTTCCATTGCCCTAGGAGCAGTATCAGTGAAAAAGTTCCTTCAGCATATGTCTGAGATTTCTCTGCCTATGGATTCCTCTAGAATTTTACGGTTTCCTGTCTTATGTTTAAGTCTTTTATTCATTTTGAGTTTATTTTTGTATACGGTCTAAGTTGGTGGTCTAGTTTTGTTTTTTTGCATGTATCTGTCCAATTTTCCCAAAACCATTTGTTGAAGAGACTGTCTTGATTCCCATTGTACATTCATGCCTCCTTTGTCAAATATTAATTGGGCATAGTGGTTTGGGTCAATTTCTCGGTTCTCTATTCTATTCCATTGGTCTATATGTCTGTTCTTGTGCCATTACCAGGCTGTTTTAAGAATAGTGGCTTTGTAATACAGCTTGATATCAGGTATTGAGATTCCACCTACTTTGTTCTTTTTCAGGATTGCTGCAGCTATTCAGGGTGCTCTTTGTTTATTAATTTGATGTTGGCTTATGCATTCATATCTAGTCATAGGTGCATTTGTCTAAGTCCTGGACCTCATTCATTCTTAGGTTTACATAGGGTCTGACTAGTACTGGGCACATAATTGGGCTGCCATATATGAATGGCTGATTCAAACTAGGTAACTAGGTTAGCAGCAAAATGGTAAATTCCCCCCCCCTTTTTTTTTTAATCCGGGAGGAACTTATATGCATATATGCATAGCCCATGGATACAGACAATAGTGCAGTGAAGGCCAGTGAGTGATGGGTATGGGGTGGAGGGGGTCAATTGTAAAAACCCCAAAGGGGACATCTGTAATACTTTCAACAATAATGATAAATTTTTAAAAAGTAAAAAGAAAGAAAGAAAGAAAGAAAGAAAGAAAGAAAGAAAGAAAGAAAGAAA
>JAAGEH010002531.1:8734766-8763873 GCA_011751065.1 Lasiurus cinereus
TGTGTGTGTGTGTGAGATAAAGTAAATTAGATAGTAAGTTGCTGACTCTTAAGATCAAAGTTATACTCCTTCATACAAGGTTCTCCATTGAGTCTAATGTGCCACCTTAGATTCATTATTCAGTTATAAACTGAACAAATTCTGACTGCTAATTTATTTGACTTTCAGTGGAATGAACTGTAAGCTTTAGGGGTGGTGGTTTTCTGAGGAAAAGGTACAATTTATCTCACAGAAATACTCAGAGATAATGGGTCCCAATGAGCTGAGAAGAGATTTTCTTGCCACTTAGGGGTGCTATTAATTTGAGTGCAAGTACACCCATTTCCATTTTAATAGATGTTTTATCCCTTTCCCCCAGTTTATCCCAAAAATGTGTTGGTGCCAGGATTGTCCACCAATAATTCCAGGCTGGCATTTCATTGCTCTTTCCCATATTACTGCAAAGCATTGCAACTTGACAAGCTTTATTTATGGCCTCTGGGGAGGTGTATTCATTCTGGCACTGACAGAGCTAATCAATGCCTGAATGAATTTGTCTTTGCATAGTAAAGTGATGCTGTAGGACTTTTGGAGGCAACTTTTTGAAGTCATGGGGTGCCTGAAGTTATGTTGTACTGGTATCCACTTCTTCTAAAGCAGTGCTTCTCAACTGTGATGGCACATTAGACTCAATGGAGAACCTTGTATGAAGTACCAAAGTCTGGATCCCAGCACTGGTGACTCTGACTACCCTGAGATGAGAGCCAGTAGTTTTTTGAAGCTCCCCAGTTAATTCTAGCAGGCTTCCCCTAAAAAAACAAACAAATAAAAACACCCCACAAACAAAGAAACAAAAAAACCAACAGCAACCCTCCTTTTAAAAAACTCTCCAGGTAATTCAGCAAGGGTTGAGAACCACCTATGGAAAGTGATGGCCCCTTTGTCACATTGTGTAATAAGAAGAGAACCTTTTGTCAGAAATTACTCATGTTTTAGAAGTCTGGGAGCTATCATGAAGAAGGAATTGGAGCTGAGAGTTTTATTGTAGACTAGAGGCCTGGTGCATGGATTCATGCACTGCTGGGATCCCTTAGCCTGGCTTGCACCCTCTTACAATCTGGGACCCCTTGGAGGATGTAGGAGGCCTGGTGAATGGATTCAGCCTGATCCCTGCAGGCCAGGCTGAGGGACCCCACTGGTGCATGAATTCATGTGCCAGGCTTCTAGTGTGCATATAAGATCTTTGGTTAATCTCCCACCCTGCCCCTTTTCCCCTTCCCTCTGAGGTTCATCAGTCTGTTCCACGTTTCCATGCCTGTGCATTGAGCTGCCTCCTGGTGGTCAGTGCACATCATAGCTACCAGTTGAACAGTTGAACAAACAGTCACTTAGGCTTTTATATATATATATAGATAGCTTCAATGTGATGACTAAGTGTGTTAACACTCAGATGTTCTCTGTTCACTTCAAGAGACTTATGTGTAACTTAATTTATATTTAACCTGACAACAGTAAAAATATGAAAACCACATAGGCTCCTGCAATGTATATATTACTCAAAAAGATGATTCCTTAACTTTTATTTCCTCCATTACTATGAGATTTAACCAATGTTAAGAGTGACTTTTGATCATGTTAATAAGTAGAGGTTTCAGCATCCAATCATTCACTGATTCAAATTGTTTTTTCCTTTTATGTATCAGGCACTAGGCAGCCTTCCTTATAAGTCAACATATCAGTGTCTTTAAAAAAAAATTCACTATGGATATATACTAATCATTTGTGGAGTGACTATTAGAACTCAACATCTCTGAGAAAAATTTAAAATGTCATGTGATAAGCAATTGTGTGGTTTTTCAATGAAAGGATTCTGCCAGTTTTTACTTTCATTTGATACTAGATATTAGAAAACTGACTGTAATGACTGTAAAGTTTTGACTGTAAACTCTGCTGCAGTTCTAAATCTTTTGTCTTTAAGATTCAGACTTCCAAGTCAAAGAATTTTTAATATTCATAAAAGGAATAAAGGATAAACAATGAATAAAAAATAAGCACAGAATTATTTATAATAGGGGAAGTTAAAGAAGTAAAAATACCCAACAAAAGGGTGAAGTTAACAATTATGGCATATCAATATGATGGAATGTTATGTTACAAATTAAATTTTCTTAAAATACATGAGTATTTTTCCATGAAAAAGCTGAATATAAAACAATAGGAATAGAATGATGCTCTCTGAAATGAATGAATGTTCATGTTGACTTTCTTTCTCTTGTTCTTCGACACTTTGGGGTGATGATAAACTCAGGGTGAGCATCAGAGTGCCTCAACTGTCCTGGACAATCCCTGAGCATGGGGTGTCTGAGGATCTGCTTTTATCCCAGTTCAGGTTTGGGATTTCTGCTGATTCCTTTCAAATATGATTCAGGAATATTGTGGGCTAGATAATTTGACGATGTAACTGAGAAATGACTACCTAGCAGTGACCAGAGCTGATGGGAGAAGTAATAGGTTAGCATTCTCTCATAGAACTTCTTTCGAATGTAAGTTATCATTTCCACTCATCATATCATTCCCTGTAGCACAACAGCTTTCTTAAGTCCCTCCAAATCTCCCTCCTGGAGAAAGCTCACTAGATAACACATAATTCCATCCCTTATTAGTATTTTTCTTACTTGTGTTTGGTTTTCCTCACTATAATTATACTAGAGGCCCGAAGTAAAAAGATTTGTGCAAGAATGGACCTTCCTACCAAGGGACATATAGAAACATGATTGAAGTCACTAAATATCCAAGAGATGCAAATCAAAATGACAATGCAGTGCCATCTCACACCTGTCAGAATGGCTATTATCAACAAATCAACAAACGACAAGTGCTGGCAAGGATGCAAAGAAAAAGGAACCCTTGTGCACTGCTAGTGGGAATGCAGACTGTTGCAGCTACTGTGGAGAACAGTATGGAGTTTCCTCAAAAAACTAAAACTAGAACTCCTATTTGACCCAGTGATCCCACTTCTAGGAATATATCCCAAGAAACTAGAAACACTATGTTCATAGCAGCACAATCCACCATAGCTAAGATTTGGAAACAGCCTAAATGCCCATCAGCAGATAAGTGGATTAGAAAACTATGATACATCTACACAACGGAATACTAAACTGCTATAAAAAAGAAGGGGTTCTTACCATTTGCAACAGCATGGATGAAACTGTAAAGCATTATGCTAAGTGAAATAAGCTAGGCAATGAAAGAAAAATACCACATGATCTCACTCATTTATGGAAAATAAAGAACATAATTGATGAACAAAAAGATAGATCCAAAGGCAGTAAAGCATCAGACTGTCAAATTACAGTGGGAACACTGGGGAGTGTTGGGGATAGGGGGAAAGAGATCAACTGAAGGACTTGTATGCCTGCATATAAGCACAACCAATTGGGGTGAGGGTGGGATGAGGACATGCAACAGGGGCTACGGGAGCCTGGGGGAAGGTCAGCGGGGGGGGGGGGAAAGGAGATGTATGTACTACTATGTGTAATACTTTAAACAATACAATAAAATTTAAAAAGAAAAAAAAGAATGGGCTTTCCTTCCCCTGGCTGCTGGCACTGCCTTTCTGCTCCGGCCCCAGAGCCACCTTTCCACACAGGCCTGGAGTTGCCTTTCCACCTTCCCATGATGTCCAGAGGTCCAGAGCAGCTGGGGAAGTGTGGAATGTCTGTGTTGTTGCCATGGCAATGATGCAAGCATCCTGCCCCCAGCTGCTTGGTGCCTGTGTATGCAAATTAATCCACCATCTAGATTAATTTGCATACTCACTCCTGATTGGCTGGTGGATGTCGTGAAGGTATGGTCAATTTGCATCTTTCTCTTTTATTAGTGTAGATAACACTAGAGGCCCAGTGCACAAATTCATACCCAGGTAGGGTTCCTTGGCCTGGCTGGCAATTGGGTTGATGCGGGCCATCTCGCCCAGTCCCTAACATGGCCAATCAGGGCCGACTGGCCCGGGGTAAAGACCATGGGAGGTTGGCTAGCTATGAGAGCACACTGACAACCAGGGGGCAGCTGCTGAGCATCTGCTCCTTGGTGGTCAGTGTGCATCATAGCAATCAGTCAACTGGTTGTTCAGTAGCTTAGCCTTTTATATATGTAGATAAGGCAGTGGTTTCCCTGGCTTGCAGTATCAGCATCATCTGGGAATTTAAAAATTTTAAAGTATTTACTAGTTATGATATTTTTCTTTTTTAAAAAAATTACATATAGTTGGTATACAATATTATTTTGGTTATATTAGTTTCAGATGTGTAATATAGTGACTCAACATTTTTGTACCTTTCAATGTGATCACCCACTAATTCTGGTAATTATCTGTCTCTGTGCAAACTTATCACAATATTATTGATTATATTCCCCTTCTCCTTTCACCCATCTTCTCACCTGGTAACTATCCTTTTGGTCTCTCTTTTTATGAGTCTGGTTTTGTTTTGCTTTGTTTATTCATTTGTTGTTATTGTTGCTATTGTTTAAGATTCCACATGTAAGTGAAATCACATGGTATTTATCTTTCTCTGCCTGAGATATTTTTCTTCCCTTTATAATATTTCTCACTCTAAAACTTATTAGAAATATGCTAGCTAAAATGTGCATAGCTCTTAATTTGTGTCAGACATATTTCTAAATTCTTTTCAAATATTATTTAATCCCCATTATCACCTGGTGAAATAGGTTCTATGATTTCTCCTTCACAGAGAAGGAAACTGGAAACAAGGATGATAAGTAACCTGCCCAAAGACATGCAGCTATCAACAATGCTCATAGGAGAAATACTGTAAAGAAATGTGAAATGTCAGCAGTGGTTATTTTTGGGTATGGGACTACTGATAGCTTTAAGTTTCTTTATGTGTTTTTCTGTATTTCCAAAGCACTTTTCTGTGCTTTTCTGTAACAAATACATATTACACTTGTTATTAGAAAAAAATCCACAAACCATTATTGAAAAGAACTAAGGCAGCAGTTTTAAAAAGACCCAGAATAAGGGTGAGTCAGAACAAAAGCAAAAAGAGTTGTAATTTATTAAAAACCTTCTCCCTCGGGTTAAATCTTCCAGGATTCTGGCAGCCGTTGAGCAAGTGTGGAATTAAAGAGCGCCATGCGTGGACTTGGTGAGCATCGAAACTGGAGACCCAGGAAGGGCATGACATTGAGCAATCGGATTTTTCTAATGTCTTAACAGGTTTTGAAACTTATTATCTTTGTAGGTAGGCAGTGGTAAAGTGCATTTTATCACAGGGTGTCCAAGAGACATTTGGTGGAGCAGAACTCGGCTTTCTGCATCCAAGGTATAAGAAGGATTGGACATAAAAGAATGCCTGGATCCATTTTAAATTAAGTGTGCAATATGGGAAAAGAATTAGTGCCTTCAGTGTATGGGAGGTGTGGAGGAAGAGCTGTTTTCAAAATAGCCCATTATTAGCAATCTGCACCAAATCGATTGGTACCTACAGCTCAGTCAGCTCTTAAACAAGCTGGACAATAGCTGAAGTAATTATTTGGGGTAAATTATTGCCATTGTAAAGTGTAATCAATGTTTTATTACAGCTAAAGGAGATGTTTTTCTTCATTTTTCTCTTCACTCTACTTCTCCTCACCCCAGAGCTCTGAAAGAATGATTTTTTGTCTCCTCCCCTCCCCGTCACACACACATTAGCAAGAGAGTCTTAGCCATCCAAATGCAGCAAGACAGGACACATCTTGTAAAGGTTTTTCACTTTAATGTCCCTTAATGACCAAAAACAAATTCTTTATAGTTAATCTGCTGTTCTCGTGAAAACAATCTAGATGGTAAAAAAAATCAATCATTAATGAGCAGCAAATGACAGCTCCCCAACAACACAGCTGCATTTTTGTAAAAGTGATTAAACATTGTCTGCATTCATAATTGCATGGTTAATAAGAATGTTGAGCACCAAGTCAAGCATTGTTGCTAATGATGACAGATTATGATGCTACAAATGCTTTGGAGTTATGAGGCTAAATTTTCAAAGGCAGCCCTTGGAACGTAAGGCACACAGATCCACTAGTATTCAATTTGCATGGCCCATTACCAGGTTTGTGCATGGCATTTGGGAGCCATGCAATTGAGACTCTTGAAAATCGGGCCTATTATGACAGAAAGCATCTGTAATTAATAGTAACTGATCTTCCTCTGCCCAGCATTGGTGAAAGGTGTAAAGCGCTCTGTGTATGGTTTCATGGAACCCAAAGCTCCATTGATGAAGGATCCTGAAAGCTAAAAAAAAGGATAAAAAGCATCTCTAGGGATGTAATTTAGCCTTAGACGCAAGTGTGAATATCAGAGTTTTGCTAGCAAGTGGGAGAATGGATAAGTCAATCAGAAGGGGACTTGGTAATCCTGTCATTGATTATTTGTCTCTTTCATTTTGGCCTTAAACATAGTCACTAACCCTTACTTTGGGAATTTTTGGATAATCATTCACAGTTTTAATGATTTAAAATCTGAACTTGTCCCATGGTCTATTGGGGATTGGTTGATAACTGTGCGGAGGGATGAATTTCAAACTTTCCGTAGCTGTGGGCTGAGTGAGTCTCTCAGTGATTGAGCAAGCCCCACATGCTACTTAGTCTTTCTGTACTCTGATCACGTATGAAGTGATTCTATGTATGAAACCATGAATAGTAATAATTTTTGAAAAAATTGCATGCTAAAAGGGAATTTATGAGTTTGGGGATTCTTGGAATATCTTGTATATCTCTCTGGGATACCGAGGGTTTGATGAGCAGTTTGGTAGCATTATGTCTCATGCTGTTATTTACTAATTCCAATTTGTATAAATATCTGATATTGACACTTTGGCCTAGAGGACAGGGCCATGTGTATTATCCCATTGACTTTGTTATGGCACTGCACTTTTGTGTTGTTTTTTTTTTCTGTCTTAGCCAGCCCTTGTTTGAGCAGAGGGTTATAGACTTTCACAGTCTGTCTGCTATACATGCATGGGGTTAAGAGCATGGCTTTAAGATGCCTGTGTTTGCAAAGCTCCTCTGTCAGCTACCAGTGATATTTTATGACTCTTGGGGACTCACTTTTACTCATCAGTAAAATAGAAGTAATATATAGGAACTTGCGAGGGTTATTGTGAGGATTCAGTGAGACAAGTATTTGAAACTGTTACAATAATGACTAGGACTTACTATGTGCTGGATAAAACTTCATTGTTCTTATCTTTGCTTTGTTGAGGCCACAGGTCAGGGTCCTAGCAAGTAAGTAGTACAGCTGAGATTGGGATCTCTTTATCTGTGGTGACTCCTTACAGATCTAACAGTCAGGGAGGTGCCACCCTTATCCATGTGGCTGTAGCTGATGAGCATTTACTTATATATAGGGTGATCCAAAATGTATAAAACACACTGAATGATTACAAAGGCAGTGTTTATTAAAATACATTTCATTTTCAAAATTGAGCTATCAGCTGTTACAGTGTATAGACCTTTTTGGGGAGCACCCTCTATTTTGGGCGGAAATGTGTTCCTCCTATACCTAGTTAGTTATGACCAGGTCAGCTAGACAGGTCAGCCCAGAGGCGTGGTAGCATTGTTTTCAGCAGGTCCCCAAAATCTCAGCTTCTGAAATCGCACCCAGAGCTGCTGCAGGGCCACTTTGAGGCCTGGGGATGGAGCTCATGATGGCAACAGAGAGGTCTGAGATGCCTGCTCTGACTTCTGCAAGGTACCTATTCTCCTAAAGAACCCTCCCTATTTATAGCTCAAGCTTCCCATCCCTATGTCTGTGGAAAAAGAAACTTCTTTTTTTTTCTGTTGTGTCCTATAACCAATTTTATTAATTTTTTATTTCCCACCCCAGTGTTTATTATTTAAACTATGAGGAAATAAGTGTATATAGATTTGTTCCCTCCCCTTCTTATCGCATAAATGTGATATACTGTGCAGTTTTCTGCTTTTCCTTTATTCACTTAACAATATGTCCTGGAGATGACCTGTAGAAATATATGTCAATTTTTTCTATTTTTAAAAATCATTGTATCCCACTGAGTGAATACACCATAGTCTAATCAATATATCTTCCATTGGTGGACGTTTGGGAGGGTAAATAGCAGATCCTGGATAGGAATTTCAATATCCTTCTGGCTCTGGTACTTTCCCTGGCCCACTTTCTCCTCCTTGGATTGTTTGCCCTCTAGAGACATAGTGAGCCCTCATCACAGAGGACAGTAAAAAATTTGTGCCGAAGGAAACTAACCCATGAAGGGAGACTGGGCTTGTGCCTTTGTCTTAGTTCTCCTGTCTTCTCTCCCAATACCCTTTGGGTTCTTCATCTGTAACTATGGAAATATGACTGAGAATTAAAACTGAAGGCAGAAGTGCATGGGATTATACAATTTTAACTAATATCATGAGTGCTCAAAATTTCAAAGCAATTAAAAAAAATAAAGTGATAGGGGAGTGTGTATGGCTCCTGGGATTTAATAAAAAAGTTGAAATGATAATTTTAATATTCATATTTACTTTAATGAATTTGCAAATGAAGATCATACTGGTTGTTAACCACTTCCCTTTGTGGATAGAAATAGTAGCCACTGGATTATTGTCAAATATTTTGGAAATATGAAATGCTAAATCATAATAGTAATTAGCATGGAACCAGTCATTATAACAAGACCAGAGGCTTAGTGCATAAAATTCGTGCATGGGGGTTGTCCCCTCAGCCTGGACTTACCTTCTCACAATCTGGGACATCCCCCTTGCAATCTGGCAGTCAGACATCTCTCTTGCAATCTAGAACTGCTGGTTCCTAACAGCTCGCTTGCCTGCCTGATCCCCCCTAACTGCTCAGCTGCCGGTCTCAACACCCCTAACCATCTCTGCCTCAGCCCCTTCTGCTATGGCCTCATTTGGAAGGACGTCTGGAATGACATCTGGTAGGTTGTTTGGCTGTTCAGTTAAATTAGCATATTATACTTTTATATAAATTAGGCTGGTCAGTGTGTATTTGGGAGGCTTCATAGAGGCTGGTAAATGCCAAAGTGTACAAATGTCGTTTTTCTCTAATGAAGTAAAATGACTGGGGTCTGTACGTTGTTACATGTGGCCATTGGTACACTGGACAGAAATTATAATATGCTGCTACTCAACTGTAACTACCCTTGTTGAGTAGCCCAAGCAATACCTCCAGCTCCCAATTCATGCTACTGCCCTTCTTATTTATTTTGCTCCTTCCCACTTTTTGAATTCATTTATATTACCCCCAAGCTAAGAATTGTTTTCTTTTGTTGTTGTTGTTGCTTTTAGTCATGGCACATCTTACACAGAGAACCCGCCTTCAATCCCAATTGAGCATAGTATACTTCTAATGTGTCACTGAGACAAGTGTGACTGGCAATGGGAGCTTGGCTCAGTATCCTGTACATCTCTGGATTTTAGCTTCATGATCTGTAAAACACAATGTGGTATTTACCACTCATGATTATTATGAGCATTAGATGAGATAATGTGAGCAATTAGTGGTCATTAATTTGTTTCCACTTTGTGATGCTCTCTTTGACTACTCTGCCCTTGAGTGACACCCTTTTTATTTGAATTCCTATTACATTTCTGAGACTTTAATCTGTGGAACAGATTGTGCTTGTAGAGATATAGTTTTGAATTCTTCTCTTGCTATGTTGTCTGTATAAAAAGCCAAAACTCCATGTTTTTCAGGTTCCCAGCTGGAGGGGCTAACTTTTAATTGAGCATATACTGAGAATCTAAGTAAACTATAGAATCAGATTTTTAGAGCTATAAAGGAATGTGGGAATATATCATGTTTTATTTTTTGGGATGGTCACCACAATAACTTTCATCCTTCATGCTCCTCTACCAGGTGACCTTGCCATTCCCCCATTAAGAGGCAAAGTCTCATGCTTCTCCCTTGAATTGGAGCAAGCTTTTAACAATTTCAGTCAGTAGAACACAGTGCAGGGAATATTCTAGGACTTCTGAGATTAGGTTATAAAATGTCATCCAGGTTCTTCCTTATCGAGGAGGATGTTGCCAGTCCCCTGTAAGAAGTTCAACTGCCCCAAGGCAACCATGCTCTGAGGAAGACATGTGAATAAAGAAGCTATTTTGAAAGTGGATCTTCCATACCCTGCTGTTCTAGCATCAGCCATTTGGGTCTCTTCATGAAGCCCCAGATTATCATGAGCATAATAAAATGGTTGTTTTATGCTAGTGAAATTAAGGTAATTTGCCATGCAGTAGAGATAATCATTTTATTCCAAGGACTGAATGGTAGAATCATTCTTTAGAACTGGGTTTCTGGCTTGAAGTTCCATGCACTATTTCTTACATCATGTACCTTTCTAGGTGTTGATGTCAGTCAGTCCTACATGTAGTTAAAACTCAACTTCAGGCCTCTGTACTCAAGTGGTATACTTTCTAAGAAGCACATTGCTCATGTAGTAAGTAAGCCATGAGGAAATGAATAACACTATAAGCCTAGCAGATGAGATTCTGTTGCAGACTTTAGGGGAGAGAGAGAGACTGGGAACTTTCAGAGAAGGAACAAAGATGAAGAACTGGAAATGGAAAGAAGGAGAGACAGTCTGCTGAGGTTGAGCCTTGCTGAGGAGGAAGCAGGAAAGAGCACAGCAGGATAAAAATTATGATACACTGGTAAAAAGGAAGGGTTGAAATTGCTTCAACTCTATTGAGGCAAACAACTGTGTGCTGATGAAAAGACAATTGAGCAGCTTTAGCCAAACACTTACTGTCAACAGCTAAAGAGGAAGTAAGCGGGAGGTGGCATATGGAGCAAGAAGGAACAGGGGGAGTCAGCATGAGATGAGAGAGAAAGCTGCGGGAGAAACTTGGGAAATCTTTGGAGCAGCAGGGTGAACTTCTTTGAGGAGAAAACTGGGAAGCCCAAGCAAAGAAGCAGGGAAACAGTTGGCCTTAAGTGTCCAAAAATAAATAGGAAAGATTGGAGACAGTGGGAGATGATGAGGGGGGATAAAATAAAAGCACAAACAGAAAGTTCAAAGAGAACATTAGGGATGGACAATAAAGCATGAAAGAGTGTCTAGAGGAGATGCTAAAAAAGGGGGGTTGAAACATATTGTGGATGAAAATAGTGTGTTGATTCAGTTTTTGACACAAGAAAATAGTTTGGATGAGAGAGTATATTGCCTCACCTATTTTAGTTCCCTACTTACAAGAAAGGCTATATTATATTTATAAGATGTTTCTAAAAGTGAAATTTGATGACATTTTATTATAAGAGAAATTATACATACATAAATTTAAAAAGTGGGTGGGCTGGGAATTGTATTTTCTTGGATTACTAAAGGAAAGAAATAGTGTCAAAGACTAAAGACGTAATTGTAATGAAACAATAAAAATGCAATAGGAGAGTGTTTATTGTTTAATCAATGCCTGCATTTGAGATAAAACAAAACAAAACAAACAAAAACAAACAAACAAACAAACAAACAAACACTCACCAGAAACACAAAGAGGTAGAACTCTGGAGTTCTTTCCCATATATATTCTTGGCCCTTTTATTTTGACCTAATATTTTTAAAAAATATATTTTATTGATTTTTTACAGAGAGGAAGGGATAGGGATAGAGAGTCAGAAATATTGATGGGACAGAAACATCGATCAGCTACCTCCTACACACCTCCCACTGGGGATGTGCCCATGACTAAGGCCCAGGTTTGATTCTTGACCGGAATTGAACCTGGGACCTTTCAGTCCACAGGCCGACACTCTATCCACTGAGCCAAACCAGTCAGAGCTTGACCTATTATTTAAATCTGGGAATCTTGATGAAGATGAACATAAAGATGATGGTGATAGAGGTGGTGGTGGTGGTAGTATGGATACTAATGTTTTTATATGCCAGTACTAAATGCTCTCTCTATATATTAACTAATTTAATCTTGCAACAATCATGTGGGGTTAAACGTCATTGGTTATGTCCATTTTATAGATGAGGGTACTGAAGCATAATTTTATTTCTCTTTTTCATGTCCACATCTACTCCTATTTAAATAATTGAGAAGGATTAGAACGAAAACTCACATCATGATAAGTAATAAAAATATTCTTTATTGTTAAAAGTATTACATATGTCCTTCCCCACCTAACCCGTTCCAGTCTGCTTCCGCTCTCGGTCCGGTCCCAGACCCTCTCTGCCCCATTGTATGTATCAATGAGCCATGATTATATGCATACAAGGTCCTTAGTTGATTATCTCTCACCCACCCACTCACCTTTCCCCACCTTCACTCTGAGATTCTGCACTCTGTTCCATGCTTCCATGTCTCTGGATCCACTCCATTCCTCAGTTTATTTTGTTACTTTGATTCCACATATGAATGAGATCCTGTGATACTTGTCTTTCTCTGATTTATTTCACTTAGCATGATACTCTCCTGGTCTCTCCATGCTGTCTCAAAGAGTAAGAGATTCTTCTCTTTTACTGCTGGAATAGTATTCCATGGTATAACTCACAGTCATCTTATCCACTCATTTTATCCACTCAACTACTGATGGAAACTTGAGATGTTTTCAGATCTTAGCTATTATAAATTGTGCTGCTATGAGCAAGGGGGTGTATGCATTCTTTCTGATTGGTGTTTTGGGCTTCTTAGGATATATTCCTAAAAGTGGTATCACTGGGTCAAATGGCAGTTCCATATTTAATTTTCTGAAGAAACTCCATACTGTTTTCCATAATGGCTGTACCAGTCTGTTTTCCCACCAGCAGGTTTCTCTTTTCCCCACATCTTCACCAGCACTTGTCATTTGTTGATTTGGTAATGGTAGTCATTTTGACAGGTGTGAGATGATACCTCATTGTCATCTTACTTTGCATCTGTCTGATGATCAGTGACTTTGAGCATTTTTTCATATGTCTCTTGGCCATATGTATGTCCACTTTGGAGGAGTCTCAAATTATGGCCTTTGCCTGTTTTTAAATTGGATTATTTGTCTTTCTTCAGTTAAGCTGTATGAGTCCCCTATATATTTTGGATATTAACCATTTATCAGATGTAGCATTGCCAAATATGTTCTCTCATACAATGGGCTCCTTTTTCATTTTATTAATGGTTTATTTTGCTCTTCAGAAGCTTTTTATTCTGATATAGTCACATTTTTAAATTTCTTCTTGGTTTCCTTTGCCCCAGGGCCATGGTCGGCAAATTGCGGCTTGCGGGCCACATGTGGCTCTTTGGCCCCTTGAGTCTGGCTCTTTCACAAAATACCATGGCCTGGGCGAATCTATTTTGAAGAAGTAGCATTAGAAGAAGTTTAAATTAAAAAAAATGTGGCTCTCAAACAAAATTTTAATCGTTGTACTGTTGATATTTGGCTTTGTTGACTAATGAGTTTGCTAACTACTGCCCTAGGAAATATATTGTAAACATACTGTATTGCTATGAGAGATGTCGGTCACAGTTGATTTTAAACAGAAGAGGTAACTTGGCCAAATCAGGGCAATCAGAATCTCTTCCCCAGGAGTTTGAATTGGGTTGAGGGAGGGATTAGCTTTAGTGTCTGCATGCAGCTTGAGATAGAATACACTTGTGGACTGGGTAGTAGCCATGGACACAGAAAATGTAAAAAATCAGGCCTATACGGAGGGGAACTGAAGAGAGGCTGATGGAGAGAGCAGAGCAGAGATGAAAGTCTTGGACAAAAAAAAAGAAAGTGGTGGCCTGTTTCTTCTAGCTCTCAGTCAGCATTATCCCTGCTGGGGCCTAGTCATATTCTTGACCCAGATTCTACAATATAACATTCTACCATTATTTTTAAAAATGTCCTCCCCACCTCCCTTAATCTTGCTAAGAGTTTTTCTGTTACATGCAAACAAAAGAACCTTGACTGAAGCACCTACTGTCATAGAGATAAATGAAGAGGATGAGAAGGAGAGTGTATTAATGTCATCTTGTTTTCTCATTCATGCTTAATTTCAAGAAAGCTTCTAGAAATATTCAGAGTAATATGGTTATTCTGTCATCCAGGGAGAATTTTGTACTTCTACAACCATAGTTGGAGCTCATGAAAGGCTATGCCTTATGGGATTAGGTCCCTGACTATAGAATGCTTCTTTAGGCTCTGGCTAAAGGCATCTGATTCTCACATACAAAATTAATGTTGGCAGGGGGTGTTTTTAAATCAGGATTTTGCAATTCCAGTTGACCTTTCTGTAGCAAGCTTAAACATGCGAGCATAGTGCCTTAAAGACCCAAGCTTAGTGATTTTCTGTAGTTATATACTTTTGAGAATATGCCTGGTAGAGATTATGGTTTCTTGGGGAGAACTTGCATCCAGAAGTGGCAGTGTTCCTCATTATCATTAACTCATAGAATTTAAAAAGCAACCATAAAAGTCATGTAAGTCATGTATCCAAGCCTTTAATTATGCAAACAAAGAAATATGCTCAGAAGAGTTAAATAGTCTTGATTGGGTCTGCATGTTTACTATATACAGAATTACCAAATTCATGATTATTTAGAAAATGAATTATCAAATAACACTGAAATGTTTGGCTGAAATATTTCTGTGAACACCAAATGAAAGTTTATAATGCATGGAAAATATTATCTTTTTGTGAATTGAAATTTCTTCTATAAACCCAAGTGTATCTCTCAAAATACAATTTCTTTGATGGACTTGACCTTATTAACAAGAAGTCAGATAACCCTAAAGATCATGTGTGCATTTGTCTTCTCCTTCCTCCTTCCCTTCCTACCTTTCTTCCATCCTTGTTTCCAATTATTATTTAATGAATACCCACCATATACCTCACAATTTCTAAAATTTGGAGACACAGTAATTAAATAGTATTAAATAGTATGTTCCTTCCCTCATAAAGACCCTTCCTCATGGTGCTTACATTTGATTTGGAGAGAACAGAAAATAAACATGTAAATAAGTATATATATATGTGTGTGTGTGTGTGTGTGTGTGTGTATGATAGTTTTTAATTATGATAATGTACTATGAAGAAAATAAAGAGTAGTGGGGGGATAACATTTGGCTGATCTATGTATTCTATCTATTATCTCTCTATCTACCCTATTTCTTTGCTTACATAAGACATAAAACAATATAATGACTCCTGTTTATTCTCAGAGAATAGAGATTAAGTCACTTTCCTGATAACAGAGTTCATGACTTTAAACCCAGTTCTGCCCCTCCCCCCTATTGCTTCACTGCCACCTCAAAAGGGGTTGGCTTGAGAAACTATTCTTTTTTTTTTTCTTTAATATATTTTATTGATTTTTTACAGAGAGGAAGGGAGAAGGATAGAGAGTCAGAAACATCAATCAGCTGCCTCCTGCACACCTTCCACTGGGGATGTACCTGCAATCAAGTTAATGCCCTTGACCAGAATCGAACCTGGGACCTTTCAGTCCACAGGCCGATACTCTATCCACTGAGCCCAACCGGTTTTGGTGAGAAACTATTCTTAAATAATATTCAAGTTAGAGAGAGAAAGCACAAATATTTTATGGGATAATATTTCAAAGTACTATTTGTTTTTTCCTCTTTCTTCACAAACCTTACAAAGTCCCTGCACTTGTATCCCTAGGACTTCTCCTATGGCCCCCATGCAGTCCCAAGAAGCCCTTAAATATAAACATAAAACAAATCCTGTAAAAACTCGCCTGTTCTGTTGGGAAGCTGCTGGTCAGTGTAAGGGAAAGATTTTCCCTAATCTGAGAGTTTTTGCCATAAGACCTTAACTGTTAGTAAAGCTAATACCGTTTCTCACCAGTTTCAGCCAGCTGTGAGGAAATCAAGTCACTGCTAAATTACTTCTTTCCTTTTAAATATCACTAATCACCAGTCTTCTCTTTTCATCCAGTGGGGAGTTATGCTTGTTTCCATGAGAAGGTTTGTCCACATCTTATGTATTCTGCCCACTAGCCCAGAAGCATGCAAACTCCATAGACAGGAAGGTGAAAAACTCAGGACCTTGAGAGATAATAGTGACATGATGGGGAAATTTTAATTCTGACCAAGATTGAGCTAGATATTCTCCTCTGAAATAATTATCTGTGGCATGTATTATTGCATTTGTTATCTATTGCCACAATAATGCATTATAATAAACCACCTCATACCCCAGTGGCTTAAAAGCAATAAGCATTTATTTCTTATGTGGATTGGTGACACAGGCTGGACTTGGCTAAATTGTTCTGAGTTATCATAGCTAGGCTCATTGCTATGTCTGGTGTTGGATTTTTGGCTGGTCCACATTGCTTTCTGCTGTGGTGACTGGGTCCACTAAGCTCTTTACATATATTTCATCCAGTAGGCCAGCCCATGCAGTTCTCACAGTAATTGTAGAGGAGTGAGAGCAATCAAGGCCAATGGTGCTTTCTAAGCAAGCATATTTTTTTTGCAGGGGGAGGGGGTTAATCCTCACCAGATAATACCTTTCCATTGATTTTTAGGGAGAGTGGAAGAGAGAGGGAAAGACAGAAAGTAACATCAATGTGAGAGGTACACATTGATTGGTTGCTTCCTGTATGGACCCTGACCAGGGTCTGGGCCAGGGAGGAGCCTGCAACCAAGGTACATGCCTTGACCAGAATCGAACCCTTTGATCTGCAGGCTGACACTCTATCTATTAAGCTAAATAGGGCAGTGTTCGGCAAACTGTGGCTCTGTTGACTGATGAGTTTGCTGACCACTGGGCTAGGGCAACAAGCCTCTTATTGACGAAACAAGTCTCATGATTAAGCCCAGAGTCAGTGTGGAAGGCAACTGCAGATTTATGTGGAAAAGAATATGGAATCAAAGATAGGTAAAGAATTGAAACCATTAATGTGACCTGTAACATCACAGGTTATACAGAGTTGGAATGTTAATGATTACTTATATACTAAACTAGAGACCTGGTGCACGGAATTTGTGCAGGGGTAAGGACTCTAAGCCTTGCTGGTGATCAGGGCCTATCTCTGGGATGACCAGCACCTTGGAGGTGACTGGTGGGATGATGTGGGGGGCGAGGAGGAGGACGCTGCACCGGCCCTGCACCCCGCTGCCACCACTGGTCACCTTCCGCTGAGGGGTGACAGGAAGGGCAAACAGGGAGGACCCTACTGGCACCCACCTTGGCTAGCCTGGGGCCTGAAGGCTGGGGCAGCTCCTGTGTGAGGGTCTGCTCCCTTGTGGTCAATGCACATTATAGCAGCCAGTCATTCCACTGGTTGTTCTGCCATTCGGTCGATTTGCATATTAGGCTGTTATTATGTAGGATTGTCTGGACAGAGTTTGAAGTAGGGAGATTGGATTAGGGAGAACTTAGAAGAAGAAAGCACATATGAGAACCTGTCTAGGAGAACAGTAGCATGCCAGAATCTGGGGTGATTGGGAAAATGGGAGTGAAGTAGTCGAAGATATTGCTTAGATTGGTTATGGTATGGATGAAGGGATGGAGGAGGCAGGGTTGACTGTGGAGCGGTGACCATACCAGGCAGGTAACCTACTCATGCCTAGTAGGTGAAGGCCTGGAGATAACCTGTGAAATAAGAGATAAGCTTGGTGACATGAGTATTAGGAAAGCAAAATGGTAGAAAAAGGCTGAGAGATTAGAGCTACAAGACTGACAGAAGGATAATGACTCTCAGTGCCTGAGGAGTGTCTGGAGCTTGAGAAGCTCAAAGCTCATGGACTATAATTTTGATTCACCATGTTGCAGAATTTGGAGTTTCCCAGGGGCCTGAGGAGGGTGCATATGTTTTACTGAGTTATCCTCCAGTACTCTTGAGATTGGAGCCTTATCTAAACATCATGCTTCAGAAGCTCACTTGCACAGGTGGGGGCATTTTGGTGGGTCCAGACCATGAGTTTCTACTTCTTTAAAGTAACTTGGCCTTGCTACAGGTTCAATCATTTATGTTTGTTTTACTTTACTTCAGGCACTCCCAGAATGTCTCCCTTTTTTTTATCCTATCTAGTTCAATAAACAATTGTAAAACCTGGCAATCAGGATGAAGCCAAGCATTCTAAATCTTAATGTATTTTTCTGTTTTTCCAATAAAAAGGTCTTTTCAAGACACCCAAAGTGGAAATTGTTTTGAATTATTTTCTTTGACTGACTGTTCCTGAATTCCTGAGGATCACCATTGATCACATTTAGAATGGTTTCTGGGACACGGCATAAGGCTTAAAATAGTTGGAAGGCTTCAGGGGCAGCCACCTGATAAGAGAAGTGATTTGTTACCCTTGTTAAGAAAGAATCAGGTGTCATGTTGTTGAAGGTTAATGAGCAACAACTCTTTCATAGCTTGTGAATGGCCCATACCACATACCCTAGTTTCTCCCTGCTCCAAAGAGCTGCAATGTTGTAGGTAAAATAGAAGTTATTAAATACAGACATTATATTTTCAGGTCTTAGATCCGCCCAATCCATCTTTGTCTCTTTTGTCCTTGTGAAGCCAGTCCTGCCATTTGAAGTAAGCTGAATTTCTGTGAAGGGCCAAGCTGATTCCACATTGTCAGGGAGACCAGAAACTACAACCTGGAGAATAAAACAAACTCTTTGTGGGAGTGAGTGTTACTTGCTGTGGAAAATCTGAAATTACATAGGTTTTCTGCTCCTTTCTGGAGCTGACTTGTGCTGGGGTTTTGTGAGGAATAAGAAAAGATGGATGCATTTTTCTTCTGTCCAATCTAACATTAAGCAGCCATTGTGTCATCAGCAATTATGAAATAACAATGGTCCTATGCCAATCTTTCAAAGTATGGTCTGTAGGCCTGAGGCATCAGAATCACTCATATAAAAAATCTCAAGTCTTTTATTTTGTTTTAGTGTGCATCCAGGTAATTTTATACTCATATGAAATTACTGATGGATAAGAACCCACTTTCCTAGGGGTCAAGATACACATATTTATTATTATCTGTATGCTTCAAAGAAACATGTAACAGCAGCAGCAACTAATTAGGAATATGATCCTTATTTGTGGCTATGTAAAACTAAGATGATTTCTGACTTTAAGGCATTATCTCATAGCCACTTTTCATTTTGTCATTGGTTGTGTCAGGGTATGGTCGAGATGACTGGCTCATCACTGACAATTTATGCTCTTCCTTCCATGTAACACAAAGTTGTTCCTGGGATGTAGTTGCTGAGCCATAGATTACTTGGCCTACTCAAATCCACTTGGCCAGTCTCCCACTGGAATGTAGCTGAAGTGATGTGTATCCATCTCTTTCCCCTTCTGCCTGGGTGCAGAAGATTCTGAGACCCAAGTAAGGGATGAATGAAGCCTATATCCCTGAATTACCATGTGCCAGGTGACTCTGTTTTAGACTTTGACTGGGAAATAAGCTTCTACAGTGTTGAGCATAGAGATTTTGAAGTATCAACAACTTTTGTTACCACAGGTAATTCATGGAGCATGAGTTTTACTTAGGAGGTTCTCAGAGAGAACTATGTTCTTTCCCAGCTCAGATTTAAAATACATATGGTTTACTCAAGCAATTCTAGTCCTCTTCTGAAAAGCAAGGAGCCATCTCTTAGTGTAAAGAGCACTAGTTTCAGAATTAGGAAAGTGCATCCAAGTCCCAGGTCTGCAATTTTAGGCAAATCACTCAATTACTTTGAGCTTCAGCCTTTTCCATTCTTTAGTAAGAATAATAGAATTGCATTATTTGCCTGTCAAGTGCATGTGGAGGTCAAATTAGAGGAATACTCATGAAAACACTCTGGAAATTATAAAGTGCTATTATACAAATGAGAGGCATGACTTGGTTCTTTTTTTTACAGGGCTGAAGCTAAATGCTATTTTCTAGCTTCAATAGTCTCAATAGCTTCCTAAATTTCAGGTTTTTATTGCTTTGCATTAGAAAATCAGGATAGTAAAACACTTGGACTATTGTGAGGATACAAATGAGATAATGCATGTGATGGCATCTAGCACAATACCCAGTGTATTGTAGGGACTCGGAAAGATGTCGGCTCCCTTCCCTGCAGTGCTGTGTGCTTGATAGAGGTGATTCAGGAAAAGTCATGTAGGTTGATGATGAATATGAACCAAATTCTCCTGTTGCTTGTATTTTACTCATCTCTGTCAACCAGCGGGATGATTTTCACTGTATCATTAGTTCTGTGCTTAACTGTGGTGGATGGTGGCCCCATGGCAGCCCGTGTGCCTGTTTGTAGTGTTGCCTGTTTCAACAAAGATGGAATGCTAGTCATGGTGGGTCTGGTGGCACACTTACCAAAGCCTCTGGCAAGCCAAACCACTATCATTCAGATACCCAGCATTCCTGAGTGCTTTCTCATGTATAACCATTTATCTTGTGGCTCGCCCTCTCCTTCTTTTCAGTTTTATTTCCACTTGGCTTATTCTTTATCCCGAGTCCTCTTTACTTAGATTATCCCCAAGCTAATTTACTTGATTAAAAGTTTAAGACACAGAAATCTGATTTTAAAATAAGTTTTACAGTGGTAATGATAATTCCTGCAGTTAATTTGTATACTGTCCTACCATTTTCAAAGTACTTTCACCTGAGTTGTTTTATTAGCTCACTACTGGTTTTCAGAGACTCACAGCAGCTATTCACTCTTTTCCTGGGTGCACATGATAGGCATAATACCATGTAAGGCTGCAAGGAGAATGGGGTATAGGGAACACATTGCTAATATTTATCAGTTTATGCATCATTTTTGCCAAGTTAGTTTTAATGGAAGTTAGCTAATTTAAATATCTCAGGTATCTGAAGTATCTCCAGCACTGAGCCTACTCATGGGTGTTTAAAGTTTTATCAGCTATAAAATTCCATAGAGATGTTTTAAAAAGGTGTCCAAAGTAAAAAAAGATATTTGATGGTGGAGATGGGATTTAAATTCTAGTCTCTTTGGTTCCAAAGCCTATGCTCTTTCCATGATGCTACTGCCTCTAACAGATGGATCAAAACAGATATGGAGCTGATGTTCAAACAGTCCTATGTCTAGGCATTTGGAAAACCAAAGCACAAACATTTGAGTCATCAAAGAAGTCTTCCTTTTGTCCTCCCTCTTCCCACCTTTATTATCTTATGGAGCATGCTGTGTTCCAAGCTCTAGGGTATAGCGTCCTCCATGGAGAATGCAGGTACCAGTCTAAAGGACAAGACAGATAAGTTGATGAACAAATAATCTAATGTGAGGTAATGGTAACTGCAAAGAACAGTAAAGCAGGGTAAGGGGTAACCATGATGGTGTTTCTGTGATAGATGTGGTTGGGAAGTTCTCACCTAGGGAAGGCTTCACTCAGTGACTGGCACTTGAGCAAACCTGAAGGAGAAAGAAGCCTGCATAGGGTTGGGGTCGGGAAGGTATGTGCAAAGCCTGAAGCATGAGCTGCAGAGTGTTTTCTAAGTTCAGAGTTTGCCTGAGTTGGAGTAAACCCAGGAGAGTTATGGGGGTGAAGCTGGAAAGTTCAGGAAAGGCTTGTGGGCCTTAGTGAAGAATTGAGATATTGTTCTGAGTGAGGTTGGAAGCCATTAGAGAATTTTGAGCAGAGAAATGTGATAGGATTTGACTTAACATTTAAAAAGCATCACTGTGGGAGAATCCAAGATGGCGGCATAGGTAAACACCTAAACTGCTGCCTCGCAAAACAATTTCAAAACTGCAACTAAAAGACAGAACGACATCATCCAGAACCACAGGAAAGCTGGCTGAGTGGAAATTCTACAACTAGAAGGAAAGAGAGGAGCTCACAGAAACCCAGAGGAGCTGCAAAAAGCTGAGGTACTGAGACGTGTGTGGAGAGAGCGGGTGCCAGAGAATCTGGCTGGCTTTCTCTGGCGGGAGGGAGACAGAGACTCTCAAGGCATTGAACCTCTTATCCTATGACACTAAACCCCAGATCCAGCAGAAACTCATATGGGGGGAGTTTGAGTTTGGACTGTGAAAAGAGAGAAGTGCATGGAAATTTAGGGGAGTCACAAAAGATCAGAAGACTGGTGGCGCACACGGCACTGAGCACAGAGGACAGACAGCTGATTGTGCCGCTGGCTTTCATGAGTGGGCGGGGACAGACCCTCCCAACTGTGTCACTTCTAACTTCACTAAACCCCAGTTTTGGGCAAAACCCTGGGACCCAAACTCATATGGTCCTGGAGCACAGGGGAGCCAGAGGAGTAGCAGTCTAGAGGCACTGCGAGAGCACACGCTCAAACAGGGACCGCTCCAGCGATTACCCAGTCACGTGAGACTCAGGGGCCGTGGAGGGTGGGGCCGACTGGAAGGCAAGGCGGTCTCTTAAGCCCTGAGACTCCACCTATCCCAAGCTCAACAGAGAGGCTTTTGCAGTTTTGCAACTCTTGTATCATAAGGCTGAATCCAACACAGAAGTTCTCCTGGCACAGTGAAATTGCAGAGACAAGGGAAGGGATCAAAAACAAAAGAAATGGAGGAAAACAAATGACTGGATATAGAGTTCAAAACCACGCTTATAAGGTTTTTCAAGAATATCCTAGAAAAGTTGAATAAAGTTAGCAAGACACAAGAGGAGATGAAAAAGAACCAACTAGAGATGGAAAAGAGCCAACTAGAGATGGAAAAGGACCAACTAAAGATGAAAAAGGACTAACTAGAAATTAAACATACACTGACTGAAATAAAAAATATTATACAGAGTCCTAACAGCAGACTAGAGAAAGGCAAGAATCAAGTCAAAAATTTGAAATATAAAGAATCAGAAAACACTCAACTCAAAAAGCAAGAAGAAA
The DNA here is from genome assembly GCA_011751065.1 of Lasiurus cinereus. NCBI lineage: Eukaryota > Metazoa > Chordata > Mammalia > Chiroptera > Vespertilionidae > Lasiurus > Lasiurus cinereus. The sequence continues at coordinate 8,757,520 of JAAGEH010002531.1, forward strand.
AAAGAATCCAAAAATGTGAAGATAATGTAAGGGGCCTCTGGGACAGCCTCAAGGGTACCAACATCAGAATTGTGGGGGTGCCAGAAGAAGAGAGAGAGAAAGATACTGAAAACCTATTTAAACAAATAATGACTGAAAACTTTCCACATCTGGTAAAAGAAATAGACTTACAAGTCCAAGAAGCATGCAGAACGCCATAAAAAAGGAATCCAAAGAGGACTACACCAAGACACATCATAATTAAAATACCAAGAGCCAAAAGACAAAGAGAGAATATTAAAAGCAGCAAGAGAAAAACAGTTCATTATCTACAAGGGCGCACCCATACGACTGTCAGCTGATTTCTCAACAGAAATGATGCAGGCCAGATGGGAGTGGCAAGCAATATTCAACGTGATGAATGGCAAGAACCTACAACCAAGAATACTCTATCCAGCAAAGCTATCATTCAGAATTGAAGAGCAGATAAAGAGCTTCACAGATAAGAAAAAACTAAAGGAGTTCATCAACTCCAAACCAGTATTATATGAAATGCTGAAAGGTACTCTTTTAGAAGAGGAAGTAGAAAAAGGTAAAAGACAAAAAATTATGAACAACAAATACATATCTATCAACAAGTGAATCTAAAAATTAAGTGAATTAAAAATGTGATCAAAAGAAGAAACTGGTGAATACAATAGAATCAGGAGCACAGAAAGGGAGTGGACTGATAATTCTCAGGGGAAAAGGGGTGAGGGGTGTACAGGGAGAAACTGGCCAAAAATCATACACATATGGATGAGGTCAATGGGAGGGAGGTAAAGGTAGAGAGAAGGGTGGGAGCTGGGTGGAGGGTTAGCTATGGAGGGGAAAAAAGAGAAACAAATATAATAATCTGAATAATAAATATTTAATTAAAAAAAGTTAAACAACACTGTGAATTTACTTAATTGTACACATTTTAAAATGATTAATTTTGTTATGTAGATTTCCCTTTAATAAAAATAGCACCCGTATTTGAAAAAAAGTAAAAAATAAATAAATAAAAAGCATCACTGTGGATATTATGTGTAGATTAGACTTTAGGGGGCAAGGATCCAAATTCAGAGTCTATTGCATTTGGCAATGCATTAGAAAACCAACATGAATGGTATCAAAACAGATACCATTCCTTTCACTTTCTGATCTGATCTTTGGATTTTTTAATTTCAATTCCTTGCAGTTCTCTATAAATTGATCAAATTCCTACTTGTTGAAGGTACTGTGAAAATCACCACTTGTGTCTTTATCCCTTTCTTTAAACCTTTGCCTACAATCTAGATTTTTTTAAAAAACCTAAACCAAATTACACCCTGTTCCCCTTATCTCAACAGAAGTAGAAAGAAATCAATTGCTTTGGTTTTCTGATAGTGTGAACCTCACTGCAGATTTGAAAGGAAGTGAACTGGCATTAGAGTGATAGCAGGGCAGCCTGCCGACAGCACCCTTCCTGGCGACAGCAAGCTAATGCTGGATACGGTCAGGACAAAGGCCTGGGCTTGTAATCAACTTCAGACTTGGATTCTATTTCGTTTGGATAGCACTTGCTCTCCTTCTGCTCAAGTGGGTGATTGGATTGAGACCATTATATATCAAATGCCACTAAGAGCTATTAATATAGGTGGAATAATTGAGCAAGCAGACCTGTTGGAAAATGTAACTACTTTACACATCATTGTAAATTGTTTTTCAGGCTATACTGGCCTCCCTTCAGCCATGAAAACATTCAGATGTTAAAAAGAAAAAAGAAAAAGAGATGCTTCTTGAACACTTAACCATAAAAGTAAATGAGATTGCTTTTGACGGCTCTGTTAACACTGGAACCATCCACACATGGAAATTATTACCTACCCTGTGTTTGTTTAAATGTTGGTGGGTGTTGTCATGCCAGCTCTGCTGTCTGTTAGTATAATGCCTACTTCTGTGCAAATGAGTGAACAGCCCAATACCCTTCAACATCATTTTTGGGAACATTCCTCCACTAAAGAATGATTTTCCCTAAATACATTATGACTATTTTATGTCTTCTCTCTAATTCACAATATTCTTGGGCTTTGAAGTTGGATTATGTTCATGAATAATTGCTCTCACATTGCTTACAAGAAGCTGAATTGTGGGAATGATATAGCATCTGAAGGTTGGATGTTAGGTCCATCTGGGAATAGTTTTATGCTGGTCAACTGCCTTTGCTCAAGCTATTTCTCCATATGAATGGCACTTTCTATCAAAATCTGTCCAAATTCTTCTTGCTTAAAGGTCAAGCTTAAATCTTGCTCCTTTGAGAAGTTGTACTTGAGTGGTTTAAACACTCTCCCTTCTTAGAGGAAAGATAAAGGAATGGATATTTTCTTAGCAACTACTGTGTTGGAAAGTCACATACTGATCTAATCTTGATGCAAATACTCTGTGAGGTAGGTACTGTCACCTGGTTTAGCATGGGGACATGAACTGGCATAGCCATGGTCACACAGGTAGGAGATGGAAGAGTTGGGATGTGAATTCAGGTCTGTGTAACAGCAGAACTCTTTCTACCATACCAGGGGGCTTCTTAGAACTTACAAGTTGCTTAGAGCAAGGATACACCTGCGTTAGCACTTTTTGCATACCACTGCTTGGTATTTGCAATTGTTTCATGTGTGAGTTTTCTATTTCCAGCAATGTTTTAATGTGCTTGAAGGAAGTTCTAGGAAATATAAAGATGTGGCTTCTGCCTCATGGTGGTTTCACACTGAGTTACAGACATGAAAAGAAAGGTATTTCCTAACTCATTATCAGGAGTCTGATGGCAGTCTATAGAGCTCTTGGGGGCAACATGAAGGAGGGATAGTCTCTTCTCCCTGTAGAGATTGGGGTAAAGGTGGGTGGGAGCAGGAAATACTCCATAGACAGATGATACTGCAATTGTGAGTGATGAGCCAATCTTTGAAAGGAACCAGGAAGACTTGAATCAGGGGAGGAGGAACTGGGAAGAGGCTCAAAAGGGAAAACAGTCCAGGCAACAAGAAGGCACTGTGGTAGGAAATGCAGCCAGGTGTGTGTTGTATAATGGTGAACACTCAGTATGGTTGGACTATGCACTGAAAGGGCAGGGCAAAAGGCACAAACAGAGGAGAGGCTAGACGGAGACGTGGGCAGAGGCCAGGACATGGATTTTTTGAAAATTACTGAGTTTGAATTTTATTCATTGTTTCCTGTTTGCTGAAGAGCAGTGGTTCTCAATCTTTCTACTGAAACGACCTTTTAATACAGTTCCCCATGTTGTGGTGACCCCCAACCATAAAATTATTTTCGTTGCTACTTCATAACTGTAATTTTGCTACTGTTAATGAATCGTAATGTAAATATCTGTGTTTTCCGATGGTCTGAGGCTACATTACGATTCATTAACAGTAGCAAAATTACAGTTATGAAGTAGCAACAAAAATGATTTTATGGTTGGGGGATCACCACAATATGGGGAACTGTATTAAAGGGTCACGGCAGTAGAAAGGTTGAGAACCACTGCCTAGGGGATTTATTTGGAAGGTATTTGAATAGCACCTGGGAGAGCAGTTAGGAGACTATTACGGTTCTCCAGGTAAGAGATAACATCGGCATGGCTTAGGTGAGGAGCGATGGGAATGGAAGGTAGTCCATGAGATCTGTGGACCAACTAGAATGCTTCTTGAGGACAAGACTCATCTCATGCTCTCTTGGCCTCACAACACAAGTCCTAGCATAGGAATCTTCTATTTCTCATGCCTACAATGCTAAGATCTGTGTTTGCTATGAACATGACAAGAATCTGAGTGGAGATGTCTGCAATGTAGGCAAGTACTTTTGGATTTGAACTGCTTCAAGACAGAGAGTGAGATTTAGCTGTTTTCTCTGCATTGCCCCCATGTGGACAGAAGTACTGTTATCACTAGTCAGTGTTGGAAACAGTGATTCATAGATGAAAATCACATCAGAATTTTTAAGAAAAGCCAGGAGGAAAAATCAGGATTATTACTAAACTAATTTTTCTAGACGGACTCTGGCTATTTATCTTTTCATGTAAGTGCAACTGAAATATATTAGCAAGTGTTATAGCAATTTAAATGTTTCAAGTTCTTAACTCTGTGTCCTTGAAGCCTATAATATTTGTGGCAGGCAGTTCTACTTCTGTAAATCTGTGTTGACAGGAATAAATTTATACTAATAACAACACAAGTAAGAAAAATAAACTCCAGTTCCTAAGAGGCTGAATTAGCTACAGAACTAATGATATCAAGAAAACACAGATCAAATTCCTCTTGATAGACTAAGCTATATGCAGATGAAATTTTAACACTAGATATTTTTCTGACTTTTATTTTTCAGTTATTAAATGTTTTCACCACACCTCCCTACCATTTCTTTATCTAGAGGTCTGTTTTTAAGGTGAACTGAAAAATCAAACAAACACACAGTATCTGTCACAAGGGCCATGACAGTGTTTTTCATTCTCTCTGTGTGTGGTGACACTTTGAACCTCAGCAAGCTGTTTGTCCTCTAGTTTCCAGTGTCCAGGTTTCTTCTCAAAGTTTGTGACAGCTCAGTAAGTGAATGTTTTCTTGTTTTGGCTTCTCCACTGCATTTCTTTAATCTCCTTGAAAGTAAGGATTATATCTTCTTCATCTTTGGTCACCTTCAGTTCCTAATAAAATGTCTTGGCACCTAATAGGGCTCATTTAATCTACACTGAAGAATAAGGACACATGTCTGCCCCTCTGTGAGATGGGATCATTGTTTTCGAGGTGAGATTGGGTGAAAGAAGGAGTTACTTGTAAACTAAATTAATATAAATCATTGAGAAAGTAGAACACCCCACCTGCCCAGCATGACACACCATATCTTGAATAGTGCCTATACTGAGTTCACCAAAACCATTGCCTTATGCAAAGCCATTTGGTCTGGATCTTAAGGATTTTTGACTTCTTAAACTCTGACCCAGAAACAATTCTTTTTATAATATCTACTTAAGAATTCAGATTTTAAGACCAAGTTTTTATGTACTTCTTTCCTAAAAAAGAGAAACCCTACAAAAGTCTTAGTCATAGATATAGATAGCTGTGCCCTGATGGTCCACTTGCATACCTCAAGTGTTAACATTGTTATCTCTACCTCTTGTAGGTGAGGTTGAATTAGCTAGAACACTGGTCAGGCCTTGATCACCTGGGATGCTCTCCCTCTTCAGGCTGACTGGATAAGGCTCTCCATTTTTTACTTTTGTTTCATGCACTGTCTGCCTACTTCTCTACTGCTGCCATAACATGGCTTAAATTCACTGGCTTAAAATAGCAACCACAGGTTTTAGGTTGAAGTCTTTGTGGGTTCAGTTGGCTTCTCTGCTGAGGGTCTCACAAGGCCAAGGTGTTGGCTGGGCTGGGCTCATCTCTGGAGGCTCTAGGGAAGAATCCATTTCCAGGCTTAATATGATTGTTGGCAGAATTAGTTTGTTGCATTTGTAGGACTAGTTTCATTTCCTTACTGACTGTCAGCCAGGATTTGCTCTCTGCTTTGGGCACATTCTGCATTCTTTCTCATGTGGCACCTTCCATCTTTAAGCCAGGAATGGAACACTGAGTCCTTCTCTGGCTGGGAATCTCCCACACTTCCTCTCTGCCTTCTTCTTTCACTAGCCAGAAAACTTCTCTGTCTTAAAGGGCTCATGTGACTCTATTGGCTGCCTAGATAGTCCAGGACAATCTCATTAAGGTCAGCAGGCTAGTAAGCTTAGCTCTATCTACAAAATCCCTGCTCTCATGTAATAAAACAAACGATACCTTCCACTCACAATTTCTGGGGACTAGGACAGGGCAATTTTTAAATAAGCCATCTTAAAAGTTCTGTCTACCACACTTCCAGAAAAAACAACTTTTCCAATTAGAAGCTGGTCAGTCTTCTCTATCTATAGCTATCGGTCTATTAACAAAGCGCTGTTAGCTTGTATGTAGCTCCAGTGAGTTCCCTTTAGGTGTGTTTTAGAGAAGTTTCTGAAATTGAGACCTTCTGTTTGATTACTAGGAAAAGAAACCAGGTGGCCAACAATAAGTCAGAACTAGGACACATTTCAGGTGCACATGGGAACTTGCCCATGCAGAGGGTATCCATTCGGATCATGGTCACTCTGTTTTATTATGGGTACTGGTAGCACCATGTGTCATGCAAATGCCTTTGAGAAAATAATATCATGGTACAGCATCAAATGAGAATGTAAATGCGGATAATTGTCAAATCCCAAGCAGTATAATTATGGAGTGGAAATCACCACTCTTAGACAGAGCTGCTTCTTCTTCTTCTTCTTCTTCTTCTTCTTCTTCTTCTTCTTCTTCT
>JAAGEH010002531.1:8763883-9110716 GCA_011751065.1 Lasiurus cinereus
CTTCTTCTTCTTCTTCTTCTTCTTCTTCTTCTTCTTCTTCTTCTTCTTCTTCTTCTCTTTAAATATATATATTCTTTCAAGCAAGACAAGCCTGCAGGAACAATTCATGTATCACGAAGGACTCTCAGTGATAATGTGCCACCATCACCAGCTTCCAGGTGACATGCAAGAGAAGCTATTTCACTCTAGTAACCAATTCAATAAAGAATTCCAATAACCCAACACATTTAATTAACTGGGAAGTACAGATGAAACACTTGAAATTATATCATTGATACTAAGGTTGCAAAGTAAGAAAAAATTTGAAAGTGTAGCCTAAGAACAGTCTGTCATCATGATGCTATGAAAATTGTTGCTGCCAAAAGTGATGCTGAGGAATCTTTAGACTTTTGAATTGGAAGATCAGTTATACTTCATACTGACTAATAAAGAGGTTACTATCTAGTATTTGTCTCCTGCCCCTCCCCAAAGGTATTGTTAAGTTTATGTTACAGTTGATGGATTGAGAATCGAGGAAATAAAGAAACATGGTGCCACACATCAAAAGTGCCTAGGACAGGTGTAGATAGTAAGTATATGAATTATATATTTTATACAAGGTGCCTATTTTAATATTTTACTATTACCTGTTTTTCAGACTTGTTGGTTTATTTGTTTTTCGAGTATGTACTTCTTTTCAAGAAAAACATGCAATGATTTGGGATGGGGAAGGAATGCTATAATAGTGAAGAAGGCATTGACTAGATTTATTAAAATTTAAAAATAAGTGGGAAGTGGTATATGGATGATTGAATACTAACCTGAGTCCCAATGTCCATACATAATTTTCTATGACATTTGGTGAGGTAATGTATTCTCAAACATTTCTGTCTTTATGACTATTGGTGAGGTAATGTATTCTCAAACATTTCTGTCTTTAACATGATATGATGGAATCTTCTCTACATTTCCCCATCAAACCACTTGTCAGAGTAAAGTTGGTTGGTGCTTTTTTAATGCACTGAGCTCCTTTGTAGGGCACCTTTAAAGTACCATTTTAATTTCATTCTGAATTGACTGTATTCTTGAGTTTGGAAAATCAAATTTTAATACGAACTTGCAAATAGCCCCAGTGCTTTACCCCTAATTTATATTCTGGCAACCTTCACTGAAGTAGGAAGCAGAGTCACATGTTGCCATAAAGATGGCTTCAAGAGCTCAGAAATCTCTCAGGGACCCCTTCATCTCTGCATTTTAAAGATGCCTTTATTTCTCACTCCTGTTTCCTCCAAAGGGAGTTGTGTCCAATACTCCAGGACATGGTGAGCAAAAGTACCAGAGGACTCCCCCAGGACTATGATCTTCTGATTGTGAAAGCTGCTATTCTAGTCACTACTTTTCCTTTCTTCCCACTCTACCACATTGTAATAAATGCCATTGTTTCATAAAACATTACTGTATAATAAAACCTGCCTTTTCAGCTTTGAAGAACTGAGCTCCCAGGTCAATTGGGATTTGTTTTGTTTTAAGTCTTCTGTGTAAATGTTTATCAAATTCCCATTAGAGTGCTATATTATCTACTTGAAGATCTTAAAATTTCCCTATTAATGAGCACTAAAAGTATCTTAACTGAGTCAATGAAGTTGACTTTTTTTTTTAACCTTAACCTGAGGATATTTTCCATTGATTTTTAGAGAGAGTGAAAGAGAGAAAGAAAGACAGAAATATTGATGTGAGAGAAACACATTGATTGGTTGCTTCCTGGAAGAGCCTTGACCAGGGCCTAGGCTGGGAAGGAGCCTGCAACTGAGGTACATGCCCTAGACTGGAATGAAAGGCGGGATCTTTTGGTTTGCAGGCTAATCCTCTATTCACTGAGCCAAACAGCCTAGGGCTAAAGTTGACTTTTTTATTTTATTGAGGTGAAGTAATTTTATTTCAAGTGTGCTATGCTTATTTTTTTTTTCCTTCTGAAAGGTTGGGGTCAGAGATGAAATAGTTTTTAAAAAGTTAAAAAAAGTGTATATATTTTTTTAAATACATTTTTATTGATTTTTTACAGAGAGGAAGGGAGAGAGATAGTAAGTCAGAAACATTGATGAGAGAGATATCGATCAGCCACCTCTTGCATGCCCCACTATGGAGATGTGCCCACAAGCAAGGTACATGCCCCCAACTGGGACCTTTCAGTCTGCAAGCCAAGGCTCTATCCACTGAGCCAAACCGGTCCCGGCAAAAGTGTGTATTGATAATTACTAATTATAGAAATGAATGTAGATCCCAAATTTAGTACTTAGATTTAATGAATTTTCAGGAAAGTTGTGGGGAGGGGGCAGGAATCATGTCATATATTTTATCACTCTTGAGGTAGCTTTTGGAAGGAAAAATGGCTTTTCACATTCTTAAGGAAACATCTGTCCTATTTCATAGGGGACACAGAGAAAGAAAAAAAATAAGGTAGGTTTTTAAGGAGGCTAAAGTAGATGAACTTTCTCAGTCATCTTTATAATCAATTTAACATACAATGAGATTTTATTCTAAAAAGAATATTAATCTTGGCTTGCATGCATTATCAGATGAAGGTGGGAGTGCCTGGTAGGGAAACCTGGAGGTATATGATAATGTATGAAACTACAGAATCACCTGAATCCATATTCTTAAAGCAAATGCAGTTCCTACCTGATCATAAGTAATCAACTATTTTAAAATGCAATGTTTTATGTATATTAGAAATATTGATATACATATTATATATATATATATATATAATGTGATAGAAACAAATTTTTATCATTAAAGTTCAAAGACATTTATAACTTATAGGGAAGCAAGTCTGACTCATGAAGCCTATATTTATTTTCTGAATTATGGGCTTTTTCAGGGGCAAAGCTTGAGAGTACCAAACTGTATGATGGAGAAAAATAGTTTTTGAATAAGAAATAAACTACTATATACTTTTATGGTCTAAAAGGAAAATAATACTTGGCTTCAGAAAATACCCACAGATCCAGGCTTATGGTAATATGACCATTTTCCAAATTTTAATTATTTGAGGATATAAAAACAAAACAAATAAATACCAATTATTAAGTATCTGCTATGTAAAAACCAGACTGTCTGTAGGGAAGTGGCCTGGAAAGGCAGTATTCATGGCAGTAGGCAGGAGATGCTCTGTCCAAACTTCAGGGGAGCAGGAAAGGTCTAGCCAGGTAAATAGAACATAATTTCCCATAACATATCATAATTGGCAAGTAGATACAGGATGTTTCTAAACCAGTCAGAGACCTCAGGCTAGTCTAGAAAAGGCAACAGGAATCTATAGGCAGGCAGGTAGGGCAAAACAATGAAACATCTAAGAGGAAGTATCTGGAGAGCATTGAGGAGGTCGGGTTGCTGCTTGGAAAACTGGGTCCTCAGGAGCTGGGGAAGGTGGCTGCCAAGAAAAGAGCAGGATTTCCATTTTAGAGGAATTGAGTTGTAGGGCATATCATTAACCTGGGGTTCAGTATGTGGGGCCCTGTAGAACCATGCCAGAGATGCCTGATAGTCAAGGCCAATTAAAATACAAATGCCTTATTGTCAATACAATGAATGTCCAAGGTCACTTTGTGCCTAGGCTAAGATACCATAAGCAGGTATAAGGACACAAACACAACAATCCCATGATATACTGTGCATGCCTGTCTTTCTGTAGCCAAAATATGATTGATGTAATATTGGCTCATGAAGCCTTCTTTGTCTAAGGAGTAATATACAAGTTATTGACCAGCTTGTCTGCTGGAGTATGCTCCACAGAAATGTAAGGTTACAGAGACAAGCCAGTGTGCTGGGCAGGGAAGACAGGAGAAGCTGCTGAGGCAGAGAACTCAGATACTGCTATGAAGTAAGGCGAAGTATGTGGCTGCTCAGATAATAGCTATGTGTACAGAGATTAATGCTACTATGTAGAATGGATATGTATTTATTAGCAGTTTACGGCTGCCTGATTGGGACACTGTTATGAAGGACTGTCTGTCTGATGGCTTATGTGGCCACTGGCTTCTGCAATAAAGACTCATTCTTATACACCCACAACTTCTCATGGCTTCTCCATCTACCACTGGGTGTCCAAGAAGATCCAGCCTTAGATACGGGCTCGACCCAACACTTAGTATAGTGAGTGGGGTTTAAGAAGAAACCTATTCTGGCGTAGTCAGGAAGAATTTAGAATACATGAAATCAAAGCAATTCAGAGCAGCAGTGCTCATGCAGAGTTCTAGCTGTCTTTGACAGGTACTAACAGGGATCTGTGATCAAGTCTGTTTATGCTTCTCAGCAGCCTGCTTACTCGAATGGGTTTGGAGTGGGACTGACAGCAAGGGTGACCACGCTGACCCCTCAGTACTGAACTGAGTGGCTCACCACATTATCCATCTTAGAAAAAAACCGATTCCTAATGCAGAACGGGGCAGCAAATACAGGAAGTAGTTGTACAGTCTCAGGTAAAGAGTAAGGAGTCACTGGCACATCTCCAGTTGTTCTGCAGGTGCAAGAACAACTGAAGTTTCTGTTTCTGTCTTGACAGAAGTCAGGAGACGCCCTGTTTGAGGTTTAGGAGAGCAGGAAAAGGCTATCCAGGTGGATACCTATTTGGTATCATAACACATAAATACATTCAAAGTAAATGTCAGGACATACTGTGGTGCTTTAATAAGTGTACTAAATAATTTGAATTTGCAAAGGAATTTTGGAAACATAAACCATCTTTAAGCTTGGTAGGAAATTAATTGGACAAGGCATATAATGCAATCTACTATGGCATAGCCTCAGATTTAGAATAGGACAGCTTTATTTTTCAAACAAACTTAGGGATATGAAATAAAATCTAGTAGAGTGAGAATATCAAATTAAAAATAACTTTGTTAGAACGGAATTCAGACCTTCCACATAGGACTGTGGGGTGAAATGTAGTCTACAGTGACCTTTGGGAACAAGAACTCAGGGAAAGTTGGAGAATCTGGTCCAGCAAGGACAGAAAGTGCAGTTAAGGAGATCCCTGGGAATCGAGCTCCACTGCTGGTAGGCATGTGCTTGCTTATTCGAGATCTGAGCTTTGTGTGGGAATCAGGATCAGAACACAACACGCCTTTTTCCTGCCCATTAAATTGTTACTTTGGAGGTGTAGCATGCTGCCTGTTCACATGATTCTCTGGTTTGTTCATGCCCGGCAGTAGCTGATTGGGAGCTCGCCTTTGGCTGCTGACCATCCGGACCTGTCATGGTGCTCTCCAAGAGAGGCGTCAGACTGCTATCCTCCATCAGACAGCCCCAGCTGCCTCACAGGGTCTTTCATAGAGTGCCCTTCACTCTCAAACTTTGCAATTGCATCTTTTGATAGGAATAATAAAATACAAGTTTAGCATCTATACTGAGGCATACAATTGCTCTCCTGCTTACTTTTTTTTGCACTTTGGGCAAAGTTTGCATAGTTTTGACAATTTGGAAATCTTAGTTACAACCATTGATTTCTTCAGAAGGACTCTGCAATGAATCATGAAAGCTAAGTAGCTGAGCACCTTCTTCTCATACTCATCATTGATAAGGAAGAAAAAAGACCAAAGGTTTCAGTAAACTGGACCCAGCTCAAGCCCACTCCATTCTTCAGCAGAAGAATGTTAAGCCCTGCCTCTAGGTGCTTTTCTTGTCAAAGGTAGGGTGACATAGCCATAACCTTACCAGCAACTAAGACAAATCTTGACTTTAGCATGTGGGAGTTACAGAGTTTTACCCAAATCTCTTCTTGCTGTTACTCTGCTACTGACCTGCACTCCTATTGTCATAACTAGGATTCCCCTTTATTAAAAACAGTATGTCTCTCTGGCTTTTCTTAGCACCTGTATCTTTGTTTCTTGTCCACTTTTCTATAATCAGGGCCCAATAGACTTGTGTAATAAGTGGTTATTTATGACTATTCCTTACCATGTTGTCTTCTTTGGCAATCACATCCCCAGTTCCCCATTTGCAGGGATGGAGTACATGCCCCAGTTTTAAGTCCTTCATATTTTACATTAGTTCAAGGCTAGGCATGTTAAGATCTAAGGTCTGGGACTGCAGCACCCACTTATGAACCACTGTGGATGACTGTTAAAAAGTGAAGCTAATATGCAGAGGAGAGCAGAGTCAAGTAGAGAAGTAGAGGTGACAGATGGAGAACATCATTTGAGTCCTTTCAAGCAGGTATGTCTTCAACCAACTCTTGGTCAATTTATTCTTTGCTTTGTTTAAAAAAGTGAGTCTTGGATTTTCTATAGCTTAAATTAAAAAAAAAATTGACAGAGTTTCAATATAATAGTTGGGTTGGCTACTTGCTGACAGCCTTCTTGATATTACCTGTGGCCTCAGTCTTTGATTTCTCTACCCAACTTTATACTTTCTATACTGGATTTACACCCTGTTTGGACATCCTGATATCTCATATTTAATCCTGGTGCTCTTTTATAGTCTAATACTTGAGGGCCCTGTGCATGGATTTGTGCACTAGTGGGGTCTCTCAGCCTGGCTTGGGCCTTCTCATAATCCGGGACCCCTTAAGGGATGTTGGACTGCTAGTTTTGGCCTGGTCCCCACAGGCGAGGCCAAGGGGCCTCACCAGGCTGAGGGGCCTCTAGTATGCATATAAAATCTTTGGTTAATCTCTTCCCACATTCCCCCTCCTCCTTTCCTTCTGAGATTCATCAGTCTATTTCATGTTTCCATGCCCATGCATTGAGTGTCTGCCCCCTGGTGGTCAGTGCGTGCATCATAGCTACTCGTCAAATGATTGATTAGGCTTTTATATAGAGCGATAATAACTGTTTTTCCTCTTAAGTATTTTAGGAGAGCTTAATGACTCAACAAATAAATTATCTCTTTAAAACTAAGAGAGAGTAGGTTTTAAGGAATTTCACATAACTGACCCCTGCATACATAAATATATTAAGGTCAGTAGCTCATTAGTTTTTATCTTTCTATTGTGGACATTGCTATATCATTATACTTTCCTTGATAGTGATCTTTGTGACATTCTACTTGGCTGGAAGGTAATAGGGTAACTGCTCATAAAGGAAAGAGATGATGAAAGAGATTTTTGTAATGGGTTTTATGATAATAGGATCAGACTGGCAGGGAAAGCAAAGAAATAGTTAAAGGCAAGCAGGCCCTTTTTTCTTACTATCATGAATCTTGTGTTTTTTTGAGAAACTAAAGCTGACCTGAGAAGTGGAGTTTAAACAACACATTTGAAGATCTGTGCTCTCTTATTACTCTAATCACACAATGACCAAAGGCCTGAAATCTTGCCCTATCTTTCATCACTGTGTGAGATGAAGATTTGTTCTAGGTGTTGTATTGAAGCCCAATCTGTGTTTCAAACTCTGGGTCAGCCTGCCTGTGGGAAAAGTTCCTATTCTATAACTTTTGGTAAATTGTTACAATGTTTTAATAGGAACCTTCACCCCATCTCTTCTTTTTTAATGGCTCATTCTCTGACTTATGGGGTAAAAACAAAACAAAACATAACTCTTACATAGCAAAGTAAGAAACAACTGAAGTTCTCTTCATTTTTGGCTCTCTCTTTCTTTGATTATTTCTACTTTTTTTCTTTTCTACTAAGGTTCTCCCTCTGCTTTTTAAACTCTGATCCATTGTGTAAGACATTTTGACATAAATGATAAGAAAATAGCTAGGGAAGAAGCTAACAAAGAGAGGCAGGGAGGTTCCTGAGGTAAGAGAGGTACAAGGACTCAATGCTCATAATTTGGGAAGTCTACAATTAAGTAGAAAAAAATGTAAGGGATTGCTAAGAGGGTAGGCCAGCTGGAGAACATTGTCCACCTTTGTCAGAATTAGATTCAGCAGCTATTAGGAAAGACTAGACTTAGATTTTTTAAAAAAGTTTATTAAACATTAGTAAGTTCATGTAACATATTAAATGCTACTACTGTGCTTTGTGATCATCAGGGAATCAGTCTCCTATCATTATTTTTCTTATAATTTAAGGTCATGGTCTCCATTCACAAAGGTATTGATTGCCTCTTGCTCCAAAATCACTTCTGAAACTCTGATTATCAGATCTGTTTTGTAGTCAGAAGGAAGGAAAGGAGGCAAAAGAGGAGAAGATGCTTTCTCCTAGCTGAGTTAGTTTCCTTTAAGCAGTTTTCTCAGAATTCACACACAAGGCTTCTGCTTATAGCATTTACCAGAGCTTGGTCACATGGTCATATATAACTGCAAGTGTGTATGAGAAATGTAGTCTTTTAGGTAGTTGCTTTATCATCCCAAGTAAAATCTGGCTTTTGTAACTAAGGAAGAAGAGAATGACTTTTGCACAGCAATTTGTACTCTGCTACCAAAGATCATGAATCCCAAGGTTGCTTCTTTAGGAGATGTAATGAGTTGTTAGAAACTTTATGGCCTTATAAGAAATATGATTTTCCTTATTTTCAATGTATGAATTGAAAATATAGAGTCTTACTAGAAATATTGGCCTTAGATATAATGATCTGCGCATAAAAGAGTAGAAATTATTATTTCTTTAAACATTATTTTATTGATTTCAGAGAGGAAGGGAGAGAGAGAGAGAAATAGAAACATCAATGAAGAGAATCATTGATTGGTTGCCTCCTGGAGGCCCCCTACTGGGATTGAGCCTGCAACCCGGGCATGTGCCTTTGACTAGAATCAAACCTGGGACCTTTCAATCCGCAGGCTGACACTCTATCCAGTGTTTAATAGAGGAAGGGTTTAATAGCATTTGATTAAGAGTAAATTTTGGAGCCCAGACAGTGTGGCTCAGTGATTGAGTGTCAACCCGTGTACCAAGTCACCAGTTCCATCCCTGGTCAGGACATATGCCCTAGTTGCAGGCTTGATCCCAGGTGAGGGCCATGCAGGAGGCAGCCAATCGATGTTTTTTTTTTTCCTCCTCAATGTTTTTTTTTCTCTTTCTTTCTCTCTCTCTTTCTTTTCCTATCTCTCTAGAAATCAATAAAAACATTTAAAGAAGACATTAATGTATGGAAGGAGGTGAAAAGATTTTAAAGTCTTGAGGGTTTATATAAGACAAAAATCATGAAACAGAAGTTTAGAAATGGTTGAGTACCTCATAATAAGAGATAAGAGTTTATTTAACACTAAAAATTTTGAGGTATATTTCAAAAGTATGATACTGGACTAAGGTAGGGAGAAAGCCTGAAATAAAGTGAATAATGAGCTGCATTTAGAAGTGCATTTTAGTGCTGAAGTTGACCATCTGGTTGAAAGGCAAGTCACATAAAGTTAAATGATAAAGGGGAACACTTATAACAACAGGGGATACTGGAAATTGCAGGAAGAAATCTAATGGAGCAGCTGCTGCTTGGCAGTAGCCAATTATTGCTGTCAAAGAAATCAGGCTTAGATCTGCTTTCAAGAGAAGACAAAGATCCAGATTTTTATGTAACCTCCTAGTTTTAAAAATCATCATGCAGGCCAAGCAAATATGTCTGAAGACTGAGTTTGTCCAATGGACAAACAGGTAGCAATTTTTGATCTAGTTCAACGTCTTTATTTTACTGATCCTGGGAGAGAACTTGAAACTTGACCAGGGTCACATAGCTCATCCACAGTAGGACCCTGCCCCTTGGCTCCCAGGAGTTTTCCTAGCGCACCACATTCGGAACAGGTTTTTGATGGAGCTAAGAAAGTCCTGTGGAATTCTTTGGTGGAAAGGAATAATCAGGAAAATTGGGCAAGTCACATAATGTTTTCAGTTAACTCTGAACACGCCTAGTACAGTACTTAGCAATCAGTAGGCATCAGTCAACTTTAGCTCAATCTCTGTTGTAGTCAGGAAGAATTGTTAAAATAGTGTACGTTAATGAATAAAGTAGAGCGAAAGGAAAAGAAGTGAAAGAGTCATTATCAAACCTTGGGGAGCTGCCATAATTAACAATGGAAGCAAGATAATGAATTAGCAAAGATGCATCCAAGGAGCAGTCAGAAGCAGCCAGGATGGCTTTGTGAATCTCTTGCCTTTACCTTTGCCCTAATTACAGCTTTAGGCTGTAAATGTTTTAATTTGAGGATAATTTCCAGCCCTTTAATAAATTTCTTTCCAATTACACTGCTGCCTTAAATTTATAGCCTCATAAGAAAGGGTGGTCTTCAGAGAATATTTCTTCTCCCTTTAGTAGAAGTTAGATAGATTGATTAATTTTGGCTTAACTTTCTAAAAACGTGCACTTTTATCTTGAGATTATCCCACCATTAGTAGTTAAGTGTCTCCAGAATAGGAAATTATTGTCATTAAAAAATAATAGTTTCACCAGAAGAAAAAAGATTTCCTTTTTGGTATAAATGTGTCCTTTTGTGTCACCAAAATTTGTTATATTTTGACTTAAATACCACAGATCACAGGATAATAATTTTTGAAGTGACCAATTCTGTTTTAGGTCTCAATGTGCATAGTGAAATGCATTTTTAAGATACTGTTTAAAATTCGGAGGAGAGAAGTCTCTGGAAACTAGAATTTTTGATTTAGTGCTCATTTTAGAATCTTGACTAGTGAACACAATGGGAAGACCGTGGGGATATGGTGAGTTCCTTAGGCATTTTATCTCAGAACTAACTGCTTTTGCAGTGGTTTTTGCTTACCGCAATAACAGCCTATATTTATAATTTGTTCTCCTGGTAATTATCTCAACAGAGCTGAAATATCTACAAGGTCAGTGGTGCTGGACCAAGGTTACATACTGGTAACCTTGAATATTTTATTGGATTTATCGTTACAATACCCAACTTAATAGTGTTGAAAAGAGCTAGAATATAGTCACTAAAAAGAGAAAAAAAAATGTCTGTTGATCATCTGATAATTATCCATGCCCTTTTGCTTTTTATTCTTTACTTTTTAGTTTCAAGGTACATATAAAATGCCTAAGATCTCAATAAGAAAATGGGATATTTCTTTGTTCTCAGCTGAGCTATTGTGAATGTAAAACTAAATCATATTTAGTGTCTTTGCCCATAGTGAACCCAGTAGCTTATCTCTCCATCTTTATTCAATTCTGGTTTCTACCATTACAGTGGGGGAAAATTCTTATGAAAATGTCATAAATGACGTGCAAAATGAACTATGTATTTTACATAATTTTATATATTTTCATTGATTTCAGAGAGGAAGAGAGAAACATTATTAATATTATTTAAAGCATTTATTGTTTAAAGTATTACATATGTCCCCTTTTTTCCCTGACCTCTCCCCGGCTACTCCCCTCCCCCACCCCCAGCACATGCCCTCACCACCCTAGTGTCTGTGTCCATTGGTTATGCTTATGTGCATGCATACTAGTACAAGTCCTTTGGTGGATCTCTTATACCCTCACCCCCCTTCCCCTGCCTTCCCTCTGAGATTTGATGGTCTGTTTGATGCTTCTCTATCTCTGGATCTATTTTTTTCATCAGTTTATGGTGCTTAATATATTCCACAAATGAGTGAGATCATGTGATATTTATCTTTCTTTGAATGGCTTCTTTCACTTAGCATAATGCTTTCCATGTCCATCCATGCTATTGCAAATGGTAAGAGTTCTTTCTTTTTCACAGCAGCATAGTATTCCACTGTGTAGATGTACCACAGGTGTTTAATCCACTCATCTGCTGATGGCTACTTAGGCTATTTCCAAATCTTAGCTATGGTAAATTGTGCTTCTAATATCATAAGGTGCATATATCATTTCTATTGGTGTTTCTGTTTTCTTAGGATATATTCCTAGAAGTGGGATTACTGGGTCAGACAGGAGTTCCATTTTTTAATTTTTTGAGGCAACTCCATACTGTTTTCCATAGTGACTGCAGCAGTCTGCATTTCTACCAGCAGTGCAGGAGAGTTCCTTTTTCTTCACATCCTCACCAACTCTTACCATTTGTTAATTTGTTGATAGCCATTCTGACAAGTGTGAGATGGTACCTCATTATTGTTTTGCATCTCCTAGATTATTACTGATTTTGAGCATGTTTTCCTTTGTCTCTTGGTCTCCTGCATGTCCAGTTTTGAAAAGTGTCTGTTTAGGTCATTTACCAATTTTTTGATTGGATTTTTTTTTAATTTTTATTAATTTTTTATACATATCTCCCCATTGCCCTGCCTCCCTCCCGGGCATACCCCAACCCCCCCGCCACTGTCTATGTTCATTGGTTATGCTTATATGCATGCATACAAGTCCTTTGATTGATCTCTTATCTACCTCACCTAAGTTTAATCTTCCTGCTGTAATTTCACAGTCTGTTTGAAGCTTTACTGTCCCTGTATCTATCCTTTTGTTCATCAGTTTATAATGTTTTTTATTATCCACAAATGAGTGCGATCATGTGATGCTTCTCCTTCATTGACTGCCTTATTTCACTAAGCATAAGGCTATTCCTTCTTTTTAATGGCAGCATAGAATTCCATTGTGTAGATGTACCACAGTTTTCTGATCCACTCATCTGCTGACGGGCACCTAGGCTGTTTCCAAATTGTAGCTATTGTAAATTGTGCTGCTATGAACATAGGGGTGCATGAATTCTTTCTGTTTGGTGTTTGTAATTTCTTAGGATAAATTCCTAAGAGTGGGATTACAGGGTCAAATGGGAGATCCATTTTTAGTTTTTTGAGGAAACTCCATACTGTTCTCCACAGTGGTTGCACCAGTCTGCATTCCCACCAACAGTGAACAAGGGTTCCTTTTTCTCCGCATCCTCGCCAACACTTGTCGTTTGTTGATTTGTTGATGATTGCCATTCTGACAGGTGTAAGATAGTATCGCATTGTCATTTTGATTTGCATCTTTTGAATGATTAATGACTTTGAACATGTTTTCATGTGTCTCTTGGCCTTCCTTCTGTCGTCTTTTGAAAAGGGTCTATTTGGTCCGTTGCCCATTTTTTATTGGATCGTTCATCTTTTATTAAGTTGTATAAGGTGGCTGTAGATTTTGGAGATTAAACCTTTATCAGTGATAACATTTGCAAATATGTTTTCCAATACAGTGGGCTTTCTTGTTGTTTTGTTGATGGTTTCTTTTGCTGTGCAAAAGCTTTTTATTTTGATGTAGTCTCATTTGTTTATTTTTTCTTTAGCTTCCATTGCCTTTGGAGCAGTATCAGTGAAGAAGTTCTTTCGGCATATATCTGAGATTGTGCTGCCTATGGATTCCTCTAGTATTTTTATGGTTTCCCTTCTAATGTTTAAGTCCTGTATCCATTTTGAGTTTATTTTTGTATTTGGTGTAAGTTAGTGGTCCAGTTTCATTTTTTTGCAAGTATCTGTCCAATTTTCCCAACACCATTTATTGAAGAGGCTATCTTGGCTCCATTGTATGTTCATGCCTCCTTTGTCAAATATTAGTTGAGCATAGTGGATAACTGGGTTCTCTATTCTATTCCATTGGTCTATATGTCTGTTCTTGTGCCAGTACCAGGTTATTTTGAGAACAGTTGCTTTGTAGTATAGCTTGGAATCTGGTATTGAGATCCCACCTAATTTTTTCTTCTTTCTCAGAATTGCTGTAGCTATTCATGGTCTTTTTTTTGTTCCAGATGAATCTATGAAGAATTCTTTCCAGGTCTGTGAAATATGTCGTTGGTATTTTAATGGGTGGTACATTGAATCTGTAGATTGCTTTGGGTAGTATGGACATTTTAATGATGTTGATTCTCCCAATCCATGAGCATGGTATGCTCTTCCATCTGCTAACATCTTCCTCTATCTCTTTTTTCAGTGTCCTATAGTTTTCTGCATATAGGTCTTTTACCTCTTTAGTTAGATTTATTCCTAATTATCTTAATTTTTTTGGTGCGATGGTAAATGGGATTGCTTTTTTAGTTTCTCTTTCTGTAATTTCACTATTAGTGTATAGAAATGCCACAGACTTCTTAGCATTAATTTTGTATCCTGCTACATTGCCAAATTCATTAATTAAGTCAATTAGTTTTGGAATGGAGTCCTTTGGGTTTTTTATGTACAATATAATGTCTTCTGCAAATAAGGACAACTTTACTTCTTCTTTTCCAATTTGGATGCCTTTTATTTCTTCTTGTTGTCTAATTCCAGTGGCTAATACTTCCAGTACTATGTCGAACAGGAGAGGTGAGAATGGGCATCCCTGTCTTGTTCCTGTTCTTAGGGGAAATGGTTTTAGTTTTTGCCCATTGAGTATGATGTTAGCTGTGGGTTTATCATATATGGCTTTTATGATGTTGAGGTATGATCCTTTTATTCCCACCTTGCTGAGAGTTTTTATCAAGAAAGGGTGTTGGATTTTGTCAAATGCTTTTTCTGCATCAATTGATATGACTATGTGATTTTATCTCTCAATTTGTTTATGTGATGTATCACATTTATTGATTTGCGGATATTGTACCATCCCTGCATTCCTGGGATGAATCCTGCTTGGTCATGGTGTATGATCTTTCTGATGTACTGCTGGATCCGATTTGCTAGAATTTTGTTGATGATTTTGGCATCTATGTTCATGAGAGATATTGGCCTATAATTCTCTTTCATTGTGTTGTCTTTATCTGGTTTTAGTATTAGGGTGATGCTGGCTTCATAGAAGGTGTTTGCAAGTGTTCCTTCTTCTTGAATATTTTTGAATAGTCTGAGGAGGATAGGTTTTAATTCTTCCTTGGATGTTTGGTAAAACTCTCCTATGTAGCCATCTGGTCCCGGGCTTTTATTTGCTGGAAGCTTTTTGATGACTGCTTCAATTTCTTCCATAGTTATTGGACTATTTAGATGTTTGGCTTCCTTGTCATTGAGTTTTGGAAGGTTATATTTTTCTAGGAAAATGTCCATTTCTTGCAGGTTGTCCAATTTGTTGGAATAGAGTTGTTCATAGTATTTTTTAACAATCCTTTGTATTTCGGTAGGGTCTATTGTTATTTCTCCTCTTTCATTTCTGATTTTGTTTATTTGGTTCTTCTCTCTTTGCTTCTTGGTGAGCCTGGCTAGAGGTCCATCAATCTTGTTTATCCTTTCAAAGAACCAGCTCTTTGTTTTGTTGATCTTTTGAATTGTTTCTTTGGTCTCCAAGTTATTTATCTCCGCTCTGATCTTCACTATTTCCTTCCTTCTGAGTACACTGGGCTTTTCTTGTTGCTCTAGTTCTAGCTCTTTTAGTTGTAGGTTTAGGTAATTTATTACCATTGTTTCCTGTTTTTTGCAGTAGGCTTGTAGGGCTATGAACTTCCCTCTCAAGACTGCTTTCACTGTGTCCCATAAATTTTGGATTGTTGTGTTGTCATTGTCATTTGTTGCCATGATGTTTTTTATTTCTTCCTTGATCTCTCTGGTTACCCAGTTGTTGTTTAATAGCATGCTGTTTAGTCTCATTGATTGGATTTTTTACCTTCCTTTTGTTAAGTTGTATGAGTTCCCTGTAAATTTTGGAGATAAGATCCTTATTGGATATAACATTGGCAAATGTGTCCTTGCATGCAGTGGGCAAGACAAGCATTATTGATGAGAGAGAATCATTGATCTGCTGCTCCTGCACACCCCTCCGTGGATCGGGGCATGTACCCTAACTAGGAATCAAACCATGACCTCCAGGTTCATAGGTGGACACTTAACCACTGAACAACATCAGCAGGGCAAAATTTGCTATATTTTTTATAACTTGTGTGTGTTTCTAACAGGGATTTGTTGAGATTCTTTTGGATAGACTGAAAACAGTTGTTTGCTACTAAGGGATGGAGGAGAAAATCATGACCTTACTCCTTAAATGGAAGTTTCTGATATTGAAAGGTCAAAGATTCTCAAGATCAAAGTTAACCTTCATCATGGAGCTTTGGAAGCAACTTCAGAGCTCTCAGAATGGACAGAAAAAGAGGCTTTCGAAACTGCACTGGGTCCTGAGAAGTAAGATGCATATTTGAGATTCAGCAAGAAAGGTTTAGGTTCTTAACTTTTGGGTGCTCACATAGTCCTTTGAAAATTGGATAAAAATCATGAATATTCTTCTCATAAAAATATTCAGGAAGACACATATGTATAATTTTGCAAACTTGTGGGTTTATTTATAAAACTAAAAAGTGTATCCCCTAAATATCTCTCAAGGTTATTTAGGGTTCCTGCACCCCAGGAACTTGGAGGAGGATTATAGAAACTTGCCTTGGACGTGTATGTAATTTGTGTTCCAGCTACACTCATCTTATTTATGGGGAGATGTTACTAGTAATAACCCATGCTATGTGGCTTTCATGTCAGTCTTGTAATTCAGGAGCTCCCTCTCCTGCAAAATCTTTCTCTCTCCCCAAGTCATTATATCTGAAAGTCTTTTTGATGTTTCTGCTGTGTTCATGAATGAGCAAGACAGTGGTCGCATGATGTTCTCTGGTCCTGATGTCTTTGCTGGATGTTGACACTCTCTCTGCTGGGTCCCCCTCCTTCCCTTTCTGCCAGGAACTGGAGCCTAGTGTGCATATCATTACCACTTTGTCTGGGCCACGTTCTCCTTGTGCAGAAGCCCGAGAGCCTTTGGTTCTTTTCCAGAATTTCCATGATTCCATGGACTGTGTCAGGGAGAAAGATTTTTTCTCTTCTGTGGAAGTGTCCTTATTATTAGACTAGAGGCCCCTGGCTTCACGCTCAGCCACCGAGAAGCCAGCAAGTCCCTGCTCCCCACCCAAGCTGCCCCAGAGCCGGCAAGTCCTCTTTTCTGTCTGGAGCACCACTCCAGTAGCTCCCTCTGCTGCCTCCCTAACCCTCATAGCAGGTTTCACACCGCTCTGTGCTTGCATATGCAAATTAACATCCATCTTTATTGGGTTAATTTGCATAATCACTCTGATTGGCTGTGGGCTTAGTAGAGTGATGGTTAATTTGCATGTTTCTCTTTTATAAGGTAAGATGGTTTCTAATGAGTTGTGATTCATGTGTCTTTATCAAGGCAGATCTTTAACTTTCATTCCACATTCCTCCTTATTGGGGTGAAATGCAAACCTAGGTAATCCTGGATTGTACTCAGAACCCCCAGTGCTCTCCCATGATTGAAGTTGGTCTCCAGTCCAGTGGCATTTGCCAGACTCACTATCTCTTTGGGAGCTCCTTTGGCAAGTGCCATCCCAGGGGCGTGCCTTTCACTTACTGAGGATGTTCAGAAGTGCTGCTTAGCAAGGAATGGACCTAGTAGAGATTTATACTAGGAAATTCAGGACAACAATATTTAAGAATAATGTAGACAATGGTGTGACCATTGGGGCTTAGGCATAATATTGTTAGGTGGTATTTTGGAGAGCTTGTCCAGGTGTTTGTGGTGTTCCTCCAGGGACAAACTCTATATTTCTATCTGTCCCATATCCAAGCCAATACAGTATTGTGAAAAATGGCATTTAAAAATTCTAGCTTCTTACTGGAAACAAGTACCTCCTTTATTGTAAATAATTCTATACAGCACCTGCAATAAGTTAGAGCAAGAATGATCTTTCTGTCATGATTCCTTATTTGTATACAACTCATGTACCTCAAACTCCACAGGAGTCAATAAAATATGATTCTGAAATAATATAGAATTTTAAAACTTAGTATTCAGTATATTAAAAAAAATATCTCCCCATTCTTCTTGCTGTCATTTGCAGGTATAGGCATAGATTCATCACGACTTTGAAAACATATTTTGAAGATGTCAATATCTCTCTCAGTTAAAGATTGGTCATATTAATGCTGACAGCTTCTGAGGTACCACTGTATTTTTACTCACACCTCAGTCCTTTCTTTTACACCCTACCTATGTTCACCTACCTCAGGGTGGCACTCTCCCCAGTGTTCTGTACGTACCTACCTTCAACTTTCTACTGGCCATCCTCAGATCAATCATGGAATTTCCAAAATAGTCATCACCCATTTGTCTTATAAACTATCTTTCTCTCCTTCCACATCAATTGTGTTTTCTCTCATTAGCTATAATATTTCAGATGTATATATGTATATATACATATGTGTGTGTGTGTGTGTATGTAATATATATACATTATATAATATTTTGAGAGAATTTTAGAATAGAAATCTATGGGGTCAACTTGGATGTGAAAATAATAAACTGTCTTTTTGGAAATCAATATAATTTTCTTACGAGGCTGATGTTCTTGGATGTACTAGTATGTATAGGATGGGGTAAGGGGTGGTGAAAAAATGGGAATCTGAAGTGGGAAAGTAATTCTCTCCTTAATGATCTCTTTTGTATGGCATTTTCCTTCAGATAAATGGTCAGTTTTCATGTTTTTCTCTCCCTCGCCAGCTCCCAAGATGGTAGCTTGCTATATGTAGGAGGAATGCCTTATGTCATTTTCTGCTGTTGGATCAGGAATCTCCATTATGGGGGTAGGAGGCCTCATTGTCTGCCAGGCAACCTCTGGATCCTCTCTGTTCTGATTGGCCTGGTGTGATTGATGTGTATCTGATCCCACCTGGACTCATGGAAATGTGTGCAGTCACTGATTGCTGCTCTGACCATTTTCTTTTGATCTGGGCTCCATGTGTCTGCCAGTCCAGTATCTCTCTTAGCACCTCTGCATGTCTGCATACACTCCTCCTGTCATATGGGCTCTGGGAGCTCCTGAAGCCATGTGAAGGTGGAGGACCTCGGGCTTATCTTCTTGCCACCTACCTCTGTCAGGGCTGCCTCACTCCTGTGCAAGCTGGGTGTGGCACTGAGCCCTGTGCCAGGCTACCTGAGGAGGCCAACCTCTGTCTGGATATCCTGTATTACTCTCATTGTCTTCCAGGGTTTTCACCTGCAGTTGGAAGTAGGACATATGTGTCTGGCTGTGTCTTTCTCCTTGCTTCCTCCTCTTTTACTATTCTTCTGCCATAGAGGTTTTCCTTTATTTTCTCTTCCAGCCTGCAGGGAACTCTCTCTGTGGTCATGATGGCCAACAGGCTGCCAGACATCATGATTCAAGTTGGGGCGAATAGAGAAGAGAAATAGACAACACTTCATTTTAAAATTTTCAAAATAGTATCCTTGAAAATAAAATTACATACTTGTAACTAGTGTTTTCTTAAATCACATATCATCCTTAAAGAAAAAATGGGATCATGTGAATGGGAATGTATACTATTGCTCTGGTTCTCATTTTTATCTTTTATTTGGGGACTGTAGTGCCACTTGGAGTTTTCGTATTTATTTCCATGGTTCTTCCTCACATATTTCTCGAAGTACTGTGAGCTGGCACCAATCCTCCTCTGTGGTCTGTACTGTCTGGGAAGCCCTGCACATCTGTCTCATGGGAGTTTAGCTTTGAAGATGAGAGTGGTGATGCTCAGGCCAAAGACACTGTCTCCAGTTACCTGTGAACAGAGAGTCCTACACTGCTGTGGAAATGCTTGATGCAGGGTCCCTGGAAAACCTGACTCCTGTGGCTGTGCAGCTGCCAGCAGTGGGGAGCACCATGCCTCCTGGCTGCTTCTGATCTTGCCCTGGCTGTACTCATGAGTTGCAGAGGCCTCCACACACTGGGCCATGAGAAAGTGGCAAGAAGTTTTCACACTTCCTGGTATACAGTTCACACTTCTCAGAGTCTTTCTGGGACTTGTGGAGGTAAAAATCTCATTCACTATCAACTTGCTACTCATCACATAGTTCCATATGGGCTATGCCAGAATAGAGCAAATCTAACCGATTGATCTCCTTTTAGTGACTAGGGGTGACTGGGTGTTGCTATTGGGTCAAGTCCTATTTCCTCTTTAGGGATACTTTTTGTTTGTTTGATCTTTGAGAGGATCCTTAATTCCTTCTGCAAAAGCATAATCTGTAGACTCTTTGAACTCATTTCAGACATTTTATGACCATGGTACTAAATTTATTCTTAATCAGGGCTCCTACCTCCACATATAATTTAAATAAATTAAAGATTTAAAGCTTTCTATTTAAATCTGAAAATGTACCAAGCAATCCTTTGGAAATCTTTTGATCTCAATTCTTGGGTTGCCAAATGGTCTCAACAAATTAAAGAAACCCTTGAAACATTTTAATTCTGCCCCCCTCCCATCATTCCATAATAATAGAAGAAAGTGATTAAACAATCTCTTAGTGTGAGAAAGTCTTTTAAGTAAAGGCTTGTTGTCATTCATGTTTTTCTGCATCTCTTGGTTTCTCCAAAGATGTATCTTCAATTATATCCCCTTTATTAAATTGGTTGGTATGGCTTTTCAAAAAAATCTTATGCTTTCAAGTTGGGGGAAAGTAAATTAAATGAAGTGAGATAGAATTAAGATCCTAAATAATCTATTGGGAGACTGTGCCATCAATTCCTGATTCCAATTGACTCAAACAGAGCCATTCTCAGCTAATGTGTGGGCTCCTGGCAATAAAAACAGGAACAAGTAGGAGTCAAATGTTCCTCCAGCAAAATGATGTCAGTTACTTCTCAAGGTTCCTAAGAAGTTGCTTTAAAGTCATCTTAATATGAGGAACATGTTTCCTTCATGTGAGACTAGTAAATTGAGCCTCCCTAGGATAATTAATTAATTACCCAATAATTTATTAGTTCCCACTGCAATGAGGTGTGCTTGCCCTTAGCCAGGGAGAAACTCAGCACCAGGCTTCTGTGGAAATAAATGAAGACCAGCCAAATGAGCACAAGCACAGGCTATTTATTCAGAGCTTGCAAGGGAGTCAGCCACCATCACTTTTCATCTTGGCAGATATATAAAGGCAGGCAGAGGACTGGGAAAAGTTTATAGTGAAGAAAAGAGGAAGGCTTCAGATATGCCCTGAATGGAGACTGTTGGCCTGGGGAAATTTAGGTGGGTGAACTGGAAATGGGGCAGCACAGGGTACTTATTGGTAAGGAGTTCATATTTAGCTTTCTATGGTTGGCCCTAAGTTGAAAGCAGGGACAAAAATATAAAGGAACCCATCAGTTATTGAATTCTGGCTACTTGGGGTTGGTTGTTATAGAGGTTACTAGAGGCTCGATGCATGAAATTCATTCAAGGTCCTTGGCCCCAGCCCCTGTCCACTGTGGCTTTGTTTGGAAGGAAGGATGTCCGGAAGGACTCTGGTCTACTTAGCATATTATGCTTTTATTATTATAGATTGTTTGGCATCCTGGATCAGTTGCTAGAGACAGTGCTCTGACTACCTACAAGGCTGACAAAAGCAGGCTGGCTTCTTGGGCTGGGTTCTGTAGATAATGGGTTGGTGGTTGGTACAGATGGTTGGTCAGAGTTCCATTTTTATATATAATCTGGCCATTATTTGTATATTCACTCTCTCACTTCATTCATGGAGAACATGAATAAACAAAACCAGATTATATACTTTTTCCTTCCACACATTTATAGTACTAGAGCTCATCCATCCTTTGAAGCCAATAGGAGCTTTAGGCAGAATTACACCTATATAAGCCTCCAACTAGAGTTGAATCTGCATCATACAATTAGAAATAGCGAGCTGCTGTTACTTAGATGGCAGAGGGTGGGATTTTTTGGAAGCAGGAGTTGGAGTCCTGGCCAGGAGATAGTTACTTATCCATAGGCTGAGGAAAAATGATGCGGGAGGCAGTGTCCACTTGGGGCAACCTCCCAAGGCCTAAATACAAACCTCTTGGGTCCTCCTTGAGTTGCCTTGAGAAAAAAAGCTAGAAACAGAATCTCAATTCCCAATATTGTCTCCCTGATTTGCTTTCTGATGCTTGTCCGGTGCCTCAGAGAAACAACTAATCATGCATGCACATCAGTGTGGGCTCAGTCAGGGAGGATGGGCATGGCGGTTTTGGAAAAGGATGATATCCTGATCAGTTGGTTGGGCCCTAGATAAGAAAGGGTTGAAGACTATTAGATAATAGGTCTAAAGGTAAGTAGGCATCTCTCTTGAGTAGGAGCCAACAAGGTCATTTTCCCTGATCTTCCTTTCAGGCTATTGACAAAACAAGAGGAGGCCCAGACCACCGGAGCAATATTAAACACACACACACAAAAACAAACAAACACAAAAACAAACAAAAAAACAAAAAACAAAACAAAAAACAAACAAACAAACAAAAAACCCACACACCAAAATGCTTCCAAATAAACTTACAATAAAAATAAGACAAAATCAAAATTAGCTTCAGGCCTTGGCCAGTGCTTCTTAGTGGTTAGAGCTTAGGCCCCTGGACCAAAGGACTATGGGTTTGATTCTTGGTCAAGGGCATATACCTGGTTACAGGTTCAATCCCTGGCTCCAATCAGGTACATCTGTGAGGCAACCAATTGATGTTTCTCTCACATCGATGTTTCTCTCCCTTTCACTCTTTCTAAAAATTAATGGAAAAATATACTTGGGTGAGGATTAACAATAATAACAAAAAGCTAGCCCATAAATAATGTCTCTGGTCTGGTTTTGATATCGAAGTTGAAACAAAGTATTGAGCCAGATTTGTTAATTTTTGATGGATTTTCTTGTTTTTACTAATTAAAAAATATCTTTCTTTAAGGAAAGTGATCATAATATTCAAGGCACTAAACTTATCATAATAGATTTTATAGTATAATCTTTTTCATAGTGAAAACATTTGGATTTGATATATATAAAAAAAGAGTATTTTTAGAGTTAGTAAAACTTAAGTCTTTTAGGGTATGAAACAATGAATTATAAAAAGAAAGCATCTTCAGATACTTAATGGCTCATGTTTATACTTTTAGTTCTTCTGAAATACAATTATTAGCATACAGTTATTCTGTGATGCAACTATGGCTTATATAAAAAACATCATAATTAATGTATTTTTGACTCAAGGACTTTTGATAGTAGATTAAGTAAGGTTTAATTTAGATAATGAAGTTGAAAGTAAGAATAGGACAATCCTGTTTGAAGAGTAACTTCAAAAGGGAACTATTCCATACATCTGTATAGATATGTATTTGGGAGCTATCATTACAAGTTTACCACAGAACCACACAAATAACTGGAGACCCAGTAGTCAAGCCTTAAAAAAATAATTGGAGAGACTTTTCTCTCTACATTTTGATTTGAGACTAGTGGTTTTTGTAGGATGAAGCACAGATTAGATTTTTGTTTAATTTTTCAAGTACAGTGCATTCTTTAGCTGGAAATAAGAGGTTCACTTGGTGACAGAAATGAAAACAGTGTTATATAAGGACATCAATACATTGAGCTAAAAGATAATACTTGGATCAAGTTACCAAACCTCAGAAAAAATACAAACTGTGTTAAATCAACAGTGACACAATACAACATGTATTCTGTATCTCATAGATTAGAAAATGATTCAATTGGACTATTTTGCTTTGTTTTCTGAACATGGCAAGTAATATATTTCTATTTATGAGAGATAGCCAATTTAAGACTTTTTTTATTTATTTGGTCATACATTTGTAAAAATACAATTATTGGTTTGGTTGAAAAAATATTGTTTCCATACAAAAAATGGTTTTATTTGGTTAATAAATTAGCACATGGACATAATAAACCACTTTATCATCTTTTATTTATTTACTAGAGGCCCAGTGTATGACATTCATACACTGGAGAGTAGGGGTTCCCTAAGCCTGGCTTATACCCTTTAGCAGTCCAGGAGTCTGTGGGGGATGTCCAACTGATGTCTTAGGTCTGCCTAAGCTGCAGTTGGGCATCCTTAGCACTGCTGTGGTGGGTGGAGAGGGTCCCACCACCTCCTTTGGGCTTGCCAGCCATCAGTCCAACTTGTGGCTAAGAAGCGCTCCCCACCATTGAGGCGCACTGACCATTAGGGGCAGCTCCTGCATTGATCATCTTCCCCCTGGTGGTCATCATAGCAATGAGTCATTATGATGTTTAATTGATTTGCATATTATCCTTTTATTATATAGGATTGTTTTATTAACATATAATTTTATTTATTTATTTAAAAATAATTTTTACTTTTCAACTATAGTAGACATATAATACTATATTAGTTTCAGGTGTATAACCAGTGATTGGACATTATGTAAGTTACAGAGTGATCACCCTGATAAACCTAGTACCCATATGACACTATACATAGTTATTATAATATTGTTGACTAAATTCCCTCCCATCTTTTGAAAACCCAGTCTCCCAACTCCCACTCCTTTCTAGCAACCACCAGTTCCCTATCTCTCTCTATGTTTATGACCCTGTTTCAATTTTGTTTGTTCTTTTTTTTTTCGCTCTTTAGATTCCACATATCAGTAAAATCATATAGTATTTGTCTTTCTCTGACTTATTTTATTGAGCTTAATACCCTGTAGGTCAATCCACAAATGGTAAGACTTCATTCTTATTTATGACTGATTAATATTCCATTGTATACATGTACCACAGATTTTTTTTATCTATTTGTCTATTGCTGGGTACTTGGGTTGTTTCCATAGCTTGTCTAATGTAAATAAGGCTGCAATGAACATAGGGGTGCATATATTCTTTTGAATTAGTATTTTGATTTTCTTCAGATAAATCCTCAGAAGTGGAATTATTGAGTCATAAGGCAGTTCTATTTTTAATATTTTGAGAAAACTCTATACTGTTTGTTAAGAGTAACTGCACCAGTTTGCATTCCCACCAACAGTGCACAATGGTTCCCCATTTATCCTCATCCTTGCCAACACTTGTCACTTGTGAATTTATTTATAATAGCCATTCTGACCATTGTGAAGTGATACCTCATTGTGGTTTTAACTTGCATTTCTCTGGCAATTAATGATATTGACCATCTTCTCATATGTCTATTGGCCATCTCTGTCTTCTTTGGAGAGGTGTCTGTTCAGGTCCTTTGCTTATTTTTAAACTAAAGGCCTGGTGCATAAAATTCTTGCTTGCGGGGGAGGAGAGGGAGTAAGGGGTGTCCCTCAGCCCAGCCTGCACCCTTTCCAATCTGGGATTCTTCAAGGGATGTCTGACTGTCTGTTTAGGCCCAATCCCACACCAGGATCAGGCCTAAATGGGCAGTCGGATATTCCTGTCACAATCCAGGACTGCTGGTTCCCAACTGTTCACCTGCCTGCCTTCCTGATTGCCCCTAACCACTTCTACCTGCCAGCCGGATCATACCCTAACCACTTCCCTGCCAGCCTGATTGCCCCCAACTGCTCTCACCTGTAGTCCTGGTCACCCCTAACTGCCCTCCCCTGCAGGCTTGATCACCCCCAACTGCCCTCCTCTGCTGGCCATCTTGTGGTGGCCATATTGTGTCCACATGGGGGCAGGATCTTTGATCACATGGGGCAGCCTTCTTGTGTGTTGGAGTGATGGTCAGACTGCATATTACTCTTTGATTAGATAGGATAGAGGCCTGGTGCATGGGTGGAGGCCAGCTGGTTTGTCCTGAAAGGTGTCCCAGATCAGGGTGGGGGTTCCCTTGGGGCATGGGCAGCCTGGGTGAGGGGTTTTTGGCGATTTGCTTATTATTTATTTATTTATTTAAATATATTTTATTGATTTTTTACAGAGAGGAAGGAAGAGGGACAGAGAGCTAGAAACATTGATGAGAGAGAGACATCGATCAGCTGCCTCCTGCATGCCCCACACTGGAGATGTGCCCGCAACCAAGGTACATGCCCTTGACCGGAATTGAACCTGGGACCTTTCAGTCTGCAGGCCGATGCTCTATCCACTGAGCCAAACTGGTTCTGGTGGTTTGATTGTTTTTACATTGGAGTATTTGTTCTTTTGATGTTGAATAGTATGAATTCTTTATAATTTAAAAAATATATATTTTATTGATTTTTTACAGAGAGGAAGGAAGAGGGATAGAGTTAGAAACATCGATGAGAGAGAGACATTGATCAGCCGCCTCCTGCACGCCCCCTATTGGGGATGTGCCCGCAACCAAGGTACATGCCCTTGACCGGAATCAAACCTGGGACCCTTCAGTCCACAGGCCGACGCTCTATCCACTGAGCAAACTGGTTTCGGCAAATTCTTTATAGATTTTGCATATTAATGCATTATCAGCTGTATCATTGGTAAACATGTTCTCCATTTGGTAGGTTGATGGTTTCCTTTGCTGTGAAAACGCTTTTTAGTTTGATGTAATTCCATTTATTTATATTTTCTTTTGTTTTCCTTGACTGAGTAGCTATATCAGAAAAAAAATATTGCTATGAGAAATGTCTGAAGTTTTACTGCCTATGTTTTCTTCTAGAATTTTTATAGTTTTAAGTTTTACATTTAAGTCCTTACTCCATTTTGAGTTTATTCTTTTATATGGTATAAGAAGGTGGTCTAGTTTGTTTTTGTTTTGTTTTTTTGCAAATATCTGTCCAATTTTCCCAGCATTATTTATTGAATAGACTGTCTTTAATCCCATTGTATATTCTTGTCTCCTTTGTCAAATATTAATTGACCATATAGACATGGGTTTATTTCTGGGCTCTCTATTCTATTCCATTGATTTATGTGTCTGTTTTTATGCCAGGGCCATAGAAATCAAAACAGCATGGTACTAGTATTTTATCATCTTTTAAAAACAGTGTTGTGAAAATAAATTGTTTGAATAAGGACTATATTTTAATGTTTCTTAAAATATGGTATCTTTTCCATATTGCAAGAAATAGAACACAGTTAGCTATTAGCTAAACCTTGCTTAGTTAGGTTTTCTAGGAAGGATAGGTATAGAGAGGCAAGGAATTGTTTATATAACTGCAGGTAGACCCCAAGTAGAAGCAGGATATTGTGAAGGCTATGACAACAGCTGTAGTTTTCCTTTCTAGTGTTATGGTGATTCTGCAATTTGTGTCCACCAGTTACTACCGACCATCCTATGCATTCTACTTACCTATTACATCTGTCTTGTCTCTGTTGCCTCTGGGCTTCTCTTTACTGTATTCTTTCTGCATCTCTCCACTGTAATTCATCCTGATGTTTGTTGACTCTTTTTGAAGTAATGTCAAATTTTCTAAAAGTAATCTGACAGACCCTGTATTTTAATCACCTATTTCTTCTGCTAAGGCTATCTCTGGCCTTCTATGGTTTGGACACCAATCCTTGGTCCAGTCAGATATAGACAGTGTGTGAGGGATCAAATTCATTTTTAAAATATATATATTTTTTTGTATTGATTTCAGAGAGAGGAAGGTGGGAGGGGGGAGAGATAGAAACATCAATGATGAGAGAGAATCATTGACCAGCTGCCTCCTGCACGCCCCCTACTATGGATCAAGCCTACAACACAGATATGTGCCCTTAACTGGAATTGATTCTGGGATCCTTTAGTCCACAGACCTTTGCTCTGTCCACTGAGCCAAACCAGCTAGGATGGGATCATGTTCAAATCATGTCTTTACCAGGTTGCATTTTATTGGTAATTTTATCTTAAACTAGAGTTGCCTTTGCAGGCCTGGGAACTTCATTTAATCAGGGTCTCAGAATAGATAGATATGGTAATATTGCAACTTCATGCAGAGAAACTCATGCTGTCTTTTTAAAATGAGAAATTTAGCTGTTGTGCAAAGCAGATATTTGTGACTTCTTGGCCAATTCATTTTTTCTCCCTGTAGGCAGAGCTGAACCATGGCCAGATTAGCCAGACAACTGGCCAGAATAAAAAGCTGTGAAGTGATCTAAGCAGCTTTGGATTTCCACATGATTCCTCACTCAGCTGGCCAAATGGAATTGGCTCCATTTCTGATTCAATAGATTGGTGGTTGGTAGAGATCTATTGAATGTAAAAGTTTTCTATTACACCTTTTGTAGAAATAAGATCAGTCCTTGCCAGTCTTTTGAGTTCTTTTCCAAGGAAACAATCATGTTGCATTTTGGTTAAAAGATGGAGGAGCTCCTAACTCTAAGACCTACTGGTCTTTTAAAGTACAAAACAGTAACAATTTAACTCTCATCACCATCACTTATCTTGGGGGAAAAGCCATTTTTCCTTCTTCTACCCTAGGCGTTCTGGCTTTACATAAATGTTATACCTTCATCCAAATTAAACTGGGCTGCCTAAAAGCCTATTTGGGGATGGTGGATGGTGGTACATTCAATATCAATCTCTCCCCAAATGCTCAAGATATTAATTTAATAGTATCATTAATTTAATGTTAGCAAGTTGATCTCAGATATTTATTCAAGACTTTGATTCTCTACAACGCCTTAAATCAACCATGCATTTCTAGACTAGGAGTCTTTCTACTATTTTAAGAAGTATTTGCATATTCCTGATCTGATCCAGTACCTGTTGAGTCAGTATTCACATGGTGCTACAGGAAATTATTTAAATATGAGGTCCTGGATGGATTTCAAACCCTAATTATTGGATAGCCAAACTATTTAATAGTTACTCACAATTTTTCTTGACTGTCTTTCTTACTAAATCTTGAGCAACTTGAAGTCTGGATGGACTTTTAGTGCCAGGACTTAGCATTCTGCCTGACACATAGCTGGCACTTAACAGAGCTTTCTTGAATATGAAAATTCTCTGTTGTTAGAATATCCTAGCGATTTTCTTAATAACTACCAAAAGATAGAGATTGAGATATATTTAAGGAATTAGTGAATTCAGCAGATGAGTTAGTTTAAATCCTTCAATGTATAGAATTACACCATCACTGTGAGAAAAAAAAATCTTTTTTTTCTGTTAAGGATACAATTTTAATATTGATTTAATTTCATATTTGAGAGTAAATTGACACAGTATCAGCCTACATTATAAGAACATGTTATAGTATATTGCTTAAGTATTTAAATTTCATCACTCTTTCAAGAAGTATGAAATAATCATTAGGCAAGCAAAAGCCATGGTCTGTCTGCTTACTGTGGTTAAAGAAATAAAAAGGGTAAGACTCCTTTGACATGTCTGTTCTTTGTGTGTGGACATATTTGCTCTTTGTGAGATTATCCTTAATTTCTAAAGAGATGATTATGACCTTTGCTCTTCATAAGAGAGCTGTGTTTTGACATCTTTCAATGACTTCATTATATATATATATATATATATATATATATATAAAATGTATATATGTTTTTTTTTATCTTTGTAGCCATCAAATAGAAAGGCAATTGCTCTCTTTTTAGGATACATTATCTACTATTATCTGCAGTACAAAGTGCACTCTTATATATTATCTGGTACACTGATTAAGTTGAATAGAGTGATGAGAACCTATTCACAGTGTTGGAGCTAATGACCCAGTGCATTAGTCTTGATAGAGAAGGCACATTTGGAGACAAATGTCTTGTTTTAATTGCACTATTGTACCATTTGAATAAAGAGAGTGGCATTTATTTTAAATTGTCTGTTAAGTAAAGTCTGTCATTATATGAGTGGCAAAGTATCATCTCTGTCTCCAGACTAACTAATGTTCAGTAAACATTTTCCTTTGTTGATTATATCCATTTGGGGACTGTAGAATCATCACTGTTAATGTAATTCTAAGTGGGCATTGATACCAATTATGGTTACTACACTGTTGGAAAATTAGGCATTATGGGAGTTTTAGAAAGCATGGTATATATGTACTTTTTAAAAAGTATCAGTAGAAGAAGAAGAGAGTCCTAATATATGGTGACAGGAGAAGATTTGACTTTGGGGGGTGAGCATCTGGTGCAATATACAAATCTTGTAACATAGACACCCACACTGAAACCTGTATGTTCATGTTGCCCAATGTCACCCCAATAAAATTAATAAAAAAGTAAGAGCACCAATTAACAACTAAAACCAGTATTCGAGTCCCCATGACAAAAGAGACACAGAATAAATAAAATGTTTAGGAATGTGAGTTTCTCAAGAGTGGGGTTTTGTTTGCTTTGTTAACAGCTATATCTACAATACTATAAGAATGCTTAACATATAGTATGTGATCATATTTGTTGAAAGAATAAAATTCATATATAGTATTCTATGATCTATCTTCTGAGTGCCTAAGGTTTATTTCTGTCTCAGACCCTTCAGGCTGCTATGACAGAAATATCATAGACTGGGTAGCTTTAATGAAGCTTAGAGCATTCACAAATCCCGTGTCTGGTGAGACTGCTTCTTGTTTCATAGATGGCTGTCTTTTTGGCTGTAACTTCAAATGGCAGAAAGGGTGAGGAAGTTCCCTGGGCTTTCTTTTATAAGGACACTAATCCCATTCATGAGACTTCTACCCTCTATTTAATCACCTCCTAAAGGCCCCAACTCCAAACATCTTCACATGGGGTTATAGGTTACAACATATGAATATGGGAGGACACAAATATTCAGACTATAGCATTTTCAAAACTATTTATTGTCTTGATTCATCAGGATTGGGCTTGAAATATAATATTAAACATCCATCT
Source organism: Lasiurus cinereus (assembly GCA_011751065.1). Taxonomy (NCBI): domain Eukaryota; kingdom Metazoa; phylum Chordata; class Mammalia; order Chiroptera; family Vespertilionidae; genus Lasiurus; species Lasiurus cinereus. The sequence continues at coordinate 8,794,105 of JAAGEH010002531.1, forward strand.
CAATTTACTCAACTATCTGAGTGCCTGTCCTTAGATATTAAGCAGTACTGGTTCCCTGTTACAAATTTGACAAACTAGGTTTTAAGAAGTTAGGACATTTTGACACAGCAAATAGGGTTAGGGTTTGAGTTTCAATTATTAGCAACACACTAATAACTCAAATATCTTGCCATATAGTCCTTACTCTTGAGCTTGAGTCCTATAGATTTAAATGACTAACATAACACTTTTCCTAGGATATATACAAAGTATTTGAAACTCAATTAAACATCTTATTTTTGGAATGCCCTCCTCAGTAAATGTTATAGTCGTTAGAACTCTGAAGCAGTTTGGCTCCAACACTCACTGGCTGTGTGATTTAGGGCAAACTACTTATCTCATATTCTTGTTTCCCAATTGTATGATGTGAATAATAACAGTCACATGTACCTCAATCTTTTGTTTTATTAATGAGCCTATGTGAGAATCCTAATCAAAGTATGCCAGATGCTCAAGGCCAATTTGTCATACGCAGGTGCAAAAGCAAGGTCACAGCAATTGTACCATATACATTGCGCAGGTGTACTTTTCTATAACCCAGATATTGATATCACTATTTGACAAGAAGCCTCTTTTGTCTAAGTTGATATAAAGATATGTTCTTGACCAGCCAGAGAGAGGCTGCTTTATGTTGGCCAAGGCTACTTGGTTGGGCTAGTTTGTTAGCAATGGGTCCTATGTAACTACTTTGTGAGGCTACTTTGGAGAACTGCTTTATCTAATGGCTCCTTGGTAGCAGTGGCTACTTGGGCTGGAATAAAGACTCATTTATGTGCCTATGACTACTCATACCCTCTCCTCTAATACCCGGTATCCATAAAGGTCCTGTTCCTGGCAGAGGAAGACCTGTGCACCACACAGACTACATGTAGAGATCTGAGAACAGTGCTAGACAAACAAAATATAAATGAATGTCAGCTATTATATTCAACCCTGTTGCTCCAACATGAAACCTGGTGTCATTCTTAAATCTTATTCCCTAACCCCTCTCATTTACATCCAATCAATCATCACCAAATCTTAGTGAGTTTTCTAACTAAAATCTCCTTATGAACTGCCATTGCCATTACTACAATATGTTAGAGAGTGGAAAAATGTTAACTGCACTTCCCTATGACTGCCCTGACCATGGAACTTAGCTGCACCTTGCAAGACAGGATGCCAGTAGCTTAGCTGAACAGGATATTGCTAGCCTGAGTACCACCTTTACAGTGTGCCAATATAGCTGAAAAAACTGCTTTGTTTGAGGTTGCCATTGTTCCACTTAGTCTGCCAACAAGGCTCTTATCCAAAGTTCTTTTTAGTGCTTAAAAGCTACCTTGCACCTGAGATCGAGATCTAGGCTGCTCTCTGGTGGAGGAAGGCTGAGCAGGGCACCCTAAATTTCAATTGGCTTGGACTCCAGTGATCATTCTGTCATGTCCACTTCACAAAACAATCTTCTTCCCATTTTTTGATTGAGGCTCAGTTGATTGGAGCATTGTCCCATACACAAAAGTGGCAGGTTTGATTCCTGGTCAGGGCACATACCCAGGTTGTGGTTCAATCTCTGGTTGACAGAAGGTAACTGATTGATGTCTCTTTCCCTCCCTTCCTCTCTCTAAAATCAGTAAAAAACAAACAAACAAAAAAAAAACAAAAACAAACAAACATACAAACAAACAAACAAAACATCCTGGTAACTGATTTTCCTAGTCTCTTCCTGTTCCCTCCTTAGCAGTCTTCATAGTACAAACAAATCTGTTTATTACCAATGGTCTGATTATATCACTATCACATTAGTGAGTGGTTCCCTAATTAGTGCTAGTAGCAGGGCTGAGCTCTTCAAGATTGGAACAATGAAATGAGAGACACTATAAGCCACTGTTGCTGAGCTGCTGGAGTATTCCTCCAAGGAGAGAAGTAGAGAAAGCCTCCTGAGATCAGAGGAGGAGGACCTGTCTTCTATTCCTTTTTCTTGATGATTCTTTCAAGGAAGTTAAAAAGAACTCTGGATGAGAGCTTGGAATAATTAAGGGGCGCGTAACTAGAAACAGAACACTTAAACAGTCAGGTGGGAAGATGTGGCCTGGGGAAGTGAGAAAGTTATAGGCAAATTATTTTATCTCTTTGCCATATTCTTGTTTGGTGACAGGACTTGATGTCACCAGAGCAAAACTTAAATTGGAAGACTGATTTCTTCTAATTTTCACTTGTTTAAGTGTTTGTATTGTAAAACTAAAACAAAAGGCAAAAAAAGGATTTCTTATTAGTTGAGAATTTCACCTAGAGCCTAGTATCTACTCAAGAGAAATACTTCAGAATGAAAGTATTTGGCCTCGGGGCATGCTTTCCTAACAATTAAATTGGGCTGCCTTCACAGAAAGATATTTTCTGTCTGAAGCAGTCTGCCTACTCAGTGTGAGAAGTTGTAGCTGATTATCTTCCTATAATCAAGGAAAAACATTCAGGTGTTCTGACTTAGAAGGAAAACCTGGCTGTGGGAGAAAGCTTCAGTGCTAAGAGGAAAGGTGGGGGAGAAAGCCAGAGGAAGGAAACTGACAGAATAAAATGAACTAAAATTAAAAAAAAAATTCAAGGTGCAGTGGGAAGGACTGCTGGCATTATTCATTCTGGTAATGTGGCCTCTCTCTGGATGAAGGACTGAAGCTGCTCCTCTCACAGAAACAAGCCACTCTTGTGTTGTTACTCAGGAAAATGTCCCACTAAGGGTACACTAGCAAGACATTATTGTGAACATTTTGAATATTTTGTGTATTGCCTGGGTTTGTGAAAGCAGAATGTAGAGTAGATCCTGAGAGATAAAAGAAAAATTGCACTGGATGTAGTTAATTAAACAGGCAAGAGAGATTATTCAAGACAATTGCAATATGATAGACAGACTGAACTCAACTCTCCTGGAACCCAAGGCAGGAGTGTTGTGAGTGAGGTGAGCAAGTGGAAATCACTGGAGCTGTCAGAGGCCTGCTGGTCTGAGTGATTAGGCTATCTGTGCTTGCTAATTGGTGCTGATTGAAGCTAAGCTCCTACCTCTCCTCAGAGACTGGAAGATAGGGATGCTGTCCCCTTTAATGATTACATTCCAAAGGAAGGGCGCCCAGGTCCTTGAGAAAGACATTCCTGGGCTGTAAAACTTTTAAAAAGATTTACTCAAAGGGACAGGGGAAGAATCTCAAAAGGGCAGAGAAAGAATTACAGCAGAAAGTTTTCTAAAGTAAATGCTTTAAGTAAAGGGAGATCGGGGCTGTTGTAAGGAAGAGAGCTTTATAAAGTTCAGTGAAGCTAAGTTCAGTAAATCCATCTTAGTTAACATGTTGGGTGTCTGATGGAGTGTTTAAGAGGCCAGTGAGATCGGGTAAACATCTAAATGGCTGTAAGCAGGATTTTTGGACTGGAACAGGCGGTGTTCCCCGGGGGCAGAATGGTTCCCTGCTCTTTGTCAGAGTGGAAGAATGAATCCACGTAAGGAGAGTACTATAGCAAAGGTGGAAATTTATTGAAGAACAAGTATGGGTTCCCACGTGGGGAGGGGGAAAGAATCCCCACTGAGTTCCCTTACCCAAGGTTTATAAAGGCTGTGCCTTGATAGTCCTTCTGATGATTAGTCACTATTTCCTTATATTGGTTACTGTAGTAACTCCTGAGCTCAAAGGTTGAGCCTAACAGAGGACATGTAAGGTCTTTCCTCCCCCCACCCCCTCCCTTATTGTTTCCCTATCCCCTTGGGCTTTAATTCTTCTCCCTTTGAATGAGGGGTTTCCTTCCCTATATTTTGTAAATATAGAACTTCTGCTGTTTCCAGATCCCCTATTCTATGGAGATATATTTTCTGCTGCTCTGCAACCCTGTGCTTCTTCCATGGTCCCCTTAATTTCCAAAATTTTTAAACCAGCCTTTTTCACTCCTAAAGATTCCTGTTTCCATTGCTTCTCTAAAAGTCAGCTCACTGACTCCAGTGATAAAGGGAGTGTATTGTTTCCTGTACCGGAAACTTGCAAATAAAGCTCGGTTTGTCTTTCTTACCATCTCTGCTTTGTTTTCTTGATCACCGCACCATTGCATCAAGGTGGCTACTGGCCGTTTCCAGGACTAAGACATTCCTGTTTACACCGAACAGAAAAGAGAGTTTTGGCAGCAACTCAGGAAAAGGAAGAAGGAGCTTCTTTTCCAGAAGCTCAACAAATAGCTAATTTCTTACTGGCTCTTGCTCAATCACGTGTTTGTCCCTGAAACAGACACGTGGCCAGGGAGATGGACTTTGCTGTTCTTATTGAGTTCAGGATAGGTTTCATCCTACTCAAAGGATTTGGCTGAAAATAGGAACAAGATGTGTATTAGTTTGCTTGGGCTGCCATAACCATGTACCACAAACTGGGTGGTTTAACATAATAGAAATGTATTCTCTAACAGTTTTGGAGGCTAGAAACTGAAAATCAAGATGTTGGGAGGACAATGCTCTCATGGATGCTTAGGGGGAATTTATGGCATGCTTTTGTCTTCGATTCAGGGCCCTGCCAGCAATCCTTGCCGTTCCTTAGCTTGCAGCTGCATAACTCCAGGCTCTGCTTCCATTGCTATATTTCATTCTTGTTCACCTATCTGTGCCCAAATTTCCCTCTTTTAAAGAATACCAATTATATTGGATTAGGGCCTACCCTAATGATCTCATCTTACATGATTATGTTTATGAGGAAAAATCCTAGGATTGATTTGGAGGACTTTCCCCCTCCTTTATATGCCTAAAATTTTATTTTTTAGGCAGCACTAGAAGTGGAAAAATCAGGCATCTTTAAAGAGCTACTTATTGTTACTTCCTTTACTTCTTGTCTTCTTACAATATCAGTTGTATAATTCTGCTTTGTGATTATCTTGAGTGTTTACCTTTATTCTGTTAACCATTCTCAGAATGTTCACTGGATGTGTGTTTTATTTCATAAATGGGAAATACTCCTTTAAGCTGGTTTTTTTTTTAATAACACATTCTCTTTTAACTTGAAGTCAAGCTCACTCACCCTTGTTTATGCTTCATTTAAAGAACTTTCTTTGGATAATTAAATAACTGGTCTAGTTCCTTGTGTTTTGGACCTGGAGGCTTGCCCCAACTCTGCAACTGATTTTGATGCAGGTAATAAGATAAAACCATTTTTCACTCTGCTTTCCAGTTTCCTTAGATAATACATGTGGTCGAGTAGACCCCATTGGAGAAATCAATTGTGAAGTGCTAACATAAAAAAACAAACACTGAAACCTGTAAAGAATTTTTGTGAGTTTATTTGAGCCAAATTGTCAACATATGCCGGAAGCAGAACCTCAAGGAATTGAGATAATGCTTCAGAGAATGGTGGGTTACATTTGTATTTATACATTGCAATCAAAGAAGGCACATAGGTGGGTTACATGAAATCCATTGGTGATGAATGTGGGTTACATGAAATCCATTGGTGATGAATGAAGGAGGTGTGATAAAGCAAAGCAATGGGAAACCCCTGGGATTGGATAAAAAGTAAAATGATGGACACATACTAAGGTGAATGCAGGAACAATTAACATGATAATGAAGGAATTTGTGGTATCTGTCCTGGCGCCCACCACATCTGGTTGTGCCCCAGGGGCTCCAGAAAAAGGAAAGTTACAAGTTACCCAGACATCTCATATCTTAGAGGCAAAAAGGCATATGGGCTCAGTAAAGATCTTTGTCAGGGAAAATATCAGCCTAGAACATTATTGCCCACCATAACCTGTTTGTAGTTAAATATTTAATTTTCAGACCATCTTTTGCCATTATTTTAGGTCTCTGAATTTGAAAGACTGCCAATGCAGGCCTCCTTTGAGCTTGTCAGGTTAGCATCTGGCTCCTTTTGTCCACAGAAGGCAACTAAAAAGCTCAATGAGGGCTTATTTCAGTCATCTTTGAAAAGGAAGCTCTGAAGATATTAATAAATGAAACTAGTGACTCCTCTAAATTATTCTCTTGATTTATGAATACCATGGCTAATTCTTTCAGAAATGTCCACTCTTTCCTTGGTTTTCTTCCTTTAAAAAAAAAAAAAGATCTTCGCATGTTCTTGCAACACAGGGAGTCACAGTCCAATGTGTATCTTCTGTGACACACACATGCACACACACAGGAGTGCGGCCATTCTGGGCCAAAGTTGAGAATGATTTAGTTGGAATCAGTGTGCCAATGACAGGGACTACAAACCTGATGATTCACTCAGCTCTTGAGGAAAAATCAATTGTGTCAAATCATCTTGCAGTATGGTAGGAAGCATTGTGTGCACAAGTCAATTCAACATTAATATAGTACTTTGTATTTGACACTGTCTGACACTGAATGAACTCTGATTGTCTTATTCAACAGGCATGGTGGATAGCACTTTTATCATTTTACTACTACCCACTACTATTTCTACCTCTATCACCACTACCACCTCCACTGTAATAAGGACTACTGCTACTTCTACAAAACTAGGTAACTTTTATAAGGCACTCAGTATATGTCAGACACTATTCTGATTATTTTCATTTAATACAACAACTCTTATGATGGAGGGACTATTAATATGTCTATTTTGTAAATGTATAAATGTAAGTGACAGAATGGGGAAAAAAATTCTAACTCCTACCTTGAACTGAACATATAATTAATACTGCCAGATATGAAGTGGATGCATCAAAGCTATATTTACTCTGTATATTTTAATGTGTTATTGTAAGCAATATGAACAGTTTGCTAGCACAAACTGCTTATACAATCATATTGTTTTATTTTTTCAGTTAATTGAATGAGATGGGCCCATTCTTATTAATGGCGCTATTTTATTTTGAGTTCTTCTATTCCCACTCTCACTAACTGTCCAAGGACCGAAAGGGTTTCTTCAGTCCCACAGAATTGGTTCATCTTCCACCAACCTGGTGGACAGTTGGGTTATCTGCTCAGTACCCTCATTATTAATGCTCCTTTTCTCCTCGGTGCAATATAGTGTTGTTCTTGATGATGGTATCCCATGATGCCGCAGGCTCCTTTTCTGCTGTCATATGTCTTACCAGTTCATACACTCAGCAAATGTTTATAGTGATTACCTATTATGTGCCAGGCCATGTGCTGTGCTACTAGTGGGACTATAAAGAAGACCAAGGGAAACAAACTCCCTCTTTATGGAGCTTACATTCAATAGGAAAGGCTGATGGCAAACAAGGAAGCCAATAACTAAGTATCTGCAAATCATTATTATTGCTTGAAGAAAAGCAGCAGGAAATAAGTAGTGTGGGTTTATCCACACTAATGAAAGAGAAACATGCAAATTGACCATACCTCTGCTATGCCCACAAGCCATGCCCACCAGCCAATCAAGAGCAAGTATGAAATTAACTCAACCAAGATGGCTGCAGCCATGGAGCTGGAAAGAGAGGAGGCTTGGGTTGCCCCCGGTGATGAAGAAAGCCAAGCTTCCTGTATACCCTCGTCAGCCCTGGCCTCTGCTCAAGGCTACAAAACTTCAATTACAGAAGATAAATAAATCCCAGATACCAGGGCCTCAACTTGGGTCACTGGGGGAGCATGGCTGGCCTGCAAACCACCACAGGTCTCTCGCCCTACCTGCCCTATGCCTCAAGCGAATCCCCACCCTGATCTGGGACACTTTTCAGGGCAAACCAGCTGATTCCCACCCATGTACCAGGCCTCTATCCTATCTAATAAAAGAGTAATATGCAAATTGACCATTACTCCAACACACAAGATGGCTGTCCCATATGGTCAAAGATGGTTGCCAGGCAATCAGACTGGCAGGGGAGTGGTTAGGGAGTGATCAGGCTGGCAGGAAGAAGCAGTTAGGAGCAATCAGGAAGGCAGGCAGGGGAGCAGTTGGGAGCCAGCAGTCCTGGATTGTAAGAAGGATGTCTGACTGCCTGGTTAGGTCCAATCGAGGAGTCCCAGATTGGAGAGGGTACAGGCTGGGCTGAGGGACACCTCCCCTTCCACCCTGCTTCAACACTCCACCCTGTGGATGAATTTCATGCACCAAGCCTCTAGTTAAGAATAATCAGGGAGGACATCTGAAAGGAAGTGCCATTTAAACTGAGACCTGCAATTATGAAATGTTCTAAAATTTGGTTATAATGATGATTGCACAATCTGATAATATACTAAAAAAACCCCATCAAATTCTACAACTTAGTCAGGTAGACATTACAATATGTAAATTACATATCAGTAAACTGTTTAAAGGAAAATAAAAGAAGCCCTGACATCCAACAGATACATGACCAGAAGTAGATTTCTCTGTATTTTCTGTTTTTGTGCCTTTTGAGAATTATAAAAATTGGGTAAGTTCTAAATTTTCCCTACTGTTTTGAGATTTGGCTTTTTTCGAGTGGGTTATCATTTGTCCATTTCTGTTACAGCTTTCATATTTATACTGTATTTTCTCTCTGATGTTCCCCATCCTTATGAGTTTATATCTTTAAAAAAATCTTTTTTTTTTTTATCTGTGGTTTTGGTGGAGTTCAGGAGTCATGTCTATATGTTGCCAATATTTATGTTTTATTTTACTTGGCAATTGTATTAACTAGTACTTTTAGGAAAAGTAAAATAATAACGGTGATAGTGGGCATTTTGAGTTTTTCTTCCCAATGGTTAATGGGAATACTTCAAAGTTTTCACCATAAAGCATGATGGTTTGGTTTGAAATACAGCTTCATGAAAAGAGAAAACAAAACAACAACAGCCTGAGACCTAAATATAGGAGAAGCCAGCCACACAAAAAGCCAGGGGAGGGCAAGAAAAGGATGAGAGACCAGTGTGGTGGGGCTAGGGGAACATGGGGTGAAGTTGCAGAGGCATGCACAACCATGTAGTGATTTGTAGAACATGGGAGTGGGAGAGGTGACAATTCCTTGCTATTTCTGGTGATCTGCTTGGCTTTCATGACGTGTTTGAAACTGCACTGGCCACCCTCTGCTTCTAGCTCTCAGTTTTGCCACCTCCATTGCCTATTGCTCCTGCCTCTGATGGACTGTGTTAGCTACTGTAGGGTAATGGTGGCACTTGAGAGAGCGGAGACTGCTATTTTTCTGAGGCCTTGCTGTTATTCTTGGCTTAGGCAGTCTGCCCTGTGATCTACTACTGGGTCACTTTGTCCTTCCTTGGGGGATCCTCTCCCTATCACTGCCCCTATTTCTAATGTCCAGGTGAACTCAGAGCCAGTGCCCTCAGCTTTCCTCTGCATTCTCCTTGGAGTGTGAAGAGCATCTGGATCCCAGTGTTCAATACATAACATCATTTCTGGTTGCCTTTCTCTGCTTCATGATTTTATACTGCAATTTCTACTTCACTGTTGCTATTCTATTGCTGTGTAAGTCTTTCCTAAGGCACCTAATATTTTTCTAAATTATTCTTTAGGCAATAAGATACAAGTTCTCTGCTAACATTTTGCTAGACTTTTCTGACTGTTTTTGATACTATTATTGTGGATTTTCAATCTGGGATGTGGAAGCCTGGTAAGCAATTTGACCTTTACTTGCTCTTTTTCTCTCCCCTAATCCTAGAAGGATAATGTACTCATCTGGGAAGGTATTTCCCATTTTCTCTACCACCTGCTTCTCTACCTGGTAGATTCCCATGAGGCTTTATGCTCAGACCTCCTTGCTTTTGATTAGTGAAGTGAAACTTTGGGAGCTTAGAGGACTCTCTCCTTTCTCAACAAATGCTGGTTATGTTATGAATGACACTCTAAGTGGAAATGCAAAACTGAGTGATGACTTCTAAGTTCTAGGCTGGGATCAGCCTTTCCTATGGAGGCGTCATGCTCTTGATTTAAAAAGTAGCTATAGGAAGTAGGACAAAATTATTTACATGGAGTGAAACAATTGTCAGTTTGATGTCATATAAATATTATTTCTATTACCTTTGTTGAGAAGGTTTTGAGGCTGAGCCAGGTTGCAGGCTGGGCCTGATTGGCACAATCAGTCATTGGCACAGCAAAAGTGCAATGGGCTTTTCGTGCCCATTTAACTTATATTCTAGTCCAATAGAACTCATAGGTGTTCAGGTGTCTGCCCTTTCCTAGTTAGTGCTTACAATTTAAAAGGAAACTGAGCTCTGACTGGGTGGCTAAGTTGGTTGTACACCAAAATGTTGCAGGTTCGATTCCCAGTCAGAGCACATATCTGGGTTGTGTTGTGGGTTCAATACCCAGTTGCGAAAAGTATGGGAGGCAATCTCTCTGTCTCTCTTTTTTTCTCTCTCCCCCCTTTCTCTCCCTCTAAAATCAATAAAAAATATGTCCTCATGTTTTTTAAAAAAACATGATTAAAAAAATGAAGATGATTTAAAAAAAAATGAAGAGGGGAGACTTACCCCCATTTCAATTCGCACTCTAAGAATAGATATTAGTTTTATACAATCAAGGTAATGCCATTTTAGCTGTTTTTAATAATCTAATCTTATACTGCCTGCTCATTTCACAGATGACTTTCATTAATAGTGGGTGTTCATGTGACCTAATTTAACCTAATCAGATGCAATGAAAATTCTTTTGTTTTACAACTGGGAAAGTGTCTCCCTCTCTCTCCTTTTGCATATGCCAAGGAAGCCCACCACAACCCACTGCTTCTGATAACCTTCTTTAGACCAAGGTAAAACAATTTGAGGATGAAACAGATCCTGTATATAGCATAAAAGGGAGATAATGATTCTGGATAAACCAAACAGCTCTGAAAGTGTACCTTATCTCTGATTTTATTATTACATTAGACAATACATTTCCCAATTTGAGGCATGATTTCTGGTGTTTGTGTGTGTGTGTGTCCCAAATCCCTTATATGGCATACATGGGTTGCCGAGTAGAAGATTGGGGCTGGGTAATTGACATCCCTACTAGGAACACTGACATAATGAATTAGAAAGCCAGAGGTAATAGTCTGGGAAAGAGATAAAGCAGAAAAGACTAAAAAAGCCCCTTGAATCTCAAACAGTTAAGATATGTTTCACAGTTTTGATCAGTTGGGGAGAAAGTTTGGGTTGGAGAAGGGATGAAGTAACTAACATTTATTGAGAATTTAGGTTCTTGGTATTGATTTTTGTTTTGGATACATTATCACATTTCTGCTTCTCAACAAAGAGATAGGTGCTTAGAGATAGAAACATGAGACTGAGACATTAAGTAACATTCCTATGATTACACAGCTTTTGTAGTCTGATTCCAATTCAAGTTCATCCACAGTGCTTTCTGAGTCCCTCACCGTGTACAGCATGGTTATTAAAGAAGAAAAAAACTACAAATTTATTTTTAAAAGGGGTCTTTTAGAAGTGCTAAAGAGGAGATGTGTCTTCCAGCTTTAAAGAACATGTACTAATTCAGAATAGATTGAGAACAACTCATTTTTCAAGATTTTAGGGTTATAGTGTTAATTATTTTAATGTTTTGAGAACAGAACATTCTGAGCTTTTAAATACTTATCAGAAGAGTGACAAACAACTCAGTCATAGGAAAGAGACCAGCAGAAAGATCCATAAATCTTAATATTGGAAATTGTGGGAAGCCCTCTCACCTGTTTTCTGCTGCCCAACACAGAAAAGGCCCCACAGAGTCTGGTGCTTGATATGTTTCTCCAACTATTGCTGGCATTATTGAGAAGATAGATGAAGCAGGACCTTTTAGGGGTATTAGTTGTACAATGTTTTAATCTCTCCTTCTTTCCAATATCCTGCTCTCCTTCAGAGCTTTGCTTTTACAAATGAGTGATCAAAGACTGATCCTGTAAGGTTCTGGGGAAGGAGGGTCAGGAGGGTCTGGCTTGCATTTTCTGTTAACTTGTTTTTCTTCCAAGAATCATTTTATTTTCTCCTAGGAAGCTTTCTTCTGTTATCACAATGACATCCAATGAACTTAATGTCTTTCTCTTTTCCTAGTTTGCCTGAGAGGTCAGAGCCATATTTTTTTTTGGGGGGGGGGGCAGGGGAGGATATCCTACATTACTATCTGGAGGAATTCTAATATGTTTTTCCTTAAGAAAATGTTGAATTTCCCTGAAATATGGAAGTTCACAGAAGCCATTTATTTTTAAATTTATATCTTAAATACAGCCATGTGGTGCTTAACCGTGGGGCTACATTCTGAGAGATGTGTTGTTATGCAAACACTATGGCGTGCACTTGCATAAAGCTAGATGGCATAACCTACTACTGTAGTTGTATGTGCTATACTTTTTTAAGGACTGGCAGCACCAGTACGTTTGTTTACATCAGCATCACTACAAACACCTGAGTAATGTGTTGTGCTATGATGTTAGGATGGTGAGGGTGTCACCATGGCTGCAACATTATTGCTAGACTCTCGATTCCAATAATTACAGGCTGTTGTTCCTTGTGATTAAACCCCTATTCCTAGTGGTCGGCAAACTCATTACTCACCAGAGAAGCAAAGCACGGCTCGCAAGCTACATGTGGCTCGTAAGCTGCATGTGGCTCACAAGCCACAGTTTGCTGACCACTCCACTAACCTTGCTTGGATAATTCAGGAAAAGGCCTTTTGGGTAAGTGTAATTATTAAGGACACTTAAAATATAGAATTCTTTATTAATTGAATGAGGTATATGTGTTATGTATATTTTGCTTTTATGTTTAAGAAGGTAATTATTAGGTGAATCATATAAAGTTTCCATTTTTGTGGGGTCAAAAACTGCAATGTTTTGTTTTGTTCAACTTAATTTCAATATTTTGGCATCTCAGGTGTTCACAGATTTTGCATGGAGTTGTTTGCTCATAAATATTTCTTCTTTTTCTCATAAATTTTATGACTAGAAAAAAGAACCTGGTAAGAATTTTTTTTTTTAATTTTCTGGGGCCAATCACTGACATTGAAAATTTTCCTGCAAATGAGTCAGGTGCTGTATTTTTGTCCTTGTCTTCTATTTTGAATTACTTCTCAATATGATCTTTTCTTCCAAAGAATTCATGGTGTAATTGCATGATGAACTCATATAATAACAGTAAAATATCTTTCATGTATACTATTTATAGGAAAATTAGTAGAGTTAAATTTTGACTGCAAAATAGCCCTAATTAAAGAAGATTAAATGCCTCTTTGTTTAAAATTATGTTCATAAATTAAGTAAAAGTAAATCAAATGGCTCATTAAAAGAAAAAAGGAGTATGATTTCAAAATAACTACAAATCAGATTTTAATTCTGATATAAATATGCCTACTTTATATTATAATTACTGAGAGTAGGGACTTGACATTTTTCAGCCCTCCAAAAAAGGGACAATTTATTTCATTGCACACTAGTTTTTATTGAGGGCCAGCAAATGTAAAACACTTGAGATCAATGAATTTTCCTTTTAATTTTGTTTTTCTTTAAGTACTCAGGGTTTAAAACATTACACGTTCAACAATAAAAATATAAAAACATGTCTCACAATCACCCTGATATGGATGAAACAGGTGGGACTAGGTAGAGTGTTTACGAGTTTACTGAAAACGAAGCAATAACTAGGAACACAAGGAACACCTGTCCCAAAGGTTATAGGTCATTGGAAAATCCTCCCAGGGCTGCGTCTTCTACATTCTGATCTGTTAGAATTAATGCTTTCCATGTCCTTCAGGTCCTGAGAGACTCACTCTACAGTTGTGATGTTTCTGTATGGAGTTTCCCTTGCATCTTGCTCTCTGTTGACACTTTCCTTTCTCTTAAGCATTTCATCTGGAGGTCAGGGATATTGTTAAACTGAGCATACTCACTGACTTGGGCAGCATAAGTTAATGGGCATAGAGAATTTGGATAAAATTTTGAGATTCATTGCTAAAGTCACATTCAGATGGTGGGATTTTTTTTTTCCTCCTTTCCCCTTATACCCCATTTTGATGTTCCAATTCAATTTCCTCAAAATTACTTGGTGAGCTGTTTTGGCACATGGGGCATATCTTATCTAATACAAGAGTAATATGCAAATTGACTGTACCTCTGCCACATCCATAAGCCTTGCCCACCAGCCAGTCAGGAGCAAGTATGCAAATTAACCCAACCAAGATGGCTACGGCCAGAGAGAGAGCAGGAGGGAGGCTTGGGTTGTCCCTGGCGATGGAGGAAGTCAAGCTTTCCACACACCCTGGCTGGCCCAGCCTCTGCTTAAGGCACAAAGTTTCAATGGCTGCCACCACAGAGTGAGCAGAAGGCTTGGCTCTAGGCTACAAAGTTTCAATTGTAGAAGATAAAATAATCCCAGATACCAGGACCTCTGCTTGGGTTGCTAGGGGGCATGGCCAGCCTGCAAACTACCACAGGCTCCTCGCCCAGGCTACCCCACCTCCCAAGGGAACCCCCACCCTGATCCAGGACATCCTTCAGAGCAAAATAGCTGGCCCCCACCTGTGCATCTGGCTTCTATCCTATCTAATAAAAGAATAATATGCAGATTGACTATTACTCCAACACACGAGATGACTGCCCCCATATGGTCAAAGATCCTGCCCCCATGTGGACACAATATGGCCACCACAAGATGGCCAGCAGGGGAGCACAGCTGAAAGGGACCAGGCCTGCAAGGGAGGGCAGTTGGAGGTCATCCAGCCTACAGGGGAGGGCAGTTAGGGGTGACCAGACTGGCAGAGGAGGGAAGTTGGGGGTGACTGGGCCTGCAGGGAAAGGCAGTTGGGGGTGGCAGGCCTGTAGCGGAGGGCAGTTAAGGGTGACCAGGACCACAGGGGAGGGCAGTTAGGAGCAAACAGGCTGACAGGGGAGCAGTTTGGCATCAATCAGGCTGGCAGGGGAGAGGTTAGGGGGTGATCAGGCTGGCAGGCAGAAGCATTAGGGACAATCAGGAAGGCAGGCAGGTGAGCAGTTGAGAGCCAGCAGTCCTGGACTATGAGAGGTATGTCCAACTGCCCGTTTAGGCCCGACTGTGTTTAGGCTCGATCCTACCTGCATGGGGCCTAAACGGGCAGTCAGACATCTCTTGAGGGATCCCAGATTGGAGAGGGAGCGGCTGGGCTGAAGGACACTTCTCCCTCCCCCCCTCCCCATGCATGAATTTTGTGCACTGGGCCTCTAGTTTAATAATAACATGATATTGTAAATGATGGTTAGACTCCATGCTAATTCATTCATAAACTTTAATTATTAGTGTTGTTAAAGTTTTATATTGAGATTATAAAATGATTTTGTTGCAATATTGTAATTAAACTCAACAGAAAACATTTAATTAAAACTAAACATTTAGTTGGCAAGGATAACTTCTAATTGATTCATATTTTATATTTAATTTGCTCTAATTTAACATAATTTTCTGGTTCACTATAACTTGTAGTTCAATTTTAATATTTTAACTTATTAAATCATTTAGTTCACTTTTTCATTTAACTTGATTTAGAGAAAATATGCATCAGACAATGTAATCAATAGTTTTTCTTTGAAGAAATAAAGAAATTAAGAAGAGTAATTGCTTAAAAAGATGATTCCCATCATTAATTGAAGTAGAATTTTTTAAAATTGTTTTAGGCTAATGATTTTCTTCTCCATCCATGTTACTTATTATAGTTTGAGTAGTATCTTTTTAAGTATCTGGGTTAGACATTTCAGAGACTTTATGTGATCTGATATTTCTCATCCTTAAAACACACATGAGCAAAAATTCTTCATTTTACATTTTCTACAATGGAATATAATTTCTCTTTTGAGCAATTATTTTCTGCAGGATCAAAAAAATTTTTCTGATTAGAATTTTTCTCATCTTTTTTGCTGAACTGAACCTAAGTTCTAGAAGGCTTTCATAATGTCACAGTGTTGTTCGTGAGGTGCATCTACCTGATCCACTATGACATCTGGCAATGCTGATATATGCAGTCATACCATATTCTTTCTTGTCCTTGGTCACCCAACAGACTAATTTTTATTTGAAAGGCTCCTGCTTGTCTACCAGATGTGTGCTACTTCTTTATAGCCTGCCTGTGCTGAGTCATGATAAACTCTTACAGTTGGCTAAAGTTTTATTATTTATGAAACTACATGCTTTTATTTTATAATCTGAGGATTCTCTCCATTCTTCTACTCAGGACAGAGTCTACCAAGTCTTCTACTCCCATGTCCCACAAAATTTCCTGAGAGTTCTGGGACAGTCAGGGCCCATTTCTCAGAGACCAATCAGTGCCTTGGTTCTGATGAAAACTACTCTTTCTCTTCTCCAAGCCCTTGGGAAATCTTGGTGTGTTTGTGTTCATGCAAATAGCACTCACATTTCTTCCAAATTACATACCAGTTATAACAGTTGTTTCAGTTTTTCCCATATCTTATCCATCTGATACTCTACTATTTCATTTATTGAAAATGTCATTTACATTTCCACCTTTATATCTTTGCTAGTGCTGATCTCTTTACTGAGAATATTTAATGGCTTTTGAAAGACTATTCATATTTATTATGCAAGGGTCTGGTTAAATACTACTTTGTTCAAGAAGCCTTCTTGGGTTTCCTCAGAAAAAATCTACTGGCTTTTTTTTTTCTTCCATCTTCAAACACATGCATTCTTTCTTTTTTAAAAATGTTTCTTTTTTTTAATTAAACTGTATTGTTCAGATTACAGTGGTACCTTGAGATACGAGTGCCCTAACATACGAGATTTTTGAGATACGAGCCATCAAGCGAGCGATTTTTGCTTTGAAATATGAGCAACATTTGAGATAGGAGTAATCGCATGGATCAGCCGGCTGCACACAACCCACCAGTTTACCGTGACTACAGCGTCTCATAGTTTCCCACGCCTCAAGGTTACAGAATGAATTAAACTCGTATCTCGAGGTTCCACTGTATTACAATTGTTCCTCTATTTTCCCCCACATAGCTCTCATCTAGCTGGTTCCTACCTCATCCTCTGCCCTTACCTCCCCTCTACTGTCCTCATCCATAGATGTATGATTTTTGTCCAGTCTCTTCTCACACCCCCATACCCCTTTCCCCCCAAGAATTGTCAGTCCACTCCCTTCTTATGCTCCTGATTTTATTATATTCACCAGTTTATTCTGTTCATCAGATTTTTAATTCACTTGATTTTTAGATTCACTTGTTGATAGACATGTATTTGTTGTTCATAATTTTTATCTTTACCTTCTTCTTCTTACTCTTCTTAAAGAATACCTTTAAACATTTCATGTAATACTGGTTTTTATATGAAAAAACCCTTTAACTTTACTTATCTGTGAAGTTCTTTATCTGACCTTCAATTCTGAATGATAGCTTTGCTGGGTAGAGTAATCTTGGTTGTAGGTTCTTGCTACTCATCACTTTGAATATTTCTAGCCATTCCCATCTGGCCTGCATAGTTTCTGTGGAGAAATCAGCTGACAATCGTATGGGTGCTCCCTTGTAGGTAATTAACTGTTTTTCTCTTGTTGATTTTAATATATTTTGTTGATTTTTTACAGAGAGGAAGGGAGAGGGATACAGAGTTAGAAACATCGATGAGAGAGAGACATCGATCAGCCACCTCCTGCACGCCCCCTACTGGAGATGTGCCTAAAACCAGGATACATGCTCTTGACCGGAATCGAACCTGGGACCTTTCAGTCCACAGGCTGCCGCTCTATCCATTGAGCCAATCCAATTTCGGCTCTTGCTGCTTTTAATATTCTCTCTTTGTCATTTGCTCTTGGCATTTTAATTATGATGTATCTTGGTGTGGTCCTCTTTGGATTCCTTTTGTTTGGGGTTCTGTGCACTTCCTGGACTTGTAAGTCTATTTCTTTCACCAGGTGAGGGAAGTTTTCAGTCATTATTTCTTCCAATAGTTTTTCAGTATCTTGCTCTCTCTCTTCTTCTGATGTTGGTATACTTGAGGTTGTCCCAGAGGGTCCTTACACTATCTTCACATTTTTGGATTATTTTTTCTTTTTTATTTGCCAGTTGAGTGTTTTGTTTTGTTTTGTTTTTTTGCTTATATGTATTTCAAATCTTTGACTTGATTCTTGGGATCCTCTAGTCTGCTGTTAGGTCTCTGTATAATAATTTTTATTTCAATCAGTGTATGCTTACTTTCTACTTGATCTTTTTTCATATCCTCAAAGGTCTCCTTAAATTCATTGGCCTTTTCTAGGAAATTCTTGAAAAACCTTATAACTGTGGTTTTGAACTCTATATCCAGACATTTGCTTTCCTCCATTTCTTTCATTTGTGATCTGTTCCTTTGTCTCCACATTTTTGCTGCTTCCCTGAGTTGGTAGAATAGCTTTGTGTGGCAGGTGTCCTATAGGGCCAAGTGGCTCAGCCTCCCCCAGTTACCTGAGGTGGACACTTTTGGTGCACCCCTTTGTGGTCTTTGTGCACAGTCTTATTGTAGTTAAGTCTTGATTGTTGTTGGTATCACTGGGAGGAATTGACTCCCAGGCTGTTAGGCTGTGAGAACCAGCTGTGTCTACACTGGGAGAACTTTTGTGCTAGATAGTACACCCTTATGAGACATGGCTTGTGAAAGCCTCTGTGCTCAGTTTGCATGGGGCAAAATCTCAGGGCAGAGCAGACAGCCTTGGTTGCCCATCAGCTCTGCCCTATGAGGCCCCTGGGTCTCAGTGTCCTCCGGTAATCGCTGCAAGTACCTCGAATTTCATCTTCTGCCAGACAGTCCATTTTCTCTCTGAATGAGTCTGGGTTCCCAGAAACTCGCCTGGAACTGGAGTTCAATGCAGCCGGGAGCTTCTGTCTCCCTTCCGCTTTAGAAAGCCAACCACGCACTCAACTGCCTGTGCACTCAGTAGTCAGTCCTTTCTGTGCATTTGCCTCCGGACTTCTGCCTTTCGCAGCTCCCCTGAGTCTCAGTGTGCTTTCTCTTTTCTTGACAGTCCAGATTCCCCCGAATGGGTCTGGGTTCCCAGAGTCTCCCCTGGGACTGGAGTTCAGCGCAGTGGGAGCTTCTGTCTCCCTCCCACTTGAAGAAGCCAGCCAAGCACTCAGCTGCCCATGCACTCAGCTGCCTGTCCTCTCTGTGTGCGCCTCTGTCTCTCAGCCTTTTGCAGCTTCTCTGAGTCTCAGTGTGCTTTCTCTATCCTTCTAGTTGTAGAATTTTCATTCAGCCAGCTTTCCTGTGGTTCTGAATGGTGTCCTTATTGTCTTTTAGTTTTGATATTGTTGTGTGAGGCAGCAATTTAGGTGTTTATCTATGCTGCCTTGGTTTCTCCTTTTTTCTTTTCTTTATTTAAGTTTCCAAGCATTTAAGAAAATCCTGCCTTGATTAAAACTATTTATTTCAATCTTCAACAACTCACTAGATATCAAACACTTTGAAGGAAAGAATTGTCTTATTTTGAAATTTAACAAGCATTTCAGATTTTTTTTTACATTGTCTGCCCTTTCAACTGTTCTAACAAAGGCTAACATAGGAGTGGCTTTTTTTTTTTTGTTTTGTAACTTGGTTACCCTCAATAGAGTTTCTATTTAATGGTCCCAGGTTAGAGTGACCACAAGACCCTGGGACAACAGGAGCAAATGGGAGTGTCCTGGGTAAACCAGCCTATACAGTCACCGATCTGAGTTGGTTGCTCTTTTTAACGTAATAAAAAGCAAGAAGGGGAAAAGGGAAGAAGGAGGCGAGCTCCTGGAAGTTGTACTCATCACTTTCATTACATCACAAGACAGTGTAGCCACAAGGGCACACTGAACTGTCAAGGAAGCTGGCAACATATGAGTGGGTGCCAGATTTCTAGTTAAATTCAGGGACTGTTATCAAAAGGAAGGAGGGAAGACTGGGTATTTAGGGACAACAAATAGTTTCTACTAAACAGAATGAATTGGAACATTTCCTTTTAGGTAAATAACTAAACTTTTAGAGAGGAGTGCTTTCCTTTAGGAGATGGGGAAATATATTATTTTTCACTCTTCTATGTACTAAGTAGATATCTTTTTTTTTTAAGACAAATCACATAATAAAAATCCCTGAGAAAAAATATTTTGAGAAAGCAGCCCAGGAAATATTAATGTCTGTCTTCTGTATTTGTAGAATAGGTTTTGTTATGGTATTAACTGAATGAAAAACAATATTCAATAGGCTGTCCCAGTAAATATAATTCAGAGGAAATTGGTGAGGAAAACTTTTATAACAAAAATATGTGGATTTTGCATCCAGATTTTATCAGTTTACTCTTCCAGTTCTATTCTGGTGGATTTGAGGTTTCATATTGTTATTACTTCCAGTAGGACTGAGTCTTCAGCTTCTTTTACTAATTAGCCTCGCCATCCAGTGGCCGAACCCATTTAGAGGAATTTAGCCATAGGCACTAGGATGTGCCCACAGCAGCAAGGGTCAGGCCACCTCATCTCCAAGTGGCTTCTCTGACGATTTCAGAGGAGGTGAAAGGTTCCTTTGGCAGATACATCTTTTTAATCAGTGGTGACCTCAATATGTCATCCCACATTTTTGAAAGGAATCTGAAATACAACAGCCATGCCTTAGATTTGAATGTATACTTTTTCCTCTCTCTGCAACACCCAATTTTGCTATCAGTCATGGTTGCTAATATCCCTGCTGTCTTCAGCCTGGCTGCCAACCCTGTCAGTTACTGAAATATTGTTTATGCAGGAGCAATTTATTTTCTGGAGAGATGAAAAGCAGATTGCAAAAGCAGAATATTGCCAACTTGTTGGAGTGTATTCCAGTTCAGAGTGCTTCAATGTAATTTTTGAATTATTATTTATTATTTTATGCTGATTGCTAAAGTGCCTCTTAAATAATTGATTCATTATAAATCATTATATGCTTGAAATTATTGCCAGTCCAGTGTTTCTTTATTTATGTTTATAAGTTAATCTCACTATACATTCTTGAAAACATTGGGCAAACCTAGGATGAATCATGACAGTGCTTCAGTGTGACATGTTTTTTTCATGTTAACACATGTGCTATGTGTAAATTATGTGTAGAAGCACATTTTAATCTTATTTTAAATGGTTTATAACATAAATAACTTTTTACATTTTTTTGCTGTTTTTACAAAACTTATTAGGATGCAGGAAAGGCAAAATGGTTTTTGTTTTATTCAATGGCCTCACTCTTTATTTTCTTAAAAAAGACAATGGACAAATATGTCTACTCAGAACATGTTAAGCTCTGTAGGGGCGAAAAGGATAATTATTCTACTTTTCATTTATTTTTCTTTGTTTTTCATTGTGCTAGTTTCTTTCTAGTCTCTCCCTTCTCTCCTTTCTAACTCCATGTATTAATTAGGGAAGTTCTAAATTCCCCCTTTTGGCATTAATTATCTCAGAAAAATTATCATTTTACTCTATAACTATCATTTTATACTTAGGAAATCTAAAGTGTTCATGAGTTTTAAGTTAAGTAGCAGTGACTTCTAGTTCTTCCTCCTTCTCTATTTCTTCCTTCCACTACACATTTACAAATAGAATAATACCAAACTTCATTATAAGCCTCCTTTCTTTAGAGAGAAGAAAGCAATAGCCAGGACCTATTTCATGCAGCAGTTATTATTTCTGCTTCCAGGCATAGTGACCATTGTTCAGTTTGACTCCCATTTACTTCTTGAATAATTCTATTAAAAGTTATGTTGTGTATTTCTTGACTGAAAATGCCGCTAACCTAGATGTTATTTGAGAATAAACACTCATTTTTTTATTGAGATTATACCAAATGGAAATATGTAGGAGCTCCTTCTCTCTGGATAGAATGAGAAAAAACCTATCTTTTAAAGTATAAAAATATTTTTAAAGAAAAATTGCAGGCATAATACAAACATTTCAGAAACCAGTTTTCAGCCTTAGTTTTGCCACAGGTTATCTCAAGGTTGTAGAGCAATCTTCATAGTGGTTTTGAAGAACTAGGCTATGGTAGGGTCTGTGTAGTTACAATTTTTGCTGCTTGTTTAAGTACAGTATTTTATTTATGCATGATCTCCCTAACTGCCCTCCCCTGCCAGCCAAGTCACCCCTAACTACCCTCCCCTGCTGTCCTGCTATTAGCTTTTTTTTTAAAAAAAATCTTATCCCCTTCACACACAATTGTATTTGACTTCCTTATTGGCTTCTCCCTCACACAATTTTTCTCTCTCCTTTATGTAACACTTTTTCCTACTGACTTGACATCTATAAACTTTTCTTTCCTCCTTAATATCCTACTTCATCCTTCTTCCCATCTTTCTCCTATTCGCTCCCCCTCCCCACATTCCTTTTTCCTTCATCTCTATGCCTGCCCTCCCTCCCCTTTTCTTTCCTTCCCACCTTAATTTTTCTTCACTTCCTCCCTCAGACCTGCTTTTCTCCCTCCCCCATTTCTTCCTTCTTCCCATTCTTCTTTTAAGCTCTATCAGCTCCCCTTTAAAACTTTTCTTCCCTCCCTCTTTCTCTCTCATCCTACCTTTCCCATACATTCTTCTCTACTATTTCCACTCTTTTAATATCTATCTACCTGCCTAATTGTTCACTATCATTTATCTTCTTTCTTTTCTGACTCCTACTTTTAAAATCTGACCCCAGTACAGAACTATGCTTGATTTTCATTATAGCTTATACAGTTCACTCATACATCCTCTTTCCTTCTTTAACTCTGCTCTCTACTGACTTCTTTATAAAGTTCTTCCCTCCCTCTTTCTCCTCTTCCCCATCCTTCCCTCCCTCCTCACTCTTTTACTCTTTTTACAGGCTAATTAAAAATTATATGCTTTTTGTCCTGTCTTCTTTCTTCTCTGGAACCTGTAGCCGCCTCTTGCACCGGGTTTGAGGGGGCTGAGCAATGACACAGTGTGTCTTGCCTCCGAGTCGGGGGAGGGTCTCACTAGGCCGGGGCCAGCGTCCATTGCGGGGACCACTGCGTTATGTGTGCATGCGTGTGCATTTGTCCGTGTGTGAGGCTTTTCTCCAGTTTTGTTCCAAAAGGGAGGGGAGGGGAGAAACGAAGGCCTTTCCCATCCCCTAGCATGTCTCAAGTGGTGCTCCATCTGCTTCCATCTCTAATTTGCAGGCATGGTTAAAGCCCGGCTTGTCCTCAGGGGGCATTCCACCCAGGACACGAGCCCCGTCCAGATTGGACCAGGCAGATGAATGGCTGGATGCTGGACAAAGCTGCGGCGGCTTCCCTATGGTGTGAGGGTCGCCTGCTGTCTCCATTGTGATGGGGCGGAGTCCGGAGGCAAGAGGAGGCTTCGAAGTTGTGCACTTGGGAGCTTCAACCCGAGTCCCGGGTGTCGGGGCCCACCCTCTGTGTCTGTGGCAGTGGGATCCCCAGGTGGTTTACCTGATGGCCTGTCCAGGTCCAGTGCCTTACCTCAACGTCCACTCTCTGTCGTCGTGCCCGGGCCCTTCATTCATGTTGAGTCCACACCCTCTCAGTTTGCATGCGTGGCCCCTCGCACCCTCCGGTTGGTAGTCTGCCAACTGCACACTGAGAACTGGCCTTTTGCTGTGCGGCTGTCACCCCTCAATCCCCCCTCCCCCATCTCAGGGAGGGTGTTGGCTCCCCCGGCAGAGTGCTCTCGGTGGGGTGTGGCGTTGAGGGGTTGTTTGTTGGGAGCGTGCTCCCGGGAGAAAAAGCGGACTTCGGCGCTGGGCTGGGGGCTCAGCCTCACTTCCCTGGGCCAGGGGCAGGAAAGTGAGCCTCATGCGAGTCCCCCTCCTGCACGCACAGCCTGCTGAATGGTCGTTACTGTGACATCGTAACAGACAATTTGCAAATTACCTCTTTATTATATAGGTTTTATAAAACATCTTTCTGTATGAGCAAACAGCATCTATAGTAAATGATATGCAGATCACATTATATAGAGTATGGTATAATTTAATATCTAGGTTTGTTCAAGAATCAAGTAAATGATTAAACAATTATTATAGAAAATAAATTCTTATTTTTCTGACCATGTACAAATTGAGTTATTTAATTTCAAATGGTCATTTGGAGCAATTATAAAATTGTAATATCTACCACTGTTAGGAAGAGCTAAAAATAATTACCATTTCATATTTTCACATCAAATAGTGCAGTGTTATCTAATTATGCATTGTGCCTGCCCTGAAATAAAGTTTTGGGTGGATTATAACGAGAGTGCTATAAAAAATAAAAAATGAGGGTGTGCATTGGGGACAAGCTAGAAGAGATCAATGAAATATTTTCAATAATAAAGATTTAAAAAATAAAGAATAAATACAAGATAGAACATCAGAGTAGTGAGCATTCCTTTTTTGAAGTTGCAGCTTATTTAGTTAGACATGGAAATCAATTTTGTTCATATACAGTATATCTCAGTTACTGGCTAGCTGTCATTTTTAAGTGTATAGTTATCCCAGAAAGTGGAAGTCCCATGTGAATATATGTGATCATATACATATACACATATTTGGTCAGATATCTGAATGAACCCTCCTAAGCAAAGGAAAGAAGAAATAGAGGGAAATTCTGCAAATAAGTGGAGATAAGTTTTCATAGACTTTTTGTTCTTGGATGCAAATTGATCATAACATGCACTAATCTAGAATCCCTCATTTATTGATATTTTTACCTGTAGGATAGTCTGTGCTCATTAGTGTGTGTTCAAGGCCATTCAGATATTGTCCTGGTCAATAGCATAATCAGTTTTACCAATTCTGGTCAAATCTACTGAGAAACTCACAGTTGCTTAGTTTGTGCCAGGCTTTTCCTTGCCTTGGAAGCTTTAATGTGTCCTCTTCCACCTCAAACTCTGACACTGACTTTTACCTTGCTCATAGCTTCTGGGCCTAGCTCTGTATCAACATTTTGGGGAAGACTTCCCTAATCCTAAGTCCCAAAACTTCTGGGCTAGAGCTCCTACTTCCTTTCACATACACCGTGTATAATGTTACAATATCATTCATTTACTTGCCTGTCTTACCAATCTTACTAGATACATATCATACTTATTAACCAAAGTGGTTTGGATATTCTAATGAAAGTGGTTTCTTCCATTAGGTATATTGGGAGCTCTATTCCTTCTAGTCTCTAAGACATTTTGGCAGGTAGATTCTAACTTTCCTCTTATACTTCTCTTTAGCATTGAGCCATGTTCCCAACATTTCCTGGATTCACTTTTTCAATTACTACCAAAGGAAAAGATAGAGACTATTTTTCTTTGTATATAAATGATTCTATACTGTATAAAAATAAATGGCAGCTACACTCTGGTTGGAGGAAACATTTCTCCTATCTAATAAAGATGGAATATGGAAATTGACTGTCACTCTGTGACAAAGATGGTGGCTCCCATAGCCAATAAAGAAGGAATATGCAAACTGATGTAACAAAGATGGCGGCAGCCACTCTGGATCTTTGGGCAGTGTGCACACGCAGGCGTGGAGTGGCCAGAGTGGTGTGGGACATCTGCTATGAGGTGAGGCAGGGAATGGAGGAAACTACAGGAGGGCAGCAGGGCTGGAGCAAAGGTGAAAGGTGGTGGCCAGAGCAAAGGCTCAGGTCCCAGGTGTCAGAGGGAAGCCAGTGCCAGCAGCCAAGGGAAGGAAGGCCTATTCTTGCAATAATCTTCATGCATTGGGCCTCTACTTCTCTTTATAACAAGTAAATGAATAACTGAATGAATAAATTCATTAGAGAGTCATATAATATTACATCGACTCAAACACTCATATCTCATAAGAAACATCATTTTTTATTATTTAAAATATTACATGTGTCTCCTTTTTCATCGATTGACACCCCCTACCACCCTTGCCCCCCAGGACAAGCCCCTACTGCCCCAGTGTCATGTCCATTGGTTATGCTAATATGCATGCATACAAGTCCTTTGGTTGATCTCTTACCTCCCCACTCTGCCTTCTCTCTGAAGTTGGATGATCTGTTTGGTATTTCTTTGTCTCTGAATCTATTTTTGTTCATCAGTTTATGTTGTTCCTTATATCTCACCTATGAGTGAGATAATGTGATATTTATCTTTCTCTGACTGGCTTCTTTTGCTTAGCATAATGCTCTCCAGGTCCATCCAGGCCCTATTTATTTCTGATAAAGGTGATATTGTTAGTTTGTGATACTTTAAATATTAATTCATTTATTTAATTTTATTAATCTTTTACATAATTATTAGCTGCTTATAATGTGCCAAAACTGTCCTAGATACTGGTAGTGACTAAAACCTGATCCCAATTCTCAGAGAGCTTGTAATTATAGAAGAGAGAAGCTTCTTTCATCTTCCTTCAGAGGGCTGGAAACTATTTCACATAGATCTGATTATTATGGTTCTAAGAACTGTCTTAGGTTTTTTTCTACAGAACACCTCTTTTGAAAAAAATTCTTGAATAAATTAAATGTAAACTTAAAATTTCCAATATGAAAACAAAATCAAGGATAGCCAGCCACCAATAAACAATATAGCGTATTCACTTTCATTGTATGAGGGCAAAACAGTGTTCTATTGATCAGTGGAAAAAATACCCTGAAATAGAGGAACTTTTACAAAAAAGAGAGAAATTTAGCCTCATTTCCCACTTGATTATTTGTTAATAGCTTCATATTTCACATGATACCATGGGATATTACTGTGGTGACACTCAATAAATCTAAGGCAGCAATAGAAATAATTAATAATCCATTCATAAAAACCATGATAAAATACTAGGGAAAACACACTCTGATTATGGTAGTAATAGAAAATAAGATGACTCATTAAGCAAACCATGACAAATGAATAAAAATGATATATGTTCTGGTACTTCTATTTTTTCAAAGGTGAATGTCTTTAAAATGGTTAATTGCATTTAGTTTTAGAAAAACATATTTATAAAATTTTATGCTTTTGTTTTTGTTGAGCAAATTCCACAGTAAGGGTACTTTGTGACTGCTTCTACTCACTGCAGTTTCTAAACTTTGAATAAGTTAGGATTTAGGAGGTAACCTTGTAAAATCAGGACCTTACCCCTATCAACTCATGGTATTTTCTTTCTACTTGATATACAGAGAGAAGAAGAAGCATCTATGAATTTATTGTGATCTCTGCCTGTGTGATCCTGACTGATGTGTGGGAATTGTAGATCCAGCTTAATTGTTTTGTCATTTGTCAAGATTTTCAGGTCTGTTTTTGATTCTCTACTTCTTGTAAGCCATTAACCTCTTTTATTAAACCACAGGAAGGAGGGGGAGGAAGGGGGCGGTGGGAACAAGAGCAAGCATGGAGTGGGAAGAGGTTTGAACTGGGGTTACGGACATGATTCTGGGCTTCAAGTGTTTTCTCAGTCCCTCTGTAACAAGCACTCAAGAAGGACATTGTGCTGCTTTGGCAAAAAGTACAGACTGATGTCTTCATTTGAATGCTGAGCTTTGTATCAGGCCCTAATGGTCAGTTAAAGGTATCTGTGTTTCTGAAGGGTGTTTGATTTGAAGCCAGCCTGGACATGGGAGTCCCTAGTAGTCGCCACCTCTACTGAATAGGCTGGGAAGAAATTTGGTTCCCAGGATTCTGGAGTCTGAGTTAGTTTAAGGGGGGATGCCTGGAAAAGATTTCCTGAATGAATTCAAATGGTCTCTGTCTATGTAATTGGGCCCCATGGAGCCATTAACAGAAACTGCACAGTTGTGTAGTGATTTGGGTAGATGGATATAGAAAAGAAAAGGAAAAGAATCACGGCACATCTAAGAACAAGGTTATTACACAGTCCCTTTGTTTCTGCAATCCTGTCAGCTGACACAAGGCTTCTCATTATCTCTGGTGCTAAGAAGTCTCTAGAGAGGCTGTGTGGAACAATCTGTACTGCAAGTCGTTTCTCAAAAGAGAAAATTTCATAGAGAAATGTGTGGAAGGATGTATAGCAAACTAGTACCACTAATTACTTTAGTGGGGTAGTAGTAGGAATATGAAATCATAGTAAGTGGTGATATTGACAGGGAGACATTAACCTGTTTTTATTTATACATTTCTCACTATTTGAATACCAAAAATATTAATTACAACTAAAGTGAATACAATATATTTTTATTTTCTTTCAAGAGGATTTGTTATTGTGATTGTTATTAGGATTATATAACCTCAACACTTCTTAAAAGTATTTTTTTAAATTGATTTAAGAGGAATGAAGAGGGAGAGGGAGATAGAAACATCAGTGATAACAGAATCATTGATTGGTTGCCTCCCCATGCCCCACTTTGGGAACGGAGCCTGCAACCTGGGCATGTGCTATGACCAGGAATCGAACTATGACCTCCTGATTCAGAGGTCAATGCTCAACCACTGAGCCAAGCCGGCTGGGCAATAACCTCAATACTTTTAAAAACAATGACAACAAAAATGTGGAATACTGAAATGTATGGACATAAAATCACAATTAAAAAAATCAACTAATATTAATCATCATCTCTCTCAGTAAACAGAGCTGTTTCCAGACTGTTTGCCTTCTAGTCACTTCTCAGGGCTTTGTAGTCTTATCTATTTTTGGGTTACTAAATTTTTAGCAGAGGGAAAAGGGCAGATATACTTGGTCCATTTTAGGAGGAGAAAAACTTTAAGATGGAAAGTTGCTTACTGAGAATAGTTGAATAAATTATAGAACATTCATATAAATATTAAAATTTATCTTTTGTTGCAAGTATTACAGATATTCCTTTTTTTCACCCCATCTCTTTCCAGGACTTCACAGCACTACTATTTGTGTACTTGGGTTATACTTACATGCATATTCATTTTTTGGTTAATCTCTTCCCCTCCCCCTCCCCACCTCTTCCTTCAAGGTATGGATATATTTTGACTTAGAAGATGTCTGCGATATGTTGTGAAATGAAAAAAATAAAATAAAATAAAATAAAATAAAACAAACAATTGAAAATGCCACAGAGAACATACACAAACTCACATAGAAACGTTGCTGTGATAAAAAAGGAGTTATAATCATCTGATTGGATTATTTCACTTGCTTTAACTTTTTATCTTCAAATTTAAACATAAAAGTATAATATACATGTATGTGTATACATATATACACCAAATACATTTATACATGATGTATCCTATATGATGCAAATTGACCCTCACACCCTCAGAAGATGGCTGCCTATGACCAGGCTGGTGGGAGGGTTAGTGAAGGATGACCAAACGATTGAACAAGCAGGCTATGTGGGGCAACCAAGGCCAGTTGGGATGGGGGGCAGTTGGGGGCAACCAGGTCAGGAGGGGGACAGTAAAGATTGACCAGGCTGGTGGTGGGGGGGCAGTAAGGAGTTATCAGGCTGGCAGGGAGGGAGCAGTTGGGGGTGATCAGGCCAGCACTCCGAGGCAGTGAGGGGCAATCAGGCTGGTGGAAGGGGAGGAGTTACCAGGCAGGCAGGCAGGTGAGCAATTAGGAGCCAGTGACATTCCCCAAGGAGTCCCAGATTGGAGAGGGTACAGGCTGGGCTGAGGCTCCCTCCTCCCTGCAAAAATTTTGTGCACTAGGCCTCTAGTATTTATATAATTACAGAAAGACTTTATCCACCCAGGCTACCAGTATGTCTCTCTCCAAGTACATCTGCTCTTATCCCACATCCCTTTTTCCAGGTAAGCACTATTTGTCTTTTGCCTGACTCATTTGCTTTAAAAGATGATTTACTTGCAATGTATTTTATCTCAACAATTTATTGCTTAGTCTGAAAAAACTGAGTAGCACACACAAATCTATTACTTTTAGGTGAAAACTCCCAAGCGAAGATAAAATGAACAGTCTCTGATTCATTGGCTTCAGGCATCTTTATAGTTTGCAAGAGTCCTTTCTCAGAAAAATCAGTCCACAAGGTTCTGATTGACTCCTAAGCAAACAGTGCTCACACAATTAATCAAGGTATCTAGCAGGCCTAGTACTGAATGCCCAATGGAAACGTAGTCAGAGGGAGTAGACTGTTTTCTGTTTTATCCCTTTAAGGTCACCATGGATACATTTTAAGTTTCAGATTTATCTGAAGACAATATTTCTGTGGAGATGAAATGAGTGAACTTGCTTGTTTCAAGGTATAGGACATTTAGAGGAGAGGAAGAACTTCATCAGCACATAATCAAGACAAAAAAGACAGATAATTTGTGTCAACCTTACCCAGGAATTTTCTCTTCATAGAAATAGAATTATGTGATTAGAACCCTTGAATATTGGTCTTGTGAGTGACACTACTTCAAACTGGACTAACTGTATATCCCTGGGCATAGCCACTACCCTGGGATCTCTCTTTCTTGCCTTGAGGATTCTTTTTGTCTCTTTGCCTTTCTCCTCGGTTGAGGCCCCTGATTCCTATTCTAATATCTTCTTTACTTGCTTGTTTACTTGTGTGCTTTGTTAGCATACAACCCTAGCATATTTTTGAGAAATGGTGGGAGGGATATACATTTTTAAAAGTTATTTTAAGTCTGAAAATGTTTTTAATCTCCATACTCTATTGATAGTTTAGGTGGGTATAGAATACTATTTTGGAAATCATTACCCTATGGAGTTTTGAAGCATTTCTTCTTTTAGGATTGCTATTGAGAAGTCCAAAGCCATCTGATTCCTCATACTGCCCATGTGATGCATTCTTCCCACATTCTCTCTCACTCTACCAGAAATATGTAGAATTTTCTCTATCACCAATGTTCTGAAAAAAACAAGTTATACCTTGGTATAAATATTTTTTATCTTTTTGGTGGGAACTCAAGATCTGGTAATTCATGTTAAATGATTCTATCGATAATGCTTTCTTTCACTTTTTATGTTTTCTCTCTCTTTTAAAAGCTATTATTTGGATGCTGCATCTCAAACTATTTCTAATTTTTTTATCTTTTCATAGCTATTTTCCAATTCTTAGTCTTTTGTGCTAATTTCAAAAATGTTTTTTCTTCTTGACCTATTAATGCTTTTATTGGGTTTTTCATTTCTGCCATCATGTCTTAGTTTTCATGAGCTCTTTTTGTATTCTTTTAAAATACTCTTTCAGTTTGTATTGCAATATCTTCTTTCATATCCTTGAAGTACTAAAAATGATTATTTAAAGTTTTCTTTTGATATAGTGTCTGTTTCCTCAAAGGCATTTCATATGTAAGGTTGTTTGGATTCTATCTGTTACGTTAGAGATTTTCCTTAAATGTCTGGTCATCCTTGGCTATCTGCTAATGATTAAGATGTCCTGCTCCTATGTGTTAGGTTTGTTGATATTATCCTTTATTGTAGTGTGACTTGAGTGGGCTGTTTGTGGGCCATTTTGTAATGACATTATCCCTAGGTGTTTCTCCTCAGCTGGACAGCTTCTCTAAAATAGAACCATCTAGTATTTTGCTTGGGAGATAAAAATATGATTTCTGGGATTCCAGAACTAAAGTTACAGTTTTTGCTTTCAGAAATGGGAATGACCATAGACATACAATTAAAAATTAGATATGCTGTCAACTATGCTTGGTTTCCCTCCAGCCAGAGAGCCTCAGAGGTTAAATCCACAAATTTCTGCTGTGATGAAGTAAGAAAAGTTGTCCAGCAATATGGATTAGAGATTTACTAGTTATAGATTTACTGATTTTCAGTTTTCCCACAGTCCTTTTAGTTATAGTCCCCTTCTCAATTCTTCCTTAAGTTTCAGACAGTATCAAGTGTTGTCAGTTCCTGAGCATGCAAGTATTCTGTGGTATAAATAAGGTCATTTCACAGTGTTCTCCCCTATTAGCAGGAGATTTAGTTTTCTCCCATTTACTATATCAATTACTACACACCCATCTGCTTCACAGCATTCAGTGTTTTACTGCCTCTTTTATTTACCTTTTCCTTATGAGGTTATGTCTTTAAAAATCCCTTTATTCTGGTTTCAGTTTGGTTTGCAGAGAAAACAAATTTCAGTGAATTAATTTTCTCTCTTAAATGAGAATGATTTATTTTTAAAGTTGTTTATATTCCATATGTTTAATAACATATGTTACTTTAATAATCCTGAAAATATTAAATCCTGAAAATATTAAAGCCACATTCATTTTGAGTCCCCAAAAGATGAAACAAGCTACTCTGTAATAAGCAAAAAGGTACCAAGCATTCTTGTGTATCTCTTTCCAGTATCTATGCAGGTAGTTGAGAAATTTCTCCAAATTTCTTTTGGACAAGTTAAATTAGTCCATCAGAAGAATGAAATAGATTTGGGTGGCCTCGATGGTAAATGTTGGAGAAACTGACATAAGATAACATGTGTATAATTATGAATATATGTATACATATTGCATACACCTCTATTTAAAAAGGATAGGTGCTATTTTAAAAGTTTATTTTGGGTAAAGAATGAATATGTAGAACAAGCTCATATGTAGCTAAACAAAACTCCTAAGTAGATATTCCATGTGCAACTCCTGCATTCTGCAGGCCTCTAGAGTGTACACACTATGCCTGTGGATTAGGATCACTCTCTGTAGTACAGGGAATGGACAGTGCCTTTCTCCACATACAGAACTTTTCCCACTTCCTCATCTAATCCCATATCCTATTGTTTCAGGATCTTTTCTTCTTGGTCATTTGGAAACAAATTATGCGTAATTCTTCCAGGTTGTCAGTGATGTAGTGTATTGCTATTCATTGTTTAGAAACTTGTAGGCTACCAGGGATTTCTTGAAAATGGTATGGCAACCTTAAAATTATCTACAATGGTATTCATTTCAGGAAGCAATATGAAATAGATTTAAAATGTGCTCAATTAGTGTGTTCTGTGTGTTAATTTTAGCAGGCCTAGAATGTGCCTCTGTCCTAATGGGTTAAGAAATGCTCCTCAACAGCACTGACTTCATGGTAAAGGTATTTATTGCTTTGTAATCATTGGTGAGCATGTGGGGAAGTTTATACTGGTTTGACAGCATTTTTTACTGAAAACAGAGATATTAATGATTTATACCAGAGGGTTTTCTGCTCTTGAGGCTGTGAGAATATTTCATAATTTATTTATTCTACTGATAATGGTCATTTAGGTAGTTTCCAGCTTAGTGCTACTATGAACAGTACATGTGTTTTGGTAAATGTATTCATTTGTGTTAGGTATATATTGATGAATAGAATTAATTGGTAATAAGAATAATATTTTCAACTTTAGTAGATGTTACAAAGCGTTTTCTGAAGTGCTTGTGCCAGTTTACAGGTGCATGCTGATAATCTTTAGACGGTAGAAATTGTCGCAGGCTTCCTGTATGTGTGTTTTTTTTTAATTTAATCTTTATTGTTCAGAATATTACAATTGTTCCTATTTTTTCCCCCATAGCTCCCCTTCACCCGGTTCCCACCCCACCCTATGCCCTTACTTCCCCCCCGCCCACATTGTCCTCATCAATAGGTGTACGATTGTTATCCAGTCTCTTCCCACACCCACCACAACCCTTTCCCTCTGAGAATTGTCAGTCCACTCCCTTTCTATGCTACTGATTTTGTTATATTCACCAATTTATTCTCTTCATCAGATATTTTATCCACTTGATTTTTAGATTCATTTGTTGATAGACATGTATTTGTTGTTCATAATTTTTATTTTTACCTTTTTCTTCTTCCTTTTCTTAAAGAGAACCTTTCAGCATTTCATATAATACTGGTTTGGTGTTGATGAACTCCATTAGTTTTTTTCTTATCTGTGAAGCTCTTTATCTGCCCTTCAATTCTGAATGATAGCTTTGCTGGTTAGAGTAATATTGGTTGTAGGTTCTTACTATTCATCACTTTGAATATTTCTTGCCACTCCTGTCTGACCTGCATAGTTTCTGTGGAGAAATCAGTTGACAATCGTATGGGTGCTCCCTTGTAGGTAATTAACTGTTTTTCTCATGCTGCTTTGAATATTCTCTCTTTGTCTTTTGCTCTTGGCATTTTAATTATGATGTGTCTTGGTGTGGTCCTCTTTGGATTCCTTTTGTTTGGGGTTCTGTGCACTTCCTGGACTTGTAAGTCTATTTCTTTCACCAGGTGGGGGAAGTTTTCAGTCATTATTTATTCAAATAGGTTTTCAGTATCTTGATCTCTCCCTCTTTCTGGCACCCTCATAATTCTGATGTTGGTATGCTTGAGGTTGTTCTATAGGCTCCTTACACTATCTTCACATTTTTGGACTATTTTTTTCTTTTTGCTTTTCCAGTGGAGTGTTTTTTGTTTCTTTGTATTTCAAATCTTTGACTTGATTCTTGGGATCCTCTAGTCTGCTGTTAGGTCTCTGTATAATATTTTTTATTTCAGTCAGTGTATGCTTAATTTCTAGTGGTTCCTGTTTCATATCCTCGAGGGTCTTGCTAAATTTATCAGCCTTTTCTAGGAAATTCTTGAAAAACCATATAACCGTGGTTTTGAACTTTATATCCAGGCATTTGCTTTCCTTCATTTTTTCATTTGTGATCTATTTCTTTGTCTCTGCATTTTCACTGTTTCCCTGAGTTAATAGAGTGGCTTTGTGTGCTAGGTGTCCTATATAGCCCAATGGCTCAGCCTCCCTAGTTACCTGAGGTGGACACTTTTGGTGCACCCCTTTGTAGGCTGTGTGCACAGTTTCGTTGTAGTTAAGCCTTGATTGTTGTTGGTATCACTGGGAGGAATTGACTGCCAGGCTGTTTGGCTATGAGGATCGGCTGTGTCTACCCTGGAAGAACTTCTATGCTGGACACACTCTTATGAGACATGGCTTGCAAAAGCCTCTGTGCTTAGCTTGGATGTGGCAGAGTCTCAGGATGGAACAAACAGCATTGGTTTTCCATCAGTCTTGCCCTAATAGGCCCCTGTGACTCAGTGTCCTATGGTAATCACTGCAAGCACCTCTGAGTGAAAGCTGCCCTCAAGTTCTGTCTGCTGCCAGACAGTCCAGTTTCTCCCCGAATGAGTCTGGGTCCCCTGACTCTCCCAGAACTGGAGTTCAGTGTAGTCGGGAGCTTTGGTCTCCTTCCCTTTTGGGAAAACCAGCTGTGTACTCAATTGCCCACCCTCTCCGCACTCACGTGTCTTGGTACCTCTGCCTTCCACAGTTCCTCTGAGTCTCAGTGTGCTTTTCTCTTTCCTAACAGTCCAGTTTCACCCTATATAAGTCTGGGTCCCCAGAGTCTTGCCTGGAACTGGAGTTCAGCTCAATCGGGAGCTTTTGTCTCCCTCCTGCTTGAGAAAGCCAGCCATGCACTCAGTTGCCAGTCCTCTCCACGTGTGTCTTAGTACCTCTGCCTCCTGCAGCTCCTCTGAGTCTCTGTGAGCCCCTCTCTTTCTTTCTAATTGTAGAATTTCCACTCAGCCAGCCTTCTGTGGTTCTGGATGATGTCTGTTTTGTCTTTTAGTTGTAGTTTTGAAATTGTTGTGTGAGGCAGCACTTTAGGTATTTACCTGTGCTGCCATTTGGTTTGGTCAGGCTTCTTTGATTTTTAAGGACATTTCTTTCTTGAGTCCTTTTATATATAAATCAGCTAATTATTTTAAAAAGTAATTAACTCTAGGTTTTACCTTACAGAAGATAGTGGCTTGGTTGTTTTAAACAATTCCTACCACTGATTTGCTTTTATTAACTTAATATTTTTATTAATGATTTCTATGTCCAAATCCTTTTTTCATTCTATTATTTTTAGAACATATGATGACTAGAATAAGACAAAGCAGCATCTTGTAATTATGCCTTGCTTTAGATTTTGAGATCAAAATTCATCAAATTGTAGTCTATAAATTATTTTGGAATTTCCTGGTTATTGCAAGTTTATTACATTTTAAATCCCCCTCCCCTTATCTATTCTGTAAATTCCTGAGTGAGAAAAATATCTAGTATCTATATTCTGTAAATTTCTGTCAGATAGAAAAAAATATTTTACAGAGCCAGGAAATTTTATTTTTCAAAGAGAAGCATGATTAAGATGAAGTGTGAAGTATATCTAACTCACTTTGGAAATTTGGATCAGTATGTGCAAATTTAGAAAATTAGACTTGTAATACAAGCCAATTACATCTAAAGAAGGGAAAAATGACTTATTTGGAATTTAAAAAAGAAAACAAATAAAAGACATGCTCAAATTGGGAGCCAGTCTTGCTACTGGGGCATAAGAGAAGGGCATATGAGGTAAGTCACCTCAGAGCAATAAGCTTTAAGTGCCATTATAAAAACTCCCTTTTTTTTCTCCATCGATGGATATTCCTTTGAAATGTCCAACTATCAAATGTAAAGTAGTGGAGTTAATTAAGTTTAATGAGAAACAACCCCGTGTATAGGGCAAGTATAATAAGGAGGCTGGGATCACCTGTGCTCATGTTGCTTACTCGCTGTGATTCACAAGTCACAGGGTTTGGTGTGGCAAGATGTTAATTCATAGACCTTGGTTGATTTGTGTAATCTGTTTTATTTTTTGTTTACTACTTATTATGAAATATTCAAACATTCACAGGAATAAAGAACATGGTATAGTACATCTGATATAAATATAACCTAGGCTCAGCATTGATCATAACTGGTCAATCATATTTCATCTATAATAGATAACTTGCTACATCCTGCCCCTACCCAGGTTATAATGAAATAAAGTCTGGACTCTATAACTATTTTGTTTGAGATATTTCAATATAATTTTAAAAGACAAGGTCTTTTCTTTAGCAATATAATTGTATTATTACCAAACCTAACAAATATCCTTGATTTGTGTTTCATATTTTTCTGTTGCATTGATCAAGGAGAATTTGAACACCAGATTTATATAAAATAATCATGTCTTTTGCCTCAAACTTTCCATTACATTTCTTCACAAATTATCATGATGCATATTATGTTCAAACCTACTAAAGTTCATGCGTTTTTTTTGCCCAATAACTGTCTTTTAGCAATATTCCTCTTTCACATATCAATATTTCTTCATTAAATGGCTTTGCCTGATGAGTCTTTTTCTATTACTGCATAGGTATCTTAATTGAAGTAATACTCTTTCCACAAATAATTAGAAATAAATGCAAATACAGCATTTTGTTCAGTTTTTTTTTCAATTTGTCCCACATAATGTCAGTAAATCTTTGACAAAAGTGAATGTGGTTGCAAGTTTGACACCACCATCTGATTAGATTAGAATCTCTGAGCCTAGAGAGTTTCCAGTGACACCACTAAAGACATTTCAGTATCATTAACAAAAGAATGTCGTTCAGTGCTTTGGAAAACAAGGGTAAATACCAGGTCCATAAACAGTGGACACTGACTAATCAATGAAACCAATATAGTTGTACTTGTACTACCCAGGAATATTCATGTTCTCTAGGAAAGATCTCCACTGACATATTTGCTGTATACATCTGTAGGTATTTCTAACCACCTCAGAAAAAGATGGAGAAAACTTGCAGTGAATACAAAATAGTATATAAGAATTATATTAGAGCCTCTTCATTCTCCTCTAAGTCAAGAAAGGACTACTGTTCTATTTTTAGTGGCTGTAACTCAAGATAGTATATATCTGTATACAGCTGTGCAGTGTCACATTTGTAGGTGGAAGGCCGTTTCCCAATGCCATTGGCTATTATGGTGACATGAGTGTGTTTGTACCTGGTACTGTACCTCTAAGCTCTTTAGTTCTCCATTACTCAGTGGCAGTGATTACTTTCTTTATATTGCCAGTTGTATCAGTCAGGAGGATGGGCGTATATTCCAATAATAAACCCCCAATATTCCAGAGGCTTATTTTTACTCACATAAAATCTGCTGGGGGTCAAGTCATCTCTCTGGAGGTAGCTCTCTCAGTGGAGTTATGTTCTCTGACTTGTTTCTTTCAATAGCTGAGACACTTTATTTCATATTCCTTGTTTCTGTAAGAAGTCCAAAAAAGTGACACCTTTTTCTCCTGTTTTTCTTAAATTCTTTTCTCTTATAGCAACTCCACCTCAACATGAGCTTCCCTGAACACTTTGGCCATGGAAGAGAAAGCATGGAAAATGGAAATGGTGCAATGTTTCCTAAATGCTTCTAGGTGGGAGAGGTATGCATCCTCCCCCACTCACATTTCACTGGCCAACGGAGGTAGCTTGGCCATGCCATTGTTTAGGGGCAGGGAAATGCAATCCTTCCATATACTCAGAATGGGAAGAGAATTGGAAGTTCTGGTGGCCTTATTGATGTCTACCACACCAGTTATATTGACTTGCTTTTTAAATATTTCTAAAACTCTGCATTTTATGTTCACCATTTTGGTGAACAGATAAAACAAAGACATTAATTCTTGCCTTTCCCTTCTCAATACGTTAAGTGCCCAGTCAGTCAATGACTGACACTATACTTTCTGTCCAGAAGACAAAACAGGCTGAGCGCTTAATGTGTTAACCAGAAAGTTTTTTTTTCTAAACATTGTGTATTACCAAAGATATGTTGATGGTGTTAGATCAATGATTTTAGAGCTTTCATGTGCAGACAAATCACCCAGCATCTGGTTAAATTGCATATTTGGTTCAGTTGACCTGAGGTGGGGCCCAGATTCTGCATTTTATTTTAAAAGATGTTTTAATTGATTTTTAGAGCGAAAGGGGGAGAGAGTGAAACATAGATGTGGGAGTGAAATATCGATAGGCAGCCTACTGCAAGCCCCACCCTCCACCTCTTATTCCATCTCCCACCCAAGATCACGCCTGCCCTGACAAGAATGGAACTGACAACCTTTCAGTGCACCGGGCAATGCCCAGTCAACTGAGCTACACCAGCCAGGGTCAGATTCTGCATTTTTAAAAAAGCTTTTAGGTGATGATGCTGCTGGTCTTCAGATCACACTTTGAATAACAAGCCTTTTGGTCTATAACTCTATTTAGAGAAGAAGAGACATCATAATTTTTTTGGATTTAAACGGAATTTAAGCCATTCTTTTTTCCCTTTCCCTACATCTGAATTAAGGGCAATGTCTCATGGTGATAGTTGTCAAACATGAAGAAGACTGTCAATGCAACTCCAAAGCATGTTTCTAAAAGGTAATTGGCTTTGTGTTCATTCATATTAAAACAGGAGTGCTAGGAAGAAAGGAGACCTAATTGAACACTCAAAGCATCCCACTAAAAGCCTGCATCTAATTATTGTGGGGCCCACACAGCAGGGGCACTGCAGAGAAGAGGAGATACTGAAAACATCTTTATACTCTTCTGCTCTGAAGAGCCCTTCCTGAGATAAAATGCAGTCTGTGCTAAGGAGGTGGTGACTGACAGGCTTTACCCCCAGCTAGCATCTCAGAGACAGGCAATCAGAGCATTTGTCATCATTCTTGGATTTTGCCTAATTATTAATAGAACACTTACTTTCTCCTGATATTTTACTAATTAAGGTTCTTGCATGTTTTAAGCATTTCACTTAGCACTGAGGATTCCAGATGAGTTGCCATTTGGCTCTGAGATGCTGTAGCTTAGAGTTCAGCTTCAGAGGGCTGTTTTAGAGCCAGTGTGGATGTGCATGTGGGTAGAAATGAGGCTGAAGTGGGCACGAATATTCTCAGGCATTTCTCATTTTACCCGGAGGCTGATTTTTCCCTTTGCTCATTTGTAATGCCAGCCCGTGGTGGTAGAATGGCTGTATTGCTGTAAATTAACAGCCATGTCTCGTACTTCTTATTCTGGAGGTGTAATTCAAAGAACTGTCACAAGTAATAGCAAAGCCATATATTCTTCTTTATAGCAACCGACATAAAGAATTCCCAATTACTTCAAATTACCACAAAATGACTTCAGAATCAACCCCAAACCTGCTACCCTTGATTTTCTTGCATTTAGTTCAAAGGGCAGGAGACAGAGCAGTAAACTTGGAGGTATATTATATAGGAGTTACATTTTTTTGTGACCAAGGAACTTCTGGTTTACAACTTCTTTCCTTTGAATAAATTCATTGAAGGAGACAATAATTCTAGGTTCTTTTTCAAAATCTGCTGACACTCAATTTCTGGAACTTGGGCATATTTCACTTCCCTTTTATCATTAAAATATTTAAAACTCCAATTTAAAATCTTAGCCAATGCTTAGTTTGTATGTGAGCAAATGAAACTCAGTATTAGCCCAAGGGACTCAGCAATGACCAAATCCTGATTTGGCAAAGCCACTTCCCTTCAGAAGTTCCTGATAAAGGTAGACAGATATTTTTTTCTGTAGATAAGAACTCTGCTCTTGGCTTCAGGTTATTCACTCTTATTTCTTTACCTCTCTTTTGGCTGAGTTATAGACATCTTAAAATCAATGAGATTAAAACTAAACTCATGAACTCTTATCCCAAAGCCTGATGGTCTTCTTGTGTGTTATATCTCTGCATCACCATTCATTTAAGGTGGCCATTTTCAACTGGTGTGCCACAAGAAGTTTAAAACATGCAATACTTGACTGTTTAGTTAGAGGCATTGGCCTCTTTTCCTTAGAATGTCAAATTAAAAAATGACAACAGCCAACATAATAGTTGTCTAGTGTGAATGAGTCAAAATTGCAGCTAATTTTTTGTCAGATCAGCAAAAAATATAACATATTTTTTGGTGTGCTAAAGAATTTTAGTAATTAGTTTGTGTATGCTGTGAGATGACAAAATTGAAACTCATTGATCTAAGATATACCATCTAAAATCTCAGTAGTCACTCTGACAGCTCATTTGCCTTACTCTTGTGTATCCTTATTCAAGATTTATTCTACAAATATTTAAGTGCTATTATGTACCAGACACTGGCTTTAGTGCCAGATATACATTATCAAATAAGTTCATACCCAATCTATCACTCAGTTCTGTCAATTTTACCTCCTATATATAATCTACTCTTACCATTTCATCCATCTACTCCAAGCTATTATCATCTCTCACTTATTTTACTGTAATAATCTTTTATCAGGTCTGTTTACACAGCTGCTAGAACAAACTTTTCAAGGCTGACAATGTCAGTTTCGTGCATCCCCTAGCCTCCTGCTCTTGCTTAAATTGCCCCAGTGCTCATGCAATTTAAAAAATGTCATTAGTGTGACTCGATGGACCATGACTGCTGTTTCCCTTGCTATTTCTCCAATCTCATCTACTATTATGCTTTTACTTGCTCCTTCTATTCTAGCTTCTTTCTACCCCCTTTACCACAAGTTCTTTGAATATTGTTCCCTCATTTCCTGCATAATCTTAGTTCATAGCTTGTGGAGCAGCCAGGTCTTCATTTCTCCCCTAAAGACTGTACAATGCTTAGTACAGTGCCTGGCACATGTTAAGGATTCATTAGTATTTATAAATGAAGAAATAGCAATGGCTTACCTCATTGTTATGAAAATGAATTGCTGCGGCCTTTTGCTCATTTGCTCATCAAAATGAAGTTCCTTGGATTGCCTGGACCTTTACTGACATGTTTGTAGGCTCTATCTAGACTGTTTGTCCTGAAGTGACCTTATAACCAGTTCCTTGTAGAAATTTTCATTTCTGATCATTTAAGATGCAGCAGGGAACCTCAGACTGTTTATCTTAAACCAAATGTAATCACTGGGGTATATGTAAATCAACATCAATTACTTGCATTTATCAAAATTTTCATTTAAACTCAGAGTTGAGTTGTACATTGTTGCATAAATTATTTTAAAAACTGCTATTCATGTGAGAAAACCTTGTAATTATGTTAGAGTGGAAGGATA
The DNA here is from genome assembly GCA_011751065.1 of Lasiurus cinereus. Classification (NCBI taxonomy): domain Eukaryota; kingdom Metazoa; phylum Chordata; class Mammalia; order Chiroptera; family Vespertilionidae; genus Lasiurus; species Lasiurus cinereus. The sequence goes on from JAAGEH010002531.1 coordinate 8,835,625, forward strand.
ACTGACAGAGAGGAAGATGGAACTATTTATGTTGCTGAAAGCAATTTAGAAAAGTACCCAAAGTCAGATTCTAAAACTTGGCATATTTGAGTTTATATTTTGTCTTTTTCCTTATACTGCCTGCTTCCCATAGTGCCTTTGAGAAGTAAAGAGGAGAAAAAAGTGGGTCAAGCAGGAATGTGGAACCTGGATAAGACAAGAAGTTAAAAGTGAATTCAAAGATAAATAAAAATTTAAAAAACTAGCTGCCACCATTATTCACAGGTATACCCTGGCTACACAATCTTGCAAAGATCTCCTTCTTAATAAAATGGCATCAGTTAAGTGTGGTCAGAAGGATTCGTGAGAGGTTAGGAGGATTAAATAGGTAATATATGTGAATGTTCTGTAGAGTGCTATTTCACAGTTAGCTCATGCGATGAGCATGTCTTTTTTTATTGTTAATAACCAGGCCTCCCAACTTCTTGGAATTTCTTATGTCTAAGACTTTTTTGAAATTGCAAACACTTTTTGGTCTGTTTTATGTGCTAGACACTATTCTAATACCTTAAAATATTAACTTAATTCTCATAACTTCATTATGAAATAAATACAATCATTATCATCTCCTTTCTAGATTAAGAAACAGGTAAAGGAAAATTAAATAGCTTGTCAGAGGTTAAATTACATGAACTAGGAAACAATATTTTATATTTGGAAAATAACGGCCTAATTCTAAAAATTTCACATCTTGGCTAAAAATCTACTTCTCTAATTTACTTTTTACCCTAGGGCAGTGTTCGGCAAATTGCGGCTCCCGAGCCACATGCGGCTCTTTGGCCCCTTGAGTGTGGCTCTTTCACAAAATATCATGTGCGGGCACGCACATACAGTGCGATTGAAACTTTGTGGCCCATGCGCCGAAGTCGGTTTTTGGCTCTCAAAAGAAATTTCAATTGTTGTACTGTTGATATTTGGCACTGTTGACTATTGAGTTTGCCGACCACTGTCCTAGGGAGTGAAATCCATGTCTAAGATATAGCTGCTATGAAGAGAAATTATTGTTTTTTTCTGTTTGAATATAGTAGGTCCTCATGTAAGATCTACCCCCACACCTCCACACAAAGTATATTTGGTTCATACTGATGTTAAAAATTATTCACTGTTTATCTGAAATTCCAGTGTTACTAGGTATTAATTGGCAACCCTGGTTTAGAAAGTCTAAGGCAGTAACACACATTTACCTCTCGTTTCCCACTGATTATTTCACACGGAAGAACCGCCTTCTAGTATACTCACCAACCTTATTATATCAAACAGAGCATAGATTTCACTTTGTGTCTCAGGTCAGTACTGTGATACAAGCTCTTGTTTGAAGGTAGGATTTTCTGGTTTACTTTATTTTCCTTTCAACATACCATGCCAGAGTGCTTTTGAAATTTTGTTATTCTCTGCATCAATGATTTGTCCTTTGAAAATGTCCAGAGAAGAGCATTTGTCATCTTGACATTGGGAGATCTAGACTGTTCCATTTGTCCCGTCTTAGCCTTGTTTCAGGTAGTAAATCAGGTGAGGTGTGGGGGTACTTGCTTAGAGATGAGATGTTATCCATAATAAGAGTCTCTTGGTGCGGGCATGCTGTGGATACAAGATTTGGGATCTTTGTCGTTTTTTAGAATATCTTTTACCTTATGTTGTTTTTCTTTTCATGGAATTTTTTAAAAATATATTTTTATTGATTTCAGAGAGGAAAAGAGAGGGAGAGAGAGATAGAAATATCAATGATGAGAGAGAATCATTGATTAGCTGTCTCTTGCACACTACACACTGGGGATTGAGCCTGTAACCTGGACATGTGCCCTGACTGGGAATGGAACCGAGATCTCCTGGTTCATAAGTGGACTCTCAACCACTGAGCTAACCTCTTTTCTTACAAATTGTGAGGGATTTGACCCTGAGTTTTGTGGTCTTAACTCTTCTGACATCATGTTAAGAGTATCTGTACTTATTAATCTCTATTATTTCCCCAAGGTGCCTTTGGAGGTATGAGTCTCAGAACTAATGAGCTGATTTGACTCTTAGAATGATGAAATTAAAGTCCCTCTTGATTAATCTTTGCTGTATAGACAGGCTTTAGACATATTTCTTTCATGTATGTATGTCCATTTCAAATTTAGTAAGTAGTTTATAGAATCTCAGCTCTGATTTGAGCAGATTTTAAGATGTGATTGAGAATGGCAAACTATTTCTTTTCAATGTTGATTTTTGATCTGTTGTTAATCATATTTTTAGTTATGTAGGAAACATTTAAAAATGAAAAATGTTTAACTTTGTCTAATTTTGTAGTTCTCTTTCATGCTTTGGATATGCTTGGATTATGCTCTGTTTGATGCGGTTAGTGAGTATACTATAAGGCAGTTCATTCATGTTATGTATATAAAGTCAGTATGAAATAATGGGAGGTAAAGTGTTGCTATCAAACTTTCTGATACCCTAAACCAGGGTTGCCAAGTAAACAAAGGACAGCCAGTGGCATTGGAATTTTGGGTAGACAGTGAATAATTTTGTTTAAAATAGTATACACTAAGTACAATAGGTTCTCACATAAGATTATTTCATTCAACATCATTTCATTATAATGATGATGAGATGCTATAGGAACTTAACTCTTACTTGTATCAATTAGCCTATGGTAAAATTGGTTTTGTGTTGTTTTACTTAAAGTTGAAGAACCTATTGACAAGTGAGGACTTTACCTATTTTTGCATGAGACATATTTATACTGAAAGCATTGTTTATTGTGTAACCAGGTGTCCTGTATTATTATTATTACTAGAGGCCTGATGCATGAATTTGTGCATGGGTGGGGTCCAGCTGGCCCATCCCAATCTGGGCCTGTGGAGGTGGGCTAGATGGGGAAGGGGACATAGCTCACAGGGGAGAGGGCTGAAGGAGGTTGGCTGACTGGCCCCACCCCCAATCATATTGGGGGGGATAATTGGGGCAGGGCCAGTCAGGGGGAGGGGCTACAGGTGGTTGGCTGGCCAGCCCTGCTCCCTGATCAAACTCCTGGTCAAACTTCCAGTCGAGGGGACAATTTGCATATTAGCCTCTTATTATATAGAAAAGATGATGATTATTTATTTATTCATTTATTTATTTTTGCTAAATTTGGCACCCCTATTCTAATTCTGGTTAATACTACTATTGCCTCTTTTGTACACTAATTTCCTCCCAGGCCTTCTATTAATAACTAAGCATCTTATTTCTAAAAGTCAAAGCAGTCCCCAAATGAGATTCAAAGCAATTATGAAAGCCATCAGATAAATAAGTACATATGTCAAAAAGGGCCATGCAAGACTTGTGATGACTTTTTGTCCATCTCAGGCCCATAAGGAAGAAGGATAAAATCACTCTCCATGCCAAATCTGTCCTAGAGATGGGCTAGCAGGCCTGGAGGGGAGCCCATTAAGCCTCATTCCAGCAATTCTCAGACTGGGTCAGGCTTTTTAGAACTTGAGGGCAGTGCTGAATAGGATGTGAAAGCAACTCAGAAAGACCCTGTTGTTGCTGGCAAATTCTGTATTCAGTACACTTCTCTCTCTCCCCCTCCTTTCTTCTTGTCCTGCCTTTTGTCCCTCCTGCTCTCCGCTAGTACATCTGCCACAGCCATCACTCACTGTGGAGGGGCCCCAGCTTACCTGTAATTCACTCCCTAAACTCAACCCGCAATGCTTGGCACAGTATTTTGGAACTTGCAAATATTAAACAATTGGTACACAGTTCACAGGGAAGGCATTTCAAAAGTGTTCAGATTCTACTTATGATGTTAGATTTTTAAAAAGTTACTTGAGAAAATCCTATTTGAAAAATGTTGACTGGGTTTCTGAAGGTGATCTCATTGATCTTTATGATGGGAATGGGTCTTTTCTATGAACCTTAAATAACCAAGCTTATCCCATGTTAATTTATGTAAGCAATAGTATTATTAAAGCATGATAAATATATACTTCCTCTTTTAAACATGACTTAATGAGAGAAAAAGTGACTTCAAGATTAAGAAATAAGTTCAGGACTGTTTGATTCACATTTACCATTTACCATTTCCTTTTTGTTTAGACATACCTTTCTTACAAGTTTTCTAAGCTTGGTCTTTCCGCTTTTCTAATTATTGGTCTAATCTGTTGATAAAAATTAATCTTAATATTACAAAAATATATTTTCATTTGGTAGATCTCACTTCACTCACATATTTATGTATTTCATATTGTATTCGTTTTTCTGTGGTGAAAACAGTGTTATTTATCTGAGTTTTGATCCAAATAATTTAAACCTCAGTATTCTTTGTGTATGTGTTTTAAATTTATAATTTATTAGGGTGACATTGGATAATAACATATAAATTTCAAGTATACAATTCTATAACACATCATGTATATATTGCATTGTGTGCTTACTGCCCAGTCTACTCTCTTTCTGTCACCATATATTTGACCTTTTTTACTCTCTTCAACCTTTCCTGATACCCCCTCCCCCTCTGGTAACCACTCGTTGTCCATGAGTTTGTTGGCTTTGTTTATTTATTTGTAAACCTCAATATTGTTAATTGCATTTAGAAAGAAGGTTACCAGGAGGGCTTTGTTCTCCTGCCTTATATGCTTACTATCTTAAAAAATATCATAGATCCAAAATGATAAAATCTTCTTTGTTGAAAAAGAGAAGGTTATTGATGGAAGAAGAAACTTCTAAGAAAGCTGTCTTTTTGGTAGGAAATGACTACTGAAAAATGAACTGAGGAAAATAAATTCTGATCATTGAAAGTTCAGTCAGGATTGTTATCCTTGCACAAAAATATATGAACTCTAGGCAAAGACTTTGACCTTGTGCTCTTCCCTCAAAATGGGCTGTCTGGCTGTCAGGCACTCAAATAACTTTCCCCAGCCTCTGACAGCTTCTGCCTGCAGAGGGACAAGGTGTGGCTGCTGGATGTAGTGCAGCAGAGGGGGATGGCACTGTTTTCTAAGGCTCTCAGATGTGATTGCTGGTTAGCTAATAGTGAGAGTCAAGTTCATCCAGTCACTCCCCATGTCCAGAAAGCTCAAGACAACACATTTTTGTTCAAATCTGAGATAATGGTAAGCAGAGCGTTCCTTGATATTAGTGATTCTCAGATTCCTCCTCACACTCTTCCTTGTGCTAGATACATGGATAAATAGTATTTCCATCTCATTTCCTCACATATCAAAGCTCTAGCATGTGTTTTTAAAATTTTTCGTTTTTATTGATTTCAGAGAGGAAAGGAGAGGGAGATGGAAACATCAGTGAGAATCACTGATCAGCTGCCTCCTGCATGCCCCATACTGAGGATCTCACCCACAACCTGGGCATGTACCCTGACCTGGAATTAAAACATGACCTCCTGGTTCATAGGTCGGTCAATGCTCAACCACTGGAGTCACAATGACAGGGCTGTAACAAGTTTTTTTAATCAATGGTGAAGCTGGTAGATGTAAGCTGCTGATAGAGCTGTTAATCATGGCCAGTATTCTATAGATTTCAGTTTTGGATAGAAATGTACCACCATTCAAATGTGTGGAGATGCTTTCCTACTTTAGTATATGACTACAGTATATGACTCTTATTGTCTAGAGTCATCATCTCTATCAACATACCTGTTTAAGTGATTACTTTGCATAAAACACAGCGCTAGTTCTGTGGTAAGTTTTCTGACTTTTACTCATACCATCTTTAGAAAGCCCAAAGTAAAGCTTAGCAGTGGGACTGACTTCTGAATTGAGTCACAGTACAGCACAACATTCACAGCTGGATCCTGGTATCACAGCTGGAGACTGGGGTTCTTGTGGTTCTCCTATGCATGCACATTTCATACTCCACTTGGAGAAACTTAACTCTGACTTTGAATTTCTTCATCACTGACAAGCAAGAGTGGTCAACTGAATGCCCTTTAAAAGGTCCTCCAGACTTAGTGATGTTAGATGACCTATCAGTCAAAGGGCTTCTCATGACAATTAAGTGACCTTCATTTCAGAACCTTGTTTATATTATTCTTTGTATTTGAGTTTTTGTTTCATTCTGTAAAGATTGTGTTTTATCTGCATAGCATTCTCTTTCAAAAGACATACTCAATAAGGCCATTTTTCAGTTCGAGTCTAGCGACACTATTTTCCAAGAATGATATTCGTGGTCTGTCTCAAGCTCCAAAGTGTAATATTACTCAGTATGGTTTACTTATAAATAGGCAGGACTCAAATTTATTTTATAGACTTGACTTTTTTATAGGCTACGGCTCTGTGTGGTATTGGGCTGTTCTCGGTTGTTTGTACATTGGCTCCAATGTTTTCCCAGCAAGTGGCCATACTCTCCTTGTAGCTACTTTGAACAACAATAATAAAGCAATAACAAATTGATTTGAATGCTTCATTTGTTGTGGAAAGGGGGACGGCAGAGAGAAAAAGAAAGATGTGTGGCTGTGTTTGTGTTTGCTTGAGGAGGTTCAGGAAAGAATATCATTTGGGAAATGTTTTCCTGGAGGAGCAGTTTAGAATTGGTTTTGGTGTGAATTGAGCCAGAAGTTCGAAAATAAAAAGATACTTCATCCACACTTGCTCTCTGTATAACCACCTTGTTAAATAAATGCGGCATTTGGACCAATTCTGTTTTCCTAATTCCACTGTACACTTGGGAAAGCAGAAGGCATTTTGCATTCTGTAGAATCCAATGTTTGGTTATTTAGAGAAGGCTGCTTTACCCACGAGGTCACAGTAAATGGCTACAGATGCTAAGAATTTGTTGACAGTGTCAGAAGTTAAATCTCTGCCACACGGATTGTGAAAAATTACAGGAGAGCAGGACATAATTTATTTTGTTAACCATCTATTTCCCATCTGCAATTTGAACCTGTTGCAGCTGAAAGCGCACTCTTGTTGTGAGCCTGTCTTTGCTCTCCCTCCTTACAGTCTGTCTCCTTTCTTTGACAGATGTGCAATACTTGAAGCCTTCAGTTCAAATAAGCATTATTAACAGCAACCTTTACAGTCTACTGGGGATTAATTTAAATTTTGCTGTGTGTGTGTATGCTTTTACAATAGTTTCAAGAAGCTGGAATGTAGATATAGTTCTTGTGAAAAATAGTTTAGACAGGTTGATTCATTTAGCTACTCAGGGTTTAATTGCTTTCTTGTAAAATTCAATTTCAAAGGAAATCTAACAAACAGCCCCCTCCTCATACATTAGCATACCCCACTCAGCACACAAATACATATTCATAGTATGGTGGTGATGTCCAGACAAGGCAAGAAGTACTTTCATACATGGAAATAGATTGGGTTTTAATTAATTTTTAGACAATTCTACTTTGGTCCATTTTCCCCTTGGATGAGCTATGACATATAAACAGATATTTATATGACTTTGGTCTCACTGAAGTCTTATTTTTTAGTATTTGAACCCATGAGATTCTAGTAGAAATTGAGGTAGTTTTCTTATCTGTCAGACGTGGGTATGTGTATTTTATTCTACTTGTTGTATTGTAGCTGACTCAGTTAGAAACTCTTTTGTCCTGTTTTTTTTTTCAAGCTGCATGGGTACTCCATTTCAATGCTGAATATGCAGGTAGAGCTGTAAATTATGTGTTGTAGATGTGCTAATAACAACTTATTCTTTTCTTACGGCCTTTCCAAGAAATCATTCTAGAGGAGAGGCAGCGGGAAGTTATGTCTTGCTGTTTTTGCAGCACATAGAGAGTGACTGATACCCAGAAAAAAAAAAAAGAAATGTTTAATTTTTATACTTTCACCCCAGTTTGAAATGCAGATGAAAGTTGCATTTTTATTTATGCCTTGAAGGGTAGCAAGGCCTGATAACAAATCATAAAGAAAGATGAAAGTCCCAATAGCAAATTTCATGCTGAAAATTTTATCATTTGTCACATATCAGTTTTTTTTTTTAAAGGAGAAAAACCTTGATTGCTGCAATACTCCAAACTCTAAATGCAGCTCAAATTGTTATGTATATTAGGCTAATCGAAGCCCATATTCAAAGACCTGGGCTCTTCTCCTTTTAGAAAATATCTGGTAGAAAAATTGAGTGCTCTGGGCACTTTCTTTTACTACAGTGACCTTTTTCAAAGGTTTTTCCCTTTGGCTATGTGAGGACCCTCACTTTGCACAGAAAGACAGGGGTCAAAAAAAGAGCTAAGGATATTAAATTAGTGCATTTGGTGGTGTGGAGGTTAGAGAGCAAGCAGCCTCAAAATTTCTCACAGTCACCTAATAGCACTAATACTCTGTAAAATTAATTGAATTTAGAGCACTAGTCTCCAGGAAAATAATTACATAGGGGCCTTTATATTGAGCATTACATTTTAATACCTCACAGATATTTTTTTTTCCTTCCTTCAATCTTAAACAGTACTTTGCACTCACACAAAAACAAACACAAAGACCTTACCCCCTATTTCTGTAGATTTTACCAGGTTTGTTACTTTCTTTTTCTAAAATGTTACCTAATCATAGTTCGATGCGTGACACATTTTTTTAGGGTGACATTACACAAGATTGTATGTCATGTAAACAAATAATAGGCAGTGGAGAAAATATTTTGGGAAGGGAGTCTTTTCAAATGCTGTCATACATATACTTTATTTGGAAGAATAACAATACTTACACAAGCAAAGATTGATGGAGATAGAAAAGAAATGATTAGAGATGGAAATCTGAATATTAGAAGTACACAGAAAATATTTTTCATTTTTTATTAAAACTTTTTATTGACATTATTACAGGTACTCCTTCACACATCCCCATCTCCCCTTCCCCTGGCCTTCACCACACTACTGTCCATATCCATGGTGTATACATTTATGTTCTTTAGCTAATCCCTTACCTCCTTTATCTCCCTCCCCTCTGGCACCTGTCAGTTTTTACCATGTATTCATGCTTCTATTTCTATTTTTCTGTCTGCTTTTTTTGTTCATTAAATTCCACAAATTAGTGAGATCATGTGGTATTTGTATTTCTCTGATTGGCTTATTTCACTTAGCATAATGCTGTTACAAAGAGTAAAAGTTCCTTCTTTTGCACAGCTTCATAGTATTCCATAATGTAAATGTACCTCAGCTTTTTAATCTAATCATCTGATGGACACTTGGGCTGTTTCTAGACCTTGGCTATTGTAAATAATGCTGTTATGAGCAAAGGGGTGCATATATTTTTTTCTGATTGGTGTTTCAGGATTTTTAGGACTTTTTCCCAGAAGTGGGATCACTGAGTCAAAAGGCAGTTCCATATTTAATTTTTTTACTGTTTCCACAGTGGCTGCACCAGTTTGTATTCCTATCAACAGTGCCTAGAGTTACCTAGAAAATATTTAAATGTTCATTTTTATGGCTATGATGTAATAAATTGAGACATAGTGTCTAAACACAGACACTAGAATCAGATGACCTGGATTTTCATCTCAATTCTACCTCTTACTAACTGAACAATCTTGAGCAAGTCTAGTCTCTCTGAACATGACCTGCTTTGATTATCAAATGATCCTACTGACATTAGACAGTGCAAGTGCAAATCTATATAAATGTGGAAGGTATGTGAAAATGTTAGGTATCATTCATAATTGGTAGTTCCCAACCCCTTTTAGAAATGTTTGTTGCAAGTTAATTAAGAACACATAGCTATGTATGTGTAGTGAAGAAGAGTGAACAGAAAGTGGCAAAGCAGACTTTAAAAGATTGGGGCAATTATGTAAATAGCTTGAATTTACTGATTCATTGGTAATTATTTTTAGCTTGAGTGAGTTTGTCAGACATTTAATGTTATATTAATATATCTTAGCTAGTTGCATGGGTTTAATTTTCCATGTAATTTTCAAGGCGATATGAACAGCCAATAGCTATCATATGGGATATTAGAGAACATAGCAATTACTTTATGCTAAAGACATTATCATTTTGCAATGTATTTAAAGTAAAGTAATACATGAACTCTTAGATTTATATTTATTCATTCCATTGGAAGAGATTCAAAATAAAAGAAAATAGATATCAACAATACTGATTAAGTCAGTTCTAGATAAGTGATTTACACATAACTTTCTTCTTACCATTATAATGAACAAGAGCAGTAGAGGCTGTCCTTCTACTAAAGAAGACTGTTAAAGAAGTATATAACCCTTTTAGTTGGAAACAGAAGAGCCACTCATACTTTCTAAGACTGGTGCCAGAATATCTTTGATCTGTATTCACAAAAAATAGTGAGCAAAATTAATTGTGGAAATAAGTGAATTCTTAATAAAACTTGTGGAAATCCTGAGTTTCAGGGAAGCATGTGTGGTCTAAGAGAACTAAGGAGAAAAACAACTAAAGTATTTCTGTGACTCTTTATAAGAGGGGTTTTTAGAGAAGCCCATGAAAAGCTATAATTCACCACGAGATACCAAGTAAGGGCACCCAGGAAATTGCTCCTGTGCCCTCCAAGGTGCATAGTGTTTAAACCTTTCTGCAGTTCCCAATGAGGTGCAGTGGTACATGGCTGTATTCCTGCAGAAGGAGGTGAAAGGAAATTCCTTAAGCTCATAATCACAAATTGCTAGAATCACAATACCTTTAACATTATCTGGTTTAACCCTTTTGTTTATTGGTTGAGGTAAATGAGATCAAAGTAGTTTGTGTGAGTTACACAAAGTTATTGCCCTGAGGAAACAGGGTGAGATGACTAGTATATTCTATACCACAAAGCTGCATTTGGATATAATTATATCTATTTCACGGATGAGAAAATTGAGTTGCAATAAAGATAAGAAAGTTTCACCCTGGCTGGTGTTGCTAAGTGGTTAGAGTGTTGGCCCTCACACTGAAGGGTTTCACATTGAATTCCTGGTCAAGGGCATGTACCTGGGTTGTAGGTTCCATCTTTGGCCTGGTCAAGGCATGTGCAAAGCAACCAATGGATATCCTCTCTCACATCAATATTTCTTTCAGATTGGATTCCTCCCACCCTCCCCTTTATTCACTTTAAAAATCAATGGGAAAAATATCCAGTGAGGATTAACAAACAAAAGTAAACTTCCATAAAGTGCATGTGGTGGTAATTTACAGGATTTACACCCAGGATGATCTCACCTTTCAATAAGAACTAGAATTAATTTTAACAAAAACAATTCATTTTGCTTTTAAAGCAGTGGTTTCTTTCTCTCTTTTTTTGTATCATGATTTGCTGTTAAAGTGTTGAATATTTTTAGACAAGGTGGAAGAAATGAAATAAGAGAGAGAGGAATAAAATATTATATGAAAATGGGAGAATCCAAGATGGTGGCATAGGTAAACACCTACACTGCTGCCTCGCACAACAATTTCAAAACTACAAATAAAAGACAGAATGGACATTATCCAGAGCCACAGGAAAGCTGTCTGAGTGGAAATTCTACAACTAGAAGGAAAGAGAGGGGCTCACAGAGGCCCAGAGGAGCTGCAAAAAGCTGAGGTATGGAGACGCGCACGGGGAGAGGGCGGGTGTCGGAGAACTTGGCTGGCTTTCTCTTGCAGGAGGGAGAAGGAGACTCTCAAAGGCATTGAACCCCTTATCCTAAGACACTAAACTCCAGATCCAGCCAAAACTCATATGGGGGGAGTTTGGACTGTGAAAAGGGAGAAGTGCATGGAAATTTAGGGGAGTCGCAAAAGATCAGAAGTCTGGTGGCATGCACAGCACTGCGCTCAGAGGACCAACTGCTGATTGTGCCACTGGCTTTCACCAGTGGGCGGGAAACAGACCCTACCAAGTGCCACTTCTAACTCCACTAAACACCAGTTTCGGGTGAAACCCTGGGGACCCAGACTCATATGGTCCTGAAGCACAGGGGAGCTGGAGGAGCAGCAGTCTAGAGGCAATGCAAGAGAACGCACGTGCACACAGGGACGCTCCAGGGATTACTCAGTCACGTGAGACTCAGGGGCCATGGAGGGCAGGGCCAACTGGAAGGTAAGGTGGTCCTTTAAGCCCTGAGATTCCACCCATCCCAAGCTCAGCAGAGAGGCTTTTGCAGTTTTGCAACTCTTGTATCATAAGGCTGAATCCAACACAGAAGTTCTCCTGGCATAGTGAAAATCAAGTAAAAAATTTGAAATATAAAGAATCAGAAAACACTCAACTCGAAAAGCAAGAAGAAAAAAGAATCCAAAATTGTGAAGATAATGTAAGGAGCCTCTGGGACAGCTTCAAGTGTACCAACATCAGAATTGTGGGGGTGCCAGAAGAAGAGAGAGAGCAAGATACTGAAAACCTATTTAAAGAAATAATGACTGAAAACTTCCCACATCTGGTAGAAGAAATAGACTTACAAGACCAGGAAGCACACAGAACCCCATATAAAAGGAATCCAAAGAGGACTACACCAAGACACATCATAATTAAAATACCAAGAGCAAAAGACAAAGAATATTAAAAGCAGCAAGAGAAAAAGAGTTAATTACCTACAAGGGAGCACCCATACTACTGTCAGCTGATTTCTCAACAGAAATGATGCAGGCCAGACGGGAGTGGCAAGAAATATTCAACGTGATGAATAGCAAGAACCTACAACCAAGAATACTCTATCTAGCAAAGCTATCATCCAGAATTGAAGGGCAGATAAAGAGCGTCATAGATAAGAAAAAGCTAATGGAGTTCATCAACTCCAAACCAGTATTATATGAAATGCTGAAAGGTATTTCTTTAGAAGAGGAAGATGGAAAAAGTAAAAGACAAAAATTATGAACAACAAATACATATCTATCACTAAAAATTAAGTGAATTAAAAATGTGATCAACAGAAGAAACTGGTGAATATAATAGAATCAGGAGCACAGAAAGGGAATGGACTTATAATTCTCAGGGGGAAAGGGGTGAGGGGTGTATAGGGAGAGACTGGACAAAAATCATACACCTATGGATGAGATCAACGGGAGGGAGGTAAGGGTAGAGGGAAGGGTGAGAGCTGGGTGGAGGGAAGATATGGAGGGGAAAAAAGAGAAACAAATGTAATAATCTGAATAATAAAGATTTAATTAAAATATATGAAGATAAAGGAATATCAGTGCCAGGATAAAGAAATTTGTAAATGGATAAATGAGACAAAGTAGAGTAAGAAAAGGAAAGAAAATTCACAATTTGGGATTTACCTGAAAGCCTAGAAAATTAAGTTATAACCTTTCAACAGAAGATAAAAAAAATCCACACAGACTACATGACATTTTAATGATGCAAGAAAAGTGTGGGCATCAGTAAGTAGAATAAATATAACTATAACTCTTAATAAGTAATGATTGTTAATATTTTCAAAGGAGGACTCCAGATTAAAGTAAATTGACATGCCTAAGCAAAAACTGAATTATTTTCTGGGGCATAAATCTAAGACATAAATGAGGCCTGTTTAGACTCATTAAACACACTAATCAATTAACTCCAGCTGGGATTGAAGGAACAAAACAAATTTGTTTCCAAACCTTGTTTCAAAGGAAACTTCATAAGAAGGGACAAAAGGCTCTGTGGGGAAATAAGCTCGGGCAGTGTCACATGCTAAGTCTTTGTTCTTGGAGAATCTTAGAAATGAAACCTGGTAGACTTTGTTTAGCCCATAATTTTCCAAAAAATATTTTACCATGGAACACTTTTTCAGTAACAGATATATTCATGTATGGAAAACACGTTTTTCAACATGTGGTTTTTGAATACATGATGATACTCAATAGGCCTGTCAACTGATTTTCTATTTATAAAGAAAAAAAAAAGTACTTCTGTATATATTTCACAACTTTAAAGTAGATTAATTAAGGAAGATTAATTATTCAATTTTCATAAGTTCCAGTACTTTTTTGCAATCTTATATATGCTACATGAACTAAATTGATCAGCTCATCTTGGTTTGGATTTAGTGATCAAGGGATATCATTTATTTTGGCTAAAGGTTTTATTGCTTAACCTAAGTTCACATTTTATTTTTACAGTTGTCTTCCCTTTTTACTCCCAATTTGAAAAACTGGTTAACATGTTTTATAAAAGCAGTGATAAAAAGTACAAAATAGATGTATCATCTCAAAATAATCATGTGAACATAGAGCATAAGTCTATACATACCTAGAAAAACAAACAAGTATAATAACTACACAAGTAGTCAAAAAAGAACAATGAATATTCAGATGAATATGTAAAAATGTAATTTTATATGAGCTGCCATCTATTTGTAGAATTTTATCAAATACAGCAAAAAGTTATGATGTTATTTTCAAAGTACTGGTAAAAATCATTTAAATCAATCCAATTTTTCTATTATAATAACAAAAATAAAACCATGCTTATTCAGAGAACTATTGGGATGTCCAAGTAGTTGGACCACAAAAATCACAAGCTTCAGGGACAAGAAAAGGAAGAAAAAGGCAACTGATGAAACTCGAAAACTGGGTAAACTTCAAATCCTTGAAAGCTAAAAAAACAACTAAATTTACATAGTAAATTATTGAATCTTATAATTAAATCAGAGAAGATACAGGAATTATTGAAGATTAAAAAAATCCTGATATTGCCAAAAATAAGCTAGAATAATTAATGTTGAGTAAGAAATACAGTATAAGTTATATTTTTTAAATCAAATGATACTTTTGGATGTTGCTTAATGCCAATATTTAAGGTAGATTGAGAAGACCAATAAAGAATAACTGGTAAAGTAAGAGGAAAATCAGTAGAGTGTGATGTCACAGAATTCCAGGAAGGGAAGGTATGAGGGAATGATCAGCTATGTAGAAGACTGCTGAAAAGTCAAGAAAAATAAAAGGAAAATTCTACACTGGCTTTCATGTATACAGATATTGTTGAGGCTCAAGTCAGTGCAGTATTTATAACAGAGCACTGAACATGGGTCCTAAAACTGAAGTATGGGTAATAAATGGGAAAATATAGAATCAGGATTCTGGTAGAAGTTATTAATGAATATGCTTAAGTTTAAATGAATTTGTGTTTCACCTGGACCCTTTGGGGTCCTCCATTTAAGAGTAAATAAGTCAGAGAAAGACAAATGAAACAAAACTCATAGATACAGAGAATGGTACAATGGGTCAAGAGGTACCAATTTCCCCAATTTTATTTATTTATTTTTAAAATATATTTTATTGATTTTTCATAGAGAGGAAGGGAGAGGGATAGAAAGTCAGAAACATTGATGAGAGAGAGAGAGACATCAATCAGCCGCCTCTTGCACGCCCTCTACTGGGGATGTGCCCGCAACCAATGTACGTGCCCTTGATCGGAATCAAACCTGGGACCTTTCAGTCTGCAGGCCGATGCTCTATCCACTGAGCCAAACCGGTTTCGGCAAATTTCCCCAATTTTAAAATAAGTCTTGGGAATGTGGTGTACCGCATGGTGACTTACAGTCAATAATATCATAGTGCTTAGCTTTGCTGAAGAGTAGAAAATGGTGCTAAGAGAAGATTAACCAGGGGTGAAAGAAAAACTAAACATTGTGAGAGGAAATGTTGAAGGAAGTATTTGGTTTAAATTGACTAAGCTGGATTTCTGAGAACACAGACTTTCTTCCAAAGGAATAACTAGGGAAACCAGTGGATAATCAGGGGAAAGACAGCATCATTTTGAGGGTGCCAACGGGGTGCCAGAACGGACTCTATTTTTTTGAAAATGTGCTTTCTAGAATCTTACTGACAGTGGAGCAGAATGTTCTGGAAATTACAAAACAGTAAGATATGTTAGATAAAACTGTTCTATAATTTTTTCCTTCTTTTTTTGAACAAGAATGTGAGAAGGATCATTATCAACAAATACCTCAAATAGAGAAACACTCTTTTCAGGTATCAAATCTGTTCATAACCTAGTCTTACTGGCTTTGGGACCATTCTGCATAATTAGATAAATTTATATCTGAATTTGTTTTTATCCTTTTGTTATGAGTTAGTCTTAAAATGGTCAGATTAATCTCAAGAGGGCATTCTCATTCCTATTTTCCAGGTATTTTTTTCTTTGGGGTGGGGCACCTTACTATAGACACCAACTACATATGATAAATTTTAATATTTTATATATTTTAAAAAGTGCTAGCAATTTTATACTTAACAAATTTCTTTCAAATAGGAATCCTATCTAATAAAAGAGTAATATACAAATTGACCATACCTCCACTATACCCAAAAGCCATGCCCCCAAGCCAATGAGGAGCAAATATGCAAATAAACCCAACCAAGATGACTGCAGCCACAGAGAGCAGGAGGGAGGCTTGGATTTCCCCAGCAATGGAGGAAGCCAAGCTTTCTGCATACTCTGGCTGGCTCAGGCCTCTGCTTAAGGCTACAAAGTTTCAATTATAGAAGATAAATAAATCCCAACAGAAATGGCTGAGGCCATGGATCAAGCAGGATGCTTGGCTCTGCTCCGGACTACAAAGTTTCAATTGTAGAAGATACATAAATCTTATATAGTGCATCTGCTTGGGTGGCCAGGGGGCATGGCCAGCTGCAAACCACCACAGGCCCCTCACCAAGGCTACCCCACACCCCAAGGGAACACCCACCTTGATTCGGGACACCCTTCGAGGGCAAACCAGCTGGCCCCCACACATGCACCAGGCTTCTATTTTACCTAATAAGAGAGTAATGTGCAGTTTGACCATCACTCCAACACATAAGATGGCTGCCCCCATGTGGTCAAAGATCCTGCACCCCATGTGGACATAAAATGGCCACCACAACATGTTCAACAGGGGAGGGCAATTGAGAGGGACCAGCCCTGTAAGCAAGGGCAGTTGGGGGCAATCAAGCCAGCAGGATAAGGTAGTTAGGGGTGATCAGTCCAGCAGAGGAGGGAAGTTGGGAATGACCAGGCCTGTAGGAAAGGGCAGTTACCGGTGATCAGGCCTGCAGGGAAGGGAAGTTAGGGACAAACAGTCTGGCAGGGGAGCAGTTAGGCATCAATCAGGCTGGCAGGAGAGTGGTTAGGGGGTGATCAGCCTTGCAGGAAGAAGTGGATAGGGGCAATCAGGAAGGCAGGCAGGTGAGCAGTTGGGAGCTAGGAGTCCTGGATTGTGAGAGGTATGTGCAACTGCCTATTAGGATCGGGCCTAAATGGGCATTTAGACATCCCTTGAGGGGTCCCAGATTGGAGAGGGTGCAGGCTGGGCTGAGGGACCCTCCTTCCCCCGTGCACAAATTTTGTGCACCGGGCCTCTAGTTAATAAAATTCACATTAAGAGTTGGAGAACTGTAGTGAAATTAGACTTAGGAACATTTTGTCATTGTTTAAAACTTTCTGTATCAAACTTGATTTCAACAGTGCCATTTTTGTGTTTAAGTTCATGTCATTTAGAAAAATAGGTGTACCAGAACACAAGGACACAAAATTGGGCTGAAACCATAACATATTTCAGTCATACTATCTGTTTTTAGTTAGGTTGAGAATATATATGAACCCCTTTGGTACACGACAAATGGTGTTTTATTTTATTCTGCTGAAATCAAGGGCTGAACTACTAAGGAAGTCACTTTGATAAAACATCAGATTTGGTGGGACTGTCAGAGGTGGTCCTATGGCTGGGTGAAAAGCCTGATTTATTCACTGAAATGAGATCCTAACTAACACATGAACACAGAGTGGAACCAAAATCTGTCCAAACTTGATGGCTCAGTTCATGAGGTTCCAAAGTAACCCCTGTATAAAAGTTTAAATTTTCTTTAAAAATCGACTTATTGTGTCCATTTGACTTCAGTAATAGATAAAAGGGAAATGGTTTTTCTCTGCATGACTGAAAAGGAAAAAGCAAGTTATGGAATTTCATATAATGGGAAATTTTATGAGAGGAAAATTGAGATCAATGTCCTTCATTTGCACAGTTTCCAGAGGGAAAAAAACCCACCAAGATAGAACAAAAGAAACCAATAGAGAGCTCTACTCAGATGAATCAGAATGCTAAAGAAGCAAATCAGTGTAGACAATGCTAGGAATCTACATAGAACTTCTTCGTCTTCTGCCAAATGTTATCGCAGCCTTGATGTTCTGAGCCTTCATGCCTTTCTACTTTCTCTGTTGATGCTTTACTAACAAACTGTGTTCTTTAAATTCAGTTTCAATGTAGTCTTTTGGTCAAATCTATTAACAAATCAGAGATTGATGCCATGAAGGGCAGAGATGAGTTGTTAGTAAAGTGGTCATGAATTACACAGCTGTTTTTCAATCCAGAGAGTCTAAGGATCAAGTGAATTCTAAAGTTGCCATTTGCAAGATGAAGAAAAGTGGAGCTTGAAGTGGTGAACATCTTCCTTATATGCCTTCATCTGCTTGATATGAAAACACTCATATTGACACTAAAATGACTTTCTGGAGAATGTGTGTGTGTGTGTGTGTGTGTGTGATGTGTGTGTAGTGATAGATTGATGAAAATAAAATGGATAAAGAAGGAAAGAACTAAAGTGTTCATCTTTTGATAAATACCTACCTGTTTGCAGGAGCAATGGCATGTATGTCCCATTTAGATGTTAGAGATGTTAGATTGAGATTGTGGGATTAGGGTTTACAAAAGGAGATTTGTATGTGAAAGCTTTGCATTGTGAAAAGAATCTAAAGGATTCTTCAATCAAAGTACCCTCTCAGTCACTTTAAACCTCAGTTTTCTTGCTTTTACCCAATTGATTTTCTAGATTAAGTCTTTAGGAAGAGCTGAGACTTTCTAAATGCATGACTTCTGCCTGTAGGCCCATCTTTTGTCAGATTTGTGCTCTGTAAACCTGGGAAGCAGCCCCTACTTTTCCTTTGTACACACTCAGTTCTTTAGACATCTTTCAGTTCAGACACTTCAAGCACAATTATCAGATGGGGAAGCTAGCCAACCCACTAAACTTCATTTACTGTGGAAAGTTAGAAGACAGAATGAATACCTATGAAAAGCATCTGATAGCCAAGATGAAAAACACCTGCTTTAGATGTTTCCAATTTCAGGAGGTGCTGAGATTGGAAAAGGATGATGAGAACTATAGAGGAAGGCCTTAGAAGTTAGTAGATTTTTTTTTATTAATAAATAAAGCAAGGAGACAGGATCTGTGATGTGCCTGAGCCAATGCATGGAAAGTGTATCATATTGCCCTGGCCAGGCGGCTTAGTTGGCTGGAGAGTTCTCCTGGCACCAAAAGGTGATGGGTTTGATTCCCAGTTGGGGAACACACCCAGTTTAATCCCTGGTTAGGGTGCATGTGGGAGATGGTCTCTCTCTCTCTCTCTCTCTTTCACTATCCTTCTTTTCTCCTTTCCTCCCTCTCTCCTTTTCCAGCTCCCTCTTCCTCTCATCTCCTTCCCTTTTCTCTCTTCCTCTTTCTAAAAAATCAATAAAAAAGTGTGTATTGCATTAGAATGTTGGAAGAAACTTGTTTTAATGGGAGCAGAGGGTAGCATTTGGGATTGTGGAGGACCCAGAGCTAGGCAAGGTCCTTGCAACACTCCCCACAGAACCAGTAGAATGCTGGAAATGCTCTTTGTGATCACTGTGGGATGCGACTGCTGAGTCACTGCCGCTTCCTTGTGCGAGTGCAGATCACATAAGCTGACAGATTCCATGTGACATGTTAGGGAAATGATAGAAGAGTTTGGAGGGACATAATTCTAGGATGTAGAATAGATGTGAAACTCTCTAATAGCTTGGTACTATTATTTTCTGTTTTTATTTTTTAACTTTGTTGTTGACAATATTACAGATGTCCTCATACCCCGCCTTTGCCCACCTCTACTCAGCCCCTAACCCCCTTCCCTCTGACCATCACCACACTGATGTCTACATCTCTGAGCTATGCATATTGTTTTTTGGCTAATCTCTTCACTTTCTTTCTTCCATTACCTCTCTTCCCCTCCCCTCTGACAGATGTTAATCTGTTCAATGTATCCAGACCTCTGGTTATATTTTATTCGTCAATTTATTTTTTATTCTTGTATGTGATAGGACCTGCACTGAAACCTAATAAGCGGAGTTGGTGGATTTTACTCAGATGTAGCATTTTTAACTTTGATCACAAGGCAGGCATCCTACTTATTTTAAAGACTTATAGTTCTGTGCATATATACTTTTAAAAAGTGTAGTATAATTGACATACAATATTCTGTTCATTTCAGGTGTACATCATAATGATTCGATATTTATCTAAGTTATGAAGTGATCACATAAGTCTAGTTACCATCTGTCACCATAAAAAGTTTTGTGTTTTTAATACTTAACTTAAGGCAAAAATTTTCACAAAAGCTAGTTGTCATGTTTGTTGAATCAGCTTATTTTTGTATTCAAATGGATTATCAATACATGTTCTATAACTACCTATAATGCCAATTTTTGTCTAATTTTTATCTCCAAGATGATGTGATATTTTTTCTGTAAATAATTAATTGGAGCTCCTAATGTGAAACAAATTATTTTTTCTGGAAACAATCTATTTCTGTGAAGAAAGGGTAGCATGTGCTATGGAGTGATTAAAAGAGTTTTTCAACTATTGGACAGGAGTGTTCCTATGCTTATTGATCACCACTAGCCCTCTGGGGTACTGCCCTGCCTTTCAAATGCAAGTCCTCCAATCACTCTTCTGGTCTAGTGTATGGAGGGCGGAGTGGGTAAATGAAGAGCAATGTTCATTTTACCAAGAAGCCTGGTGGATGCCTGTGGGTTTCTCCTGCTTGCTGTCATCTCACTGAAAGCCTACGTGACTCCTCCTCAAAGACATTCCCATCTTTTCAGCAGAATGACTTGAACATCTTTCAAGTTGTAGTTTCCTATTTTACATAATCTGTCTTCCAGTTTTCTGGGATCCTTCAACCTATCTAGGTCCCTCTGACCCTTGATTTTAGGAGCTGTTATTGATTTCATTTATATGTGGGTGTGCTCAGTCCATTACTTTATATTCCTTTCATGCACAAAAGATGAATTTTGTTTCTATGGATAGAAATCAGTTTTAGATGAAATAGGTTTCTATTTCTAATAACATTCAAGTGATCTCAAATACATATTTGCTATTGTTGCAATATTATTTTGTATATATTTGGCATCTTCCCTTAGTTTGATTGAAAGAATCATCCATATTACTTTCACCTCTCCAAGGAATAGAGGTCCGGTAAAGTAATAGATCTGAAAAGAAGATCAGATAGCCATTTGTCTTCTGAGTCACTTACATTCTGTTCATTTCTCCATTTGCTGAATTTCTTTGAGAACACATGAGACTGAATTGGCATGTCATAATGTAAGCAGCACAGAAAAATGGATGCCGTTTCCATTCTGAGTTAGAAATACATATTTTAGATCAGCAGTAAGCCTGTAGTCTAATAGCAAGGTGTTTTGTTGAGATTGATTCAGTAGTCCTCAAATCAAGAGTACTTTACAAATTGAACCTAGATCATTGCAGAATTCATCTTATTGATTATTCTCTATTTAGCACCCACTCCCCCCCCTTTTTTTTTTTGGTCATTATCAAACCACCTAATTTCCCTGGGACTAAATATTTTGTGCCCTGGAACGATCCTCAGTGTATCCAGTGGTAACTTGCATTTTTAATGTACCTCATATTTAGCTACTTTGTTTTTAGTCTTTCACTAAGTCTATGACAATGCATTTTTTATAATACAATTCCTTAATATTTATCAGGTAGCAAAAAGAAATAGGGATATAGAAACACAAGGCTGAACTATCCATTTATTAGGAATATTCAAATTCTTTTTTCATTTGTTATATATTATACTGCAGAAGCTGAAATAGATGAAGAATGAATTTTTTATTTCCATATTGTTGAAGAAACAATACCATTAGATTGGCAGTAAAATTACTGTAGGGTATCACTTTAGAATTTGTTTTTTTTTTCTCATAATTTGAAAGCTCTTTATTTAGCTTGTTTTCTTTTCTTTGTTTCCAAGTGTTAAAAAGTATTGCACCAGAATGAATATATAGTTTTTAGATTTGTGCTTTTCTCTATGATCATCTTTTATTGCTTATTATCTTTTAACTACGTATTTTAAAACTTATAAAGAAATTCTGCCTAAAAATTAACATGTGAAAGGAGTTCATACTTGGTGACATTTACAGAAAAATATATCTAGCAATATTGGAATATTGGAAAAGAAAATTGATAATATCCTTGTGTAAGTAAATATCCTTTGGGCAAGGCTCTGTTTTAAGAGTTAAAAACAAAGGTGTAAAAAAATGTACCTGTGCCTCAATGGGCTAACATTCTACAGAGAAGAGGTGAAAAATAAACACATACAAAATGAGATAATAATAATGAGATTGCTAATAATGTAAAACAAAGAAATAAACCTATTGAAAAGTAAATACTCTAACTTCATTAAGTTGAGAACAATATTTACTTTAGTTTATAGGCAATCTCTCCCCTGTATTGGAATTCTAAAGATGTCTAAAAGAGCTTGCACACTACTGATATCTCTTGTGAGGGAGGGTGGGGCACGAGGGGTAAAACCATATTTTCTGAGCAAGCATATCAAGAAAACCTTTATAAAATTATAAATTATATTAGAATGATATCATGTTTTTTTATGTATTAGTCTACAAAATTTTTGTTATCTTGATGTTTTACTTTTAATCCTCTTCTAACCATCTAAACTTTTAAAAGTATCACTTTTATTCTTGTACGAGAGGTCTGGTGCACAAAATTCATG
The DNA here is from genome assembly GCA_011751065.1 of Lasiurus cinereus. Classification (NCBI taxonomy): domain Eukaryota; kingdom Metazoa; phylum Chordata; class Mammalia; order Chiroptera; family Vespertilionidae; genus Lasiurus; species Lasiurus cinereus. The sequence goes on from JAAGEH010002531.1 coordinate 8,858,292, forward strand.
TAAGGAGGGGTTGGGAGGGTTGTCTCAGCCCAGCTTGCTCCTCCTCCAATCTGGGACCCCTTGAGGGATGTTTGACTGCCCATTTAGGCCCAATTCCATAAACGAGCAGTCAGACATCACTCTCACAGTCCAGGACTGCTGACTCCAAACTGCTCGCCTGCCTGATTGCCTCTAACCACTTCTGCCTGCCAACCTGATCATCCCCTAAGCATTTCCCTGCCGGTCTGATTTCCCCTAATTGTCCTTCCCTGCAGGCTTTGTAATTCCTAACTACCCTCCCTTGCCAACCTGCATGACCCTAACTGCCATCCCCTGCTGGCCTGGTCACCCCCAACTGCCCCCTCCTCTAGACCTGATCCCCCAACTGCCCTCCCCTCCAGGCCTGGTTTCCCCACCTGCCCTCCTCTGCCAACCTGGTCACTCCTAACTGCTCTCCCCTGCAGGCCTGGTCCCTCACAACTGCCCTTCTCTGCTGGCCTGATCGTCCACAACTTCCCTCTCCTGCTGGCCATCTTATGGTGGTCATCTTGTGTCCTCATGTGGGCAGCCATATTTCCACATGGGAGTAACCATCTTGTGTGTTGGAGTGATGGTCAATTTGCATATTAGTCTTTTATTAGATAGGATAACACTAGAGGCCTGATGCATGAAATTCATGCAAGAGTAGGTCTTCGCAGCCATGGTAGCTGCTGGTACCCCTCCCTCACCACCAAGGAGGTTGCCTGGATCCCTCCCTTGCAGCCACAGTGGCTGCCTCAATCCTGTAGCTGCAGCCTGGCTTCTTGCAGAAGGTTGTCCAAAAGATGTCTGGTGTAATTAGCATATTACACTTTTATTATAGACTAGAGGCCCAGTGCATGAAATTCATGCACGGGGGGGGGGCCGCAGCGGGGGGAAAAGGAGGAGGGAAGGTGTCCTTCAGCCCAGCCTGCTCCCTCTCAAATCTGGAACCCCTTGAGGGATATCTGACTGCCTGGAAAGTTGGACATCCCTTTCACAATCCAGGACTGCTGGCTCCAAATAGCTCACCTGCCTGCCTTCCTGATTGCCACTAACTGCTTCTGCCTGCCAGCCTGATCACCCCATAACCACTCCCCTGCCAGCCTGATTGCCCCTAACTGCCATCCTCTGTGGGCCTGGTTACCCCCAACTGCCTCTCTTGCAGGTCAGGTCTCTGCCCACTGCCCTACCCTTCTGGCCATCTTGTGGTGGCCATCTTGTGTCCACATTGGGGCAGGATATTTTGACCACATGGAGGCAGTAATCTTGAGTTGGAGTGATGGTCAATCTGCATATTACTCTTTTATTAGATAGGATAGAGGCCTGGTGCATGGGAGGGGGCTAGCTGGTTTGCCCCGAAGGGTGTCCTGGATCAGGGTGGGTGTTCCCTTGGGACATGGAGTGGCCTGGGAGAGGGGCCTGTGGTGGTTTGCAGACCAGCCATGCCCCCCCTCCCCTCCCAGCAACCCAAGTGGGGGCCCTGGTATCTGGGATTTATTTATCTTCTACAATTGATACTTTGTAGCCTGGAGTGGAGCCAAGCCTTCTGCTTGCAGAGCCATTGAAACTTTGTTGCCTTGAGCAGAAGCCTGCCTGCCTGAGTGTGGAGAAAGTTTGGCTTCCTCCATCGCCAGGACAACCCAAGCCCCCTCCTGCTCTCTCTCTGGCTGTAGCCATCTTGGTTGGGTTAATTTGAATAGTCGCTCTGATTGGCTGGTGGGCATAGTTGTTGGGCATGGCTTGTGGGTGTAGTGGAAGTATGGTCAATTTGCATATTACTTTTTTAAATTTATTTATTTTTATTGTTTAAAGTATTACAAATAGTAATACATATGTCTCCTTTTTTCCCCTCCCATTGACCTTCCCCTGGCCTTCCCTACCTCGCAGTACATGCTCTCCCCTGCCCTCCCCACAGTGTCTTGTATCCATTGGTTATACTTATATACATGCATACAAGTCCTGGTTGATCTCTTACAGCCCCTCCCCACCAACCTCCCCTGCCTTCCTGCTGTAGTATGACAGTCTGTTCAATGCTTCTGTGCCTCTGTATCTGTCCTCCCTCCCACCCCCAATTCTTTTCTTTAAAAACATCTTGCCTCTTCAGACTAGAAATAAACCTATAAGAACAAAAAATGTTTGAGTTTCAATTTCAGTGTCCAACAGTTCTGAATCCCAATTTCAATGTCAAATAGTTCCTTATGTATACACATCAGCAATGGTATCTAGATGGTGGACAAATGGTGGCAATGCAGATCCCACCCTCTCTGGTTTGGTCCTAGGTAACCTGTAGCAACTCTCAGCTGCTGACTGCAGGCATGGCAAGGTGTCATCAGCATCTTCCATCTCTGAACTGTTTCTCCTCTTGTCTTCCTGGTTTTAGCAGACCTGTCAATTCCTCTCTGTTGCAGGAATCCACTTGGTCTTAGAGTTGTTTTCTGAAAGTATATAAACATATTCTCAACCAAAAGTTAATAAAGGAGTCTTTTCTATAAAATTGAGTTGGGGCCTTTTTATTTTTGTCCAAACAAATTTTCTTTGGCTTATTTTGACACCATGTGTGCTTTTTATGGGGGTGTCTTGCTGTTAGCATTACAAATGAAAATTAATTTCCTAAAGTAAAAATTTTCTAGATGTAATTTATTTATAGGATATTTTTCCTTACATGATATTATTCTACTATCCCCCCTTTTTTGATTAATGGAGACTTTTGTAAAATTTTTAATGCAATCTTGATAACTTTAAATTTTATTTTTTTGCACAAATATATGACTGCTTTATGTTCATTGCATGTTAAGCAGTTTTACCATGAGATGAACTACCAATAGAAATTTTAGTTAATATTTTAGAAACAGCTTTTTGTCCAGTACAATTACATTTTCTTGAATATTCACTTATTTCAATTAGCCAATTTAAATTAATCTGAAAGCTTGATTAATCTTTAACTGTCAAATTTAATACTCTACCAACAATCTTAGATTACTCTGTAAATATTAGTGGAAAGGATTATTTGCATTCTTGAGTAGTATTAATTTGCATACTTGCTCTGATTGGCTGGTGGGCATGGCTTGTGGGTGTAGCAGAGGTATGGTCAATTTGCATATTACTCTTTTATTAGATAGGATTAGTATGTATTAAGTGCTTATTGTGAGCCAGTGTGTTGCAAACTTTATATACTTAATCTCCTTTCATCTTTGTGCATGTTCACAGGAGAAGCATGGGCAAACTAGAAATTTAATCATTGAAGTTGATTCTAGTGTTGGTTCAACAGTATAATGGGTCACCCTAAACATGAATTCAATCATTTTAGTTGAATATACAGGATGGGGCAAATGTAGGTTTACAGTTGTGAGTACATGAAAAATAGTTTATTCTTGTATTATTATTTATTGTATTATTTTTCATACAAACAACTGTAAGCCTACTTGTGCCTCTCCTTGTATTGCTATGTAACAAGTGGATATTCAATACTCACTTGGTGATTGAGAGCCCGGTTGGTGACTGCTGATGGGTTAAAGTCCAAGCCACTTGCACATTTTTCCGTTCCATTTTTTAACACTTCATCTGTGTTCATTTTAGCACAAGAAATACAATAGATCTTACTGACTAGCCCAGGCAGGCCCTGAAAATCAAATTGAAGAGCAGACCTTGGAGATATCTGTTTTCAGGGATATGTAAAAATGAACAAAAGTGAGCGTCTTTCCCAATTTCCAGTATTCCAATCCTTTGGAAATTTCCCAGTTCTCATTTCAGGATATGTGACCTCTTAACTTATGATGGATTGCTTCTTCTATATGAACCAATCTATCTTAACCGCACAGTTCATAGTCAGTTCAGACAATCAACTAGTAACACATTTTTGGTTCATAATAGTAAAGCTGGCTGTACAATTGACTTAGTAAATACTGCATCATTTTGAGTACACAGTCACATGATTATTCATGTTAGTCATGGACTTTCCATTAAGCTCTAACTGGGATCCTAGCACACCTTGTCCATTTTCTACCTAATCATGAAAAATCACTAGATTCCTTGAGATGGATTGGCTTCACCATCTACATGTCTTTTTCTTTCTCTCAGATGTTCAAACATAACAGTAGAGATGGCATATTCAGGGTAGTATGCAAGTGCAAATCCTGGCTAAATATTATCAGCACAGAGTATTTTTTTCCAGACCATGTTTTATCATTTGTCTCCAACTGCTAACCATACAGGACAGCATGGCTAGTATATTTATGCAGGTGTAATTGTGATTATTATTTTTCTCCCCAAATCCTGAGGGACCATCCATTTTTCTAGATGAAATACTATCATTTTTTAAAAAATTGTTATCAGCATACTATATAATCTGATTTCAAGTTAACAAAGGAGATATACTGACTCAGTTTATTCACTTGGAAACATGGCCTTCTGGATTTAATAAAGATGCTTTCATAAGTTAAAAATAATCTGAAAATAAAGATGGAACTGAAGAAATCTCTTCATGTTATTATGAAATTAAATCAAAGCAATAAGCATAGTTCCATGGCAGTGATAATGAGAAAATGACAGGGTTTAGCTGGACTTTTGTTTATGTGTTGTGTTGTCTGGATAATTTCTAAATTTTTTCAAATAACATGATAGTGAGGGTCTGGCTTATTTTTAAAAATCAGATTTAGTAGATCTAAGGCAGCTCAAAGATAAATGGATTATTTGAATTCTTGGTGGTTGATTTCCACCACATTTTCAATACAGATTGGATGGTGTGAATGAGTAGTAGCTCAATAAACCACAGAAATAAATTGTGATACACAGACATACACAGTATTCTTGTCTTGCCTTATCTTCAGATATGGAGTTGTTTGAATTGAAATGATGTTATTTTTCAACATTTTATTTTGTTGAAGTTTCTTCCTATTGAAACTGAGAATATCTGTTTATTTTCATTTTAGCACTTAATTTTATTAGGCTCTGAAGTTGATCAATTTGTGGTTTACTTTGAAGCAAGTTAACTCCTGTTATACTTCAACTGTTGTTATACAGTATAGTAGTATATATGGTAGTCACACTGTACTAATAGAACTCTGCCTTGAGCAGGTCATTCACTTAATCTACATTTCTGTATTTTCTCATCTGGAAAATAGGGGTAATAAGCCTACTTAGCTTGTAGGGTTGTTGAGAGAATTAAAAAGTAAAGTTAATAAAAAACTCAGCAGAATGTAAGTTTGGTTGGTCTTGTGTCTGTGATCTCAACCACCTATTTAATTAGGGATGCTCTATCCATTTCAGGCCCTTCGGTGACTGTTTTATTGAACTCATACTGAAGAGCACATTAAAAGAGATCTCAAAGTTGTTTAGCTATACTATCTTATTTGGTCCTAGAACTTTTTTTGAGATCACAGACAATATTAACACTGGGTCATGAATTTATTTGGTTACAGTAAAGTACCAAAGAAATAAGGTTAAAGTTTTAATTTCTCTTTGAACCATAAGGGCATAATTGAAATTTATCAGTCTCAACCATCTCTTATCTGCCAGATGATGCCTAAGGTGTTTTATATTTGTATATTATCTCCTGACTATTTTGCAAGGTATGAAACTGAAGCTGAAAAGGTGAAGTAACCTCTCCTAAGTGAAGCCTAAATTCAAACTTCGATCTTACTCATTTCAAAAGCCCATATCTTGCAGTATAGTCCTTGTCTCTATGACACCATACTGACATTACAAATTCTGTACATTATTACACAGATGCAAATTATTTAGCACAAGGCAACTATATGACTGGATATTTAGATTCTTCAATCTAAAATAGAGCTGGTTGCAAATCCTAAACAAGAAACTTGTATCAATTTGTTATTTGATTTTCTTCCCTTCTCTATCAGAGAAGAATTTGATGTTTTGTTTCCTGGAAACAACCCATATTACAAGTCTCAAAAGAAATCAGAAATAGCTCTAAATTCAATTATTTATTCAGTCTACTTAAATTGCAAAATTCTTAGTTATGTTTTGAAAGATATTTTATTTAGAGTTTGGATAATTTTTTCATGTATTACAAGTGTTCTGAATTCTTTAGTGGAAATAGTATTTCTTTGCATTAGATATGATGCAAATTAGTAAGCAATCTAAAGAGCTGTATATGTGATATGAACTTAATTTTTTTCCTTTTTTTGTCATAAGTTAAAGGTCAACTGTACTTTTTAATGAACTCCCAAATTTTATAGATTGAATTGTACTGTTTTTAAACTGTATTTCTGTTAGGGATCACAAACCCTAGGCAAGGGTTTCAACCCATTGAAGGAATCATCAATAAAAAAGATGCAGCCAGATTTAGAGCTTTTTTTTTCTTTCCCCCAATAATGAGCACCCATTCTTCCACTATAGTTTCATTCTGAAATGTTGTCTGGTCTTGCATCCAACAAATGAATGTAAACTCTTATTGCTTAGTGGATTCCAGGTGAGGTGGGTGAAATAAATACATTATTTTGAGCTGAGATTGTTCCTTTTGCCATCTGTTCTACCAACTGATTTTCATATTCAGACTCATTTCTTAGGAATAAATTTCTCTAAATTTTGTGAGAGCCCTGAATAATTGGGGGTAAATGTAGATGGGGTAGTATGTGAACAATTGCTCAAAAGCCTGTTATAGGAAAAGTTTGAAATCATGAAAGAAATAAATGATGAAAATTACATATAAGTGATGTTTACCATTGATATTAAAATGATGAGGTAAATTGTTTTCAGAAATTAAAATAGAGATCTAGAAATTAAATATCAATGCAGAAATAGCCCAAAGATAGAATATTCATTTAAATATGTGAATGATTTGTGGAGAGGTAATGGTTCTATTAATATTAATTATGCCTTTATCATTCACTACTCTCCAAATGGAAAATTGGCAGTCTATATCTTACTGGCAGAGATACTGAAGTGTAAATAGAAGTTGACAGTCTTGCTTCTCTGCATACAGGTTGTCCATGACTCTTATTTTAAAACGTTCTAATATTCTAATGTTGAAAAAGAAAAATCTAGGTTTTGCATAAAAACACTGGAAGTGAAGAATCTGTTATTTCTAAGTGCTGCATTTTATGGGACTTGAGCTTGGCCTTCAGTTAGTTTTTGCTATGCTGAAGCTGCCTGGTTTTAAGTTCTGCTTTATTTCTCCAAGGTCTGTATAACTTTTTGAGAAGGGATGGGGTTAGGCTGACAGAGTACTGTCAGGCTTTTGGAGGGGGTCTTGACAGCAAGGAGGTAGCCAAAAAGGGACAAGTAGTCTCTTTTCCACTAGCTGGGATACAGGAAGACCCAAAGTTAGACCCAGAGTTTTTCTTTATTTTGGGATGGGTTAGGGTGGAGCTATGTCTGAAAAACTATGCCAACAGAGAGATAGAATCTATACATTGGTGTTTTCTTTCTTGAAGCAATTGACATTTAATGAGGAAGAAAATAACATTTTGAAGGTTGTGTTTATTTTTTTAATTGTGTGACTGTCCTGGTATTTGGAAGATAGTGTTTTTTATGTGCAGTTTAAAATGTTTGATATCAATTTGAATTCTAAGCAGCTACATTTCATTAAATTCTTAAGACTTTGGTTTTCACCCCATTAAGTTCCATTATCAAAATTATCAGGCAATATCTTAAGAACTTAAAGTCCTCTCTCTAAAAATTCCACAGGTCTCTTCCTTCTTTTTAAATGTTAGATGCTATTTTAAATGAATCGTAGTGTGTGTTTCACTGCCAGTTTGAATTCCCACATATGGGAACCGTCCCCATATCACACACTTCCTGTCTGGAGGAGGTAGCATTTTCTGTATGAGCATCAACGGCAATGATTTGATGCAGCAATAAAAAGAGGCAACCCAAGTGAGTCCATGTGATAAATAAGGGAACGTTGGGATGGATGTCTTGGCCTCAACATATGAAGATAATTAAACTTCCAAACTCTAATTTCTCCTATGCTTTTTATAACTATGCTTGGCCTAAAGAAAAAAAAAAAGATTTGAAATACGGGCAGAGGGGTGTGGTACCATATGGCAGCACAAACACAATTACCCAAACACTTCAAAAACAAGCAGGGTTCTTTTCTCTTTCCGCTCAGTAACCATATGTGAGCTCAACACGTGAGAAGCTCCCTCCAAGTTGATTCAGAGAGGCTCTTTGTCTTTTGGCTTCTAGTGTGTTTTTTTGGAGAGGAGTTACAATGAAGTCCCTGCAGTGTAAGAATATCACAGAAGTTGTAGAACTATTTTGGAATTGAAAAAAATTTTTGAAGAAGAAAGATGTGTAATATAAGAGTCCTTATCCTCAACAAGAGGCAAGCCTGCCTTTGGCATGGAACTGTTCTGGGAATTGTTTAGAGAAAACTACTGACATATTTCTATCCTAATGAGATTTAGCACTGGAGAAGGATAATTTTGGTTATGACAAGCAATGGGCACACAGACATCTTTATTAAATCACAAGATTAACTACATGAAGAAGCAATGAACTATATAAGAAATATTAGTAAAATGTCATTATAGGCTATTGGTAGATCCTTGATTCCTAACCTTTTGAACTCAGCCTTTCCTTTTCTTCTGACATGACCTATAATTGCACGTGTTCTTGTCAACTTCCAGCACAACACCTCCTTTGACCATTTACTTTGAAGTTACCATTTGGCTTATTTAAAACATACATATTGCCGTAGGGCCAGGAAACCTGTGCCATCTGTGGGATTATATACTCTATAAACTCAATACATAAAAAAATTCATTGAGACTCTAATATAAATTCTAGGAAAGAAAATTCCAAGCAATACTTATCAAAGTTCTAGAGGTCTAGAAATGCACCTGACAAAGCTGAGAGGGAGGCAGAATTTAGATATTTGAAAGGATTCTGTGTTAGCTCCAGCTTCCAGTTGTAGTACTCAGTGTAAGATTATTGATTTTCAGTTAAAGTAACTATGTTAAATTGAATAATTGGTAAAAACTTTAAAAGGGCAACTTAATAACCGAGTTATTGATTTTATAAATATGTTTGAATACTTAATGCTTGTTATAATACATGTTTAGGTTAGGCCGGCCACCTAAACTTTTTATATTGAATTTATGGGGGTGACATTGGTTAATAACAAGTCACTGTGGAATGTCCATCAATAAAGCACACTGGGGTCCTGAAAAGTTACTTTGCTTTGCCATTAGAATTTGTTGCTAAATTCAATATATCATCTACTCATTGTATTGTGTGTTTACCACTCCAAGTCAAGTCTCCTGTCACCATTTATCACCCATCTCCTACATGCTCCCTCTTCCTTTCCCTTTGGTAATCACTTTACTGCTGTTTGTCTATGAGACATTGTTTTTTTGCTTAATCCTTTTACCTTTTTCATCCAGACGCCCAACTCCCCTCTGCTCTGATAGCTATCAGTCTGTCTTCTGTATCTATGAGTCTATTTCTATTTTGTTTGTCTTCACTTACAGGGTACTTTGGGCAGAATAAAATTGCTAATCATTTCATTTTGTATTAGCTACACAAGTTACTATGATATTAACCATTTTTTTTGAGTTTTTATTCTAGCTTTAATGTGCTTTTGAAACCATTGATTAATCTTTAGTTTTTTATTTAATGTACAGCGTGCCCCCAACCCAAATGTATATACACTTTAACAGCTGATAGCTCAATTGATGTTTCTTTCTTTTCAGATTTATTTGAATTGACAATTATTCAAAGTGTGCATACATTTTTTGGACACCCTGTTTATAGATAGCCTCATGCTAGTTACCCACAGGTTAAATTATTAGTGAAAGGTCAGACTCTTGGCAACCTCATCTCTTTTTAGGTTTGAAATAGGTTGAATACAAAAATACACTCACATGCAATACAAGACATGCATACTTTGGTCTAAAAAATCCATTCACAGGTTCATATATCTTAACTGCTTGAAGCTGACTTTATTTAGAAATTAAGAGCAAAAGATGCTTTGAAATATCTGCTGATCTAGGATATTAGTCACCACATGCCCATTATATCTTCCAAATTTCTTCCATCATTCCTGACAAGCTTGTGAATGCCCTGCCTTCTGTAGCATTAACCTTACCTTAAACTTCCTGAGAATACAGAGTGGAGCCATCTGCGATGCCAAAGAAGGGAGTGTGACTCTGGGTCACTGGCGTGCAGCCTGAGTTCTCAAGCAGGCCTTTCTTCCCTTGCCTGTTTATTTTTAAATTCCTTTCTGAAGATCAAAATTTGCAACTGCCAAAAGAGTTCAATAGCTAACTAATCCATAGTTCATTTTGATTGATCTTAAAGTTCAAGAACATTCACTTTTCTAAGTGGCTAGTCCCCATTTACATGTCAACAGAAATCAATGTCGATCACGCAAGTGACCCAGAGCTCTGAAGGGAAAGCTCTGTATTGGCCATCTAAAAAGGTATTGGAACAGACTTGCCCTTAGGTAGAAACTCATTGGGATGGAAGAATGTCTCTTTTGCCTGAAGATAAGCACTCAAGTGATGTCAGCTGTGCTAGAAGGGAGCATTAGAGCAACAAATTCTAATGGCAAAGTAAAATAACTTTTCAGGACCCCAGTGTGCTTCATTGATGACATTCCATAGTTTACTTTCCTTAAGATGTTTTATTAATATGACTATCAGAATGACTTGAAAATGTTCATACTCATTCATTTTTAAAATTATGAATTTTTCATTATTTTTAGTTTTGAAAAAGCAATATAAAACTCATTATAGTACTCTGAAGGGTCTATCGCAATAGGGTAATATGCTAAATGCTATTTATAAGTCATAAACTTAAGAGACAACACATTGGGGAATAATAACAATGATGAGTCTACATAATTAAGGTGTAAGAATTACCTAAAGGAATAAAAGTAGTGAAATACAGGTGACATGCAGCTTAACTATAGATTTAGTGAGTGACAATATCATTTGTATCACTTGATCTTAAACTTGCTTATTTAAAAATAAATTTTGCTAAGATAGTCAAAAGAAATATATGCATTTCTTAGTCATTAGCCATGTTTTGAGAACTTTGATGGTAAGAAATTAATTATTGGAGGCCTCCTCTTTCTAAAGTTATGTTCAATTTTGTTAACCTTGTCTAGACTATTATCTTCTTAGAATCTAGACAAAATGTATTTTACTATGTTTTAGTTACCCCATAAATCTGTAAAAGTTAAAAATAGTCAAGGATAAAAACAAAGCTGTTGGAAATGATACATAAGGAAAGACTTAAAATCTTGAGTCTCCTTTATTTGCTGTTGTTCCCTCATGACTTACTGCTCTAATGTTGGGGTTTAAACCTGCAGGTCTGTGACTACTTTCTTAAAGCAGTTTATTAGGTACTTAATTGGCCTGATCCTCAGACTTGTACTTGTATATTTATACAGGTGGTGGACTATAACCCAGGAGTCTTTACATTAAGAATCTTAGACTTACTGTAAATTTACTTTGAATTCTTGAAATATATGAGTTTTCTTCCTTCCTTTCTTTTTTCTTTTCATTCTTTTCAAACAGTCAACCTTTGTCAGTAGAGGGGGAAAGAAAGCATAGCCAAGGCAAGGATGCTAGTTTTCTTTATTGACATTGTTATAAAAAGTGGTTAGTGATTTCTCTCCACCAAGATTGCCCAGTTAAGAATTTGAATGAGGGGAAAAAAACAAACAAACAAAAAACCTGTTTAGTAAGTAGTTGATGAAACAGTGATTGTCTTGGATATAATTGCTATCTTACCTTCTGATCTTTTGCTGTTTGTGGGATATTATTCAGTGTGCCCTTAAACTCGTTCCCATGCAAATCCAATCCTCCTCCAGACTTCTTACTTGAGTACATGTAACTCTCATTGATGCAGTTGCCAAGCCAGGGACCTGGGAGTGATCTGCACTCCCCCAGCACCAAAATACATTTTTTAAACTCATCTACTTCTCTTCATCCACACTGTCCCCCTAGACCAAGCTACAATCAATTTTACCTGGACCATTTCAGCAGCTTTGCAACTGATCTCTCAATCTTGCTTTTAATTCTTCTATTCATTTCTTATGAAGCATCCAGAATAGTATTTTTTTAACAATAAAAACGATTAAGATGCCCCAATAATTTTCTGTTGTATTTGAGATAAATATAAAGTATAATATCTTTAAGGCAGTTTGCTATGGTCTGTGCAGTCTGGTTCCTACCTACTTTTCCGTGTTTATCTTCATTCTCTCCTTTGATTAATTGCTCTCTTGCAAATACACTGGCTTTCATTTAGTTTTTCAAGGGGACAAAGCTCGTTCCCAACCAGAGCCTTTACACTGGCTGCTCCCTCTGGTTGAAAGGTCACTACTTTTTGCCTACTCATCCTTCAGGTCTTAGATTAAGTGTTCTTTTCTCCTTGAAGGGATCTCTGAAGAACTTATTATAATAAGATATGACCCTGTTATTATCTTTCATAGGGAGCCAGATGGGTTAATTCAGTGAACCAGAGTGCAAAAACCCTGCACATCCCAAAGAAAGGCTTTTCTTCAGTACTATCTCTTGGATGATAAACACTCAGCCTTTTATAATATTCTGCCTGACATGAGATTTTTGTGTGCTGGAAGTTTGAGGCATGCACAGTGCCATGTTGATTAGATAGATTTTCCTAACAATGTAATTTACTTACGGTGAATGACTGCTTTTGTTATGAAGGCTTAGAATCTTAGTAGCTGTGATCAGTCATGCAGAAGCTACATACCTATGTGACTGACCCCAGTAAAAACCCATGAACATCAAAGCTGGGACGAGTTTCCCTGGTCAGCACCGCTTCACATGTGTTGTCTTACATCATTGTTGGGAGAATTAAGTGCATTCTCATGCAGCTCCCCTGGGAGGAGACTGCTGGAAGCTTGCACCTGGTTTCTCCTAGACTTTGCCCCATCTGCCTTTCCCTGATGCTGTGTTCTTTCTCCTTAATAAACTGTGACTGTGAGTATAAGTGCTTTTGTGAGTTTTGTGACTCGTTCTAGTGAATTGTCAAGACTGGGAATGTTACTAGGGAATCATAATATATTGCTGTTTTCTTACAAAATAATTATCTCCTTTTGTCAACATATAATTGTTTGTTTACTTTTTTGCTTGATTTCTACATATTTTAGTGGAAATATGGCAAAGCATAATTTTATTTGTTTCTCTATCTACTGTCCCTGGCATAGCACCATAGGTACTCAATAAATATTTGGGAAATTAAAAGTTATATGTCCAGTATTTGGTGGAAATAAAATTTTAAATAGCTCCAAAGAATGTTAAGAGTTGATGACACTATTTTCTAATTTGATTTCACTCTTTAAATATTATGATTTATCTTTACTATCTGAATAATTAATATACAATTAGAAATGGGATCCCCAAGATTTCAACTGACTTTACAGATTTGTAGTAATTATAAGAACTGTTTTCACTCAGTTCTTTGAGTTAATATTTCTTGGTATAGAATTCCTACAATAATCATTAGGTTTAATATAGAAGATTTTGGAGAGACTAATGGAATGTAAGAGAGAGGCAAAATAATGTTATTGGGATTATGATAGAGGTTGCATTTAACAAAAACAACTCTGGAGATCTATAGAATATTGTGATTATAGTTAATATTATATTGTACTAGTATAGTTGAAATTTGCTATGAGAGTACAAAGTAATGTTCTCACCAAACAAAAAGATGATGACCATATGATAGATATGTAAATTGTTTGATTGTGGTGATTATTTCACAGTGTATAACTATATTAGATCATCAAGTTGTATACCTTTAATTGTCAATTATACCTTAGTAAAGCTGGATGGGAAAGAAAATAAATTGAGGTAGTAAGTGATGAGCTGTCATTGGAAGGAGAATTATACAGCTGTAAAGAGTATAATTAATTAAAGGCCTTGTAATTTGTTCTTGACCCACATTTTAAACTGCAGAGAATTAGTAAACCAGGACTAGAAATCTCCAAAGAATGAAGTGGAATAGTTGAAAGCTTTACATAAGTGGAAAGAATAGGGGTAATGTGCTAGAAAATTAACTTCCGAATAAAGTAATTTTGAATCTGATGCCTGTCCAGTGAAAGTTTATAACAATCTTAGAATTGTTGCACTAAGTGATCTCATGTATACTTCTCTATCCCATATCTTTTGTCCTCTGCTAGAGGTATGGGGGAGGGGTGCTCTATTACCTTACAACCTTACTATGGGTCAAGGTAAGTGTCTGCCATCTGTAACTCTTTGCCTATAATTGTTATAAACCTTTTTAAGCTACCCATTTCTTACCTTTGAAACAATGGGTAGGTTGTTAACATATTATATAGATATCATAGACAAAATCTATGTTCCAAATAACTTCATGTCCATTAGCCTTCTTTCACCATCTTTTTTACTTTACTTTCTGACTGCTTTCTAAAATTCCAAGTAGGGAAGATGGAAATTACTCTGGTGGTCTCACTCCTCCCTCTCTTCTGACATCAACATGAAGCTGATGTGAGATTTGTATCAGAAGCTATATGATTTCTCAGTTCCACTTTTTTCTGGTGCTACCATCCTAATAATTAGATGTCCTGAGGACCAAGTCTAGCATGAGTCAAGAGAGATGCCCAGGTTGCAGCATTTAAAGAAGTACTCACTCTCAGAGTTCTGCAAGTGCCCACTCTGAGTGCCTCTGAACTGGGCCCTCCTGACTTTTGCCTGTTAGTTATGCAGTAGGCATGCAGACATCAGAATGTGGTTGGAGGGGATTACACTTTTTGTTGTAGTGGGAAGAGTTTGACCCCATGTATCAGTGGAACAAGAATGCTTTGGATGCAGGAGAGGCATCCTGTGGATCAGTTCTGTGGTTGAATGAAGATTTATACTCTTTAACTTGTGCTGATGTTATGGACGGCATTATGTTCTCCCAGAATTCGTATGTTGAATTACTAACCCCAGTGTATCAGAATGTCACTATTTTTTGATATGGGGTCTTTACAGAGGTTATTAAAATTAAATGAGATCATATAGGTGGGCTCTAGCCCAGTATGATTCTTGTCATTATTAGAAAAGAGAGAGACATTAGGAATGTGTCTTCTCAGAGTAAAGAACAGGTGAGGAAATAACAAGTGAATGAGAGAGCCTCAGGGGAAACTAAACTGTTGACACTTTTGGCCTCTGACTGACTTCTAGCCTCTAAAACCATGAGAAAGTAAATTAATTTCTGTCGTTTAAGCCACCCAGTCTGTATTTTATTATTACAGCCCTAGCAAACAAATGTATCTGGTCCTATGGTCAATTCTATGCCAGGAAAGTAATAATATATGAACACTTTTCCTTCCTAGCCATGACTATAACCTCCTAGGGTACTCACACACGAACATTTAGTATTTATTTTCTACTCTTACCTTCAAAGAAGCTATTTTTTTTTAGTAAGAGATCCCTTTATCAGTTATAAGAATTTGAAGCCAGGCCAGGAAAGACCTCCAGAGGCGTCTCTTTGCATAGGATTGTAAATTTTAATGGGGCAGCTCAATGTTCTTTAAGTTCAAGGCCAGGCTCAGTCCCTGCTGTTATTACCTACAGTAGGAAAAGGAATGGACTGGTTGTCATTCTTGAATGATGGACTGTGCTTTTCTTAAAAACAAAAAGATGGCTAATTTCCATAGTGTACATTTAATGCCTTGAACCGTTTATCTGTCATTCTAATTTTTTCATTTAATTTAAGGTTTAACCACATTTATGTTCTTTCTTCTTAAACACACACATACACTATATTTCTCTCTCTCTCTCTCTCTCTCTCTATATATATATATATATATATATATATATATATATATCTGTATATGTTTATGTCTATGTCTGTACTTCTACTTCTACCTCCACATCTACATCTATATCTATCTTCATTCCAGTAACAATAGATTAAAACGTTTAAGGTTGGACCAAAAGAACAAGTTTTTCAGGGGACAAAGACAACCCTTGATAATCAGACAGGAGTTTGATGGTGTTGAGGGCCAGAATATATAAAGAATTCCAACTGGAATGCTAGGATTGATTCCCTCACCAACTAGCTCAAGTGTCCACATCCATAAAATAAGGGTGTTGGACTAGGTCATCTCTAATTCTATCATGGAAGGATTATATAACAAAAGGCAAAGAAAATAATTGGAAAACTGATATTATGTCTTCAAATTCTAGCTACATGGCCACATTATCAGAACCTTCACATTTTCCTAGATGAATCAAAAGATTCCAAGTGAACCTCTTATTGAATTACCAATGTAGATCCCCACCGTACCTCCAGTAACCTGTAGTCAGCATTTGAAATGTACACCCTAACCCCAGATTTTTAAACCCAATACCTTTAGACCAGGGAGGAGGTGGGTGGGGTGCTGGTGAACTGAAGAGAAGAGCATATGGACTGTCTAAAGGGTGCATCTAGGATTCTGCCCTATATGGTATAGTGTCACACAAGATGAATAGACCTATGGTTGCTAGTTCTTCTGAGTTTTTAAGAGAAATCAGATGTCCACATTTTAATATCAAATATTCTAATTTTAAAATGTTGGCAAAAAATAAAAAAAAAATTTTCTTTGGGGAAAACAAACATGTCTGCCACCATTGTTTAATTGTCCCATAGTTCTGAAAGTAGGGGCTGTGCAAACATTTCCTGACAGTGGGGTCCTATTGCCCACCTTTGTGGGAAGTCTGTAGCAGAGCTTTAAAACCTGTGTTCCTTCAGAGTCCAGCAGGTCTTTAGGGCACCTATGTATTTGTATTATCATTTTTCACTGGGCCTAAAATTTTATTTGAGCAAAGGGTTGTTTCCACAAATATGGGCAAAGTGTTTAAAACAGTAATGGGCACAGAGCAAGCACTATTTAAGTATTAGCTACTATAATTAGTGAAGAGTTCATAAGACATATTCTGCAGGAATCATTAGTTATGTCCTAATTATTCTACCATGTTGTTCTGAAGAGACTGCCCTTCAATTTCAGAAAATTCAAAAGCATCTTTTAAGTTTTTATGATATTCAGAAACAGCTATACTTTATATAAGGTTTTAGTGTGCAAAAATCCAAAGCTATCCTTTGCTAGTTTGCAAGCTTACTTTTTTCTTTTTTGCTTTTCAATTAAAAAAACATTTTATAGTTTCATTTTTATCTAGGTTACCCACAGCTGGGCTGACTTGGGGGATTTTTACCTTTGGATCTCAGAGTACAAATGGTTCCATCCATATTCTATTTCCCAAAGGTATGCTAATTCTCATGAATAGTCACAACAATCCTGGCAAAGTTTTAGAGATTATAACTGGATCATTCCTCTGCAATTGCTGTAAAGGAAGTCTGTATTAGAAGCTACTTAACTTGGTCCTCTCACATTCTGGCCCCTGACCTACCTTTCCAATCTTGCACTCCAGCAATGAGGAATATTTCACTTCTTTACTTTCATAACATCATTATCTGTACCCAGATTGCCTCTCATTTCTCTTTGTCAAAATGGTTCCCATCTTTCAATGCTGGTTTCAAATTCTGCCTCCTCCAGGAAACCTTTCTTGCTCCTTCAAGATTATAATCACCCTGTGCCACCCTGACATTTTCTTCCTTCAAGACTTCTTAGTAGTTTGTTCTTATATTTTTTTATGGCACTCACCAGGATCTATAATACCATGTATGCACACCCTTCATAGCTCCCTACTAGATTTTTCACTTCTGTAGGGTATGTAGATAACTGACATTTTGTGAAGCAATATTGCACATATAATTACATCAGGAATGTTCCTGTATCTTGACTTAGAAATATTGACTCTTGGTCCATTTCAAAATCTCAGATGGTAAGTCTTTATATAGCCAGTGTTTCCTTCACATATGAGCTGAACACTCAAATGAAATGAGTTTTTTCTTAATTTTGTTCTTATATATAGGACTTTTTCTTGGCTCTGTAACATTCCATATTCTAAGTAATATCTTGAGTTCTTGGTTATCTCAAGTGTTTTATAGATTCTTTT
The DNA here is from genome assembly GCA_011751065.1 of Lasiurus cinereus. Taxonomy (NCBI): domain Eukaryota; kingdom Metazoa; phylum Chordata; class Mammalia; order Chiroptera; family Vespertilionidae; genus Lasiurus; species Lasiurus cinereus. Next base: position 8,876,231 of record JAAGEH010002531.1, read on the forward strand.
TGGTATTGGGGTGAATTTAGATTGTGAAGACTACCATTCTTCAGCATTGCCATATTTTCCCACCAAAAAGCATTTCTAAAACCAGCATGGATGTCATTAGCAAGCTGGGTCTTTTCTCCCACAATTCAGATGTTGAAACATTCCTGTTTGTCTGAAATAGAACCCAGTTATGCCTGTTGTCCCTGTGTATCCATTAACAGTGACCGCTTGCACCCTATATATTATCTAAGTATCTCAGCTTAGATAATATATATTGAAGTCCTATGAATGAGAGGGGATCAGAGACCTAATGGAACAAAGAGATGTACTCTTTAGAGCTGTAACATCTCTCTTCATGAGTTTAGTATATTTTATAAGATCCTGTAATTAGAGTGAGTCCTAATCTTCACAAGGCATCCCTGATAATTCCACAGGGGTAAGGCAAAATATGTGTGGGGGTGGGTGGTAGGATAGAAGTGAGTGCTATTATTGTGAATATTGATTCCCATAATGTGGGTGGTACAATTAATAATTGTGGTAGTCAGGGACTCAAAGGCTTTTGGTAGCCAGCCTTGGTGACAGTGCAAAATACCTGAACCAATCGTGGCACATGGGGCATTTTCAGAAACTTCTATTCTGGTATATCCCTGAATTCAACTAGTGGATCTGACTCCCTTGTAGGTAGTCCTCTTTTTGGCCTTGCTCAAAATTCCTTATAAACAACAGGATTCACATAGGTGTTTTTTTCCCCCTGAGATCTATATTATAATATTTTAAGTTCAGCCTTCTAGTGCCCTTGTGAGTTAGAACCTCATCTTTGAGATTTTGAAATTATGCTCTTTTTCTTGGCCATTCAGTAACAGAGCTCTATGGCTGAGTTGGACACAAAATTTAAGATAACTTTGAAAAGAGAGAATTTATAATAAAATAAAATATAGATGTCATAGACTTACTTTGGAGTTTATCTTCAAAAAGCTCGTTATTCAAGAGATGTCTCAGATTTCCCCAAGTTTTAATCTTAACTCAGCTCCACTTCCAATCACACAGCAGATTCTTAACCATTTCACCTGAACACAAACTGATCTAATCAATTAACTTAGGAACCTGATAACCTGGATATGCTTTGGGGGCTAATGTAAACATGAAAAATTAAAGTCATCAATGATACCCATCTAAATTTTCTGAATAGATTTTGCAGTGCAGTGATTAAAGACATGAGCCCGGTAGCTAGGCTTCAGCGAGTCAAGTCCTCATTCTCCCACTTCCTAGCTGTGCGATTCATGCCAAGTTCCTGTTTTCTCTAAATATTATATCTCTCATCTATAAAATAGAAATGATGATGATATTAGTATTTATTTTTTAGTGCTGAGTGTTGATAGGAAGTATATCTAAAACAACACATGCTGAGAGTTTAACATTGTATGTAGCACATTTGAATAGCCAGCTATTTATATTAACCCTGTGTTTCTGATGCTTTGACATCTGGGCCTTGCTGAGTCTGGAGAAACTGCTCCTCCCAGGAGTAGATACCTCCTAGAAATAGTAAATAACTCACCTTCATGGCCGTATATACAAACTAACCAATCCAGAACCCACACCCCCACTACTTCTTGTATTGTGTTCTCACACTCAGAGCCGCTATTTCCCTGCCTTAATCATTTCCAGGGGCCAAGATTAAACAACTAGGGGCAATCCTTAGGCCCCAGAGCCTGTTGAAATTATTCAAAAGTAGTCAATTCTAAGCCTGTTTTTTCCTGCCTCATTAATTCCTTTACATGGAAACCACAATAAAGGCTCTTCCCCACATATTCCCCTCGCTCTCTGTGATACTTGTGCTTCCTTGTGGGGTCCCTGTGAAGCAGTGGTGTTCTGCCTCCTTTTGGGAACTGTGAGTAAAAGGCTATCTTTCAAATAGCACTGTCTCCTGATCTGTTGGCAGATAATATTAAAATGGAATTGGAATAATAATAAAATGTACATTTGAAGACAGAATTTTAAAATTCTTATTATTTTAATAGAAAGGACTTGAAACTGATACATTAACCCCATAGCTAAATGCTTATCCACTAATGTTTTCATATAGATAATTTCTAAAGACAGGAAAAAAACACACCTATATTTTAGATTTTTGCTTAACAATTTGGCTGATTTAGAAGCCAGGAGATTTTAATTCCAGTTTTAAATTTATCACTACAGTTTACTTGAATAAGTTTCTCAGCTTCTTGGTATCACAGATTCCTTTTAAAATAAATGAAATAAAATAAAATAACACAATTAGGTTGATTAAAAATATTACTAGAAGGATAAAATCAGATGTATAGAAAAGGGTTTTGAAAAGACAAGATGGGAAATATTATGTTACATAGAGAAATCAGTGACCCAATTTGACAAAGAATAATGAGCAATCCTATTTCTGTTGATAAGGGAATGTTGTATATCTCAATCATTTTCTGCAAGAAAAATAATGAGGCAAAGCTAATATAGAGACTACATCTAGGGAAATACATGCTAAACTATAAATGAACAATGCATGTGATGAATTATGCATGCTTTTAAATTAGTTAATGAAATAGGTTCATATTACATGATAATGAAGGATTTCTGGGCCTAATTTTGAATTTGATAGTGAAGTAAATCAGTGTGCTGGAATACCTACTCACAGCCACATGTCAGTGTCTCCATGTGGCCTGTTCAGTGCATTCTCCCTAATGAGGAAGGAAGAAGGAGGATATTGAACAGTTGCAAGGCTGGAATATGAAAGTGATGTTATTGTTGGATAAGGGACTAAAATGTGGAGAAAGAACATAACATGTAGGCATTTGCTCACAAGTGAACATTTTCTGCAAAGTTATTTGCAGTTCAGTCTCCAAATGGGCTTAGAGTGGGAGCTCTCTTTTCTTCTTGAGTGATCTGACCTATTCTAGCCAGTTTTCTCATTTGTAGTGTATGTGTGTGTATGTGTGTATGTGTGTGTGTGTGTGTGTGTGTGTGTGTGTGTGTGTGTGTGTTGCTTTATTCATCTAGCATTTGCTTTGGCTGTTTCTTAATTTCCTTGCTTTGTGGATGATAGATCTCATTAAATTATTGAATCAATATCTCTTCCCCTGGGAACTAACCACTTCACAACGGACATTCCCTTTCGCTTAGACCACATTCCACTTGATAAGAACATTATCTTTCTTTTCGGGACTTTCCCAGGATTTGGACCTGTCCAGATTTCTCCAGTGAAAAAACACACCTAGAGTTCTTTAAAACTTCTGACTCCCCAACCCTTGTGCCATTTTGGGGCTCAGCCCAACTGGTATCCAGATGACTTAATACATTTATAATCCTTTCCCACTTTTGGCCTCACGCATTCCTCCTTTGGTGATGCTAACAGTGGCCAGTTAGCTCAGCTGGTGGTAATGAAGCCATTGGTCAGCCATGGAGACAGCAGGGAGGGTCATTGATCATTTTTACATGTGTTTTTTTCATGACTAGAGCCTGCTTTCAGACTAATTTGCAAGAATAGTGTATTGTAATTATTTTTTGAGTACCCACTAAATATCAAGTGCTTCAGATGCATTCTCTAGCTGAATCTCCATAATGTTCCTTTGAGCTGAATGTTTGCACCTCACATTTTACTAACCAGTTGACCTGGGCTCATGGGAGACAATTTATTTGGCTAAAGTCTCATATGTATTCAGCTGCCTCACTCCAAAGCTTGTGCTGTTAACCAGTGATTACATCTCAGATGAGATGGGGCACATTCAGGGTGGTATGGCTGTAGACTAGTGATTATATCTCAAATGTTTGCCTAGTAATAGAGGACATGGGCAAGAATAGAACTCGAGCATCAGAAACATTTATCACCTTGTGGACAAACTCCAAGTATCTTGTCTATTTATGGCTCTATCTTAATACTAGAGACCCGGTGCATAAGATTTGTGCATGGGTGGGGTCCCTAGGCCTGGCCGGTGATCAGGGCCGATCACGTTTCCCACCTCCCTATTAGCTCCTCCCCTTGCTGACCACACACCAGCACTGCATGATTCCCTGCCTCCCCCCACCTTCTTCCCTCACTGCCTATGTCCACCACCCCCCACCTCCCGGTTTCAGATCCCTGCCCAGGCGATTGGGGCCTGCTGGCCAGGGGGAAGGGACTAGGAGGTTGGCCAGCAGGCCTTATTGGTGATTGGAGCCTACTGGCTGGGGGCAGCTCCTGGGTTGAGCGTCTGCCCCCTGGAGGTCAGTGTGCATCATAGCAACCAGTTTTTCCAGGCATTCTATCATAATGGCTGCTTATATATATATAGATTTGAAAGATGGCACATTCACATTTGGCTCCACTTGTGCCTGGATTTTTTTGTTGACCTTTCCAGAGGTGAAAAACAATCAAATGATCAAACTAACAACTGCTAAACCTTGTAAATATAAGCAATATCTGTGAGGGTAATGAATACCTTAAAATTATCAGACTATTTTGCTACTGTTGGAATATTATTTACATCTTTAGGGATGCATACTTTTTTCACATCCAAACTTGGACATAGGTCATAGACTGTGAAACTCCCAGGCTCTGTCTTTGGGTCCTCTGCTACCTGATTCAAGATTAAGTTAAATTTATTTACCTAACCTCATGACTGAAGTGGTGACTCACAAGTAGGAATTCTTATGCATTAATTTTCTGAACCACTTATTTGGCAGTTAACCTATAAGGAAAGGTGTTGCTAGCTAACCATTCCTTTATGTACTCTGTGTCCTGTGAACCCTTTGAGGACAGTGGACAAGCCATATTTCTTTCTGTATCTCCAATATCTTCTATAATGCTGGTACATAGGAGTTTCTCAGTAAGGACTATTACTCCTGTTCACCTGCCGTTCTATGGAGCGAGCTCGGGAGTTCTGCAAGGTTATAAATTGAAGTGTGTCTACTGCTAATTTGACAAAGATAACAAATCTCAGATTTTAATAAATTTAAAACTATTCCATAGTAACATTGCATGAGTAATTGAAACTGCAGAAGCTTTTTATATTTGTAGAGCAATGAGTTAGAAAATACTGTATTGTAGTCAAAGAAGCTGACCACAATTGAATGGAAGCATAAGGTATCCTGATTTTGATTATTACAAAAATCTCAACTTAACTTGCGAGTATGGTAGTCTCAAAATCCATGTTTAATGTGTAGCTAATCTTCTCAGCGCTTTATTGTCTGTATGTACACAAGTAGAAGTTAAAAAATAGCTTATATAAGGAGTAAATTATTTGTGTGTAGGTTTTTCCCCCCACTTTCTTTCTTTCAATATGAAGAAATCAGGCATAGGCTTTTAGAAGATTATTCTAGAAGCCAAATCAAAGTCAAGTGACCATTATTAAAAGTCACAGTAATCCAAATTATAATCGTCAAGTAATTTTCCATTAGTTAATGAATTCTAGAGCAGATCTACCTTGAATTGTTACTTGGATTGAGCGTCTGCCCCCTGTTGTTAAATTTTCACTTGAATTCAGCATACAGAGTAGACCCTCTCCCCCACAGGAATTATAGAATTAGACTTGGTGGGGATAGATGCTAGCTTTTCCTCTCTGTTTCATTACATATGTCATTTGTGTGTTATTTTCCTTCTCAGTCTGTTATAAACACCTACTAACTGACCCCCCATTATATTTTGGCTAATGTTTATAATTAAAATAATTTAAAAAATAATAGAACAGAAACACTGATTATTCCCCAGTTTTTTGTTAACTTCTCATACCCTTCAGGTATAAATCTACTTTTCAGGCACTGTTACTAGAACCATACATTGTGAAACTTTATGACCTCATTTTGGGAAGATTTGTTTACGATATTCTATTAGAAACTTCTGAAAACATGCCTCTGAACATAATGTTTTCACACAGCATGTGTCTTATTAATTTTTGAAAATGTAACCTCCAAAACCTATTACATTTGTCACACTGTGATGGAAACATTTACTCCTTGAAATGGTGTTTAGAACATAAAGTTGAGCAGCCTCAGAAGCTGCGCCATTAGTTACCTTATCTGTATGTACATCTTCTCCTGCCAGCTACCAACTTTCATTATGTTAGCAAGTACACGACAAGACTATAACAACATTATGTTTTGCTAAGGTTCATTTTTTTGGAGTTGGCATTATATTTGAGCCTTTCCCTATTGCATTAGGCAGCTTGGGCTGCTATAAAAAACAAACAAACCCATAGACTGTGGCTTAAACAACAGGAATTTATTTCTCATCGTTCTGGAGGCCAGGAAGTCCAAAATTGAGGCACTAGCCACCCAAGTGAAGGCTCTCTTTCTGGCTTGTAGATGGTCACCTTCTCACTGTGTCCTCACTTGGTGGAGAGAGATTGCTTGTGTAAGTTCTGCGGTGTCTCTTCACATTAGGGCACCAATGCCATGATGGGGGCCTCATCTAAACCTAATTTCCTTCCAAAGTCTCATGTGCAAATACCGTCACATTAGAGGTTAAGACCTCAACATATGAAATTCTGGGGCACACAATTCAGTTCCTAGCATCTACTTCTAAGTATTAAAGCTCCCATAGAAGACTAATGTTTCAAAGAAACATAAATGTGAATTCAGTTTTGACCTTTCCTCCAGGCCTGGCCTCCTCAAATATTTTCAGTTAATCAGCTTTATCCTATTCCACATCCCCTTCCTCTCTATCTGTGCTCAGGCTATTTGCTCTGCTGGACTTTTATCCAGTCTCATTGTGCAGCATATGCCCAACTTCTACCTGTCATTTAACATATATCTCAAATGCCAGCCCTTCTGAGAAATCCTTTTCTGCTTCTCACTGCTTCTTAGGAATTGGCTAGCCCAGGGAGGGGCAGTTCCTCCTTAATCAGCAAGATCCCAGGTACCAGAGCATCAATAATATAGAAAATAAGACCTATAGTCAATACACATTTCTTTGTTAGGAATCCTCCAATAACCCCACTAACAAAGTTACTTATTGGGGAGGGGAGGAATGAGCATACGAAACCTTAAGTAAAATCAGTATGTCAGGCTTTGGGTAAAGGAGGGTGGAGGCTGGGATTGGAACATTGTTGAGAGATACTCACAAATCCTTGGTTTTTTTTTTGCTCTCTGTACCTTCTTCTCTTTCACTCTGACACTCTCTTCCCACTTCTCATGGACTGTCATGCCTCTACTCTATTTTTCCTCTTCCTTGTAGCATTTTTCTACTTGTGTCTCTTTCTCCTCATTATTTTCATATAAACTCCCCTTCTGGATACCTCATGGCCTTATTCTGGCTCTGTCCTCTCCTTCAGTCTGCTGCCCAACTGATTGTCTGTCACACAATTTGCATTCCTATAAAGGTCTGTTTTGGCCTTACAACTCATTAAAGCAAACTTTGTGGTATTTGGGTAGACTGGACAGTTTCCCTCAGAAAAAAATGGTAGGTATGGCAGGGCCCATGGTTAATGTGTATGATTAGTGTTGAGTTTAAGAAGGGAAGAAGACCTGGACTTTCAACCTCAAAAAGCTCCCAGTGTAAAAGAGGAAAAATGATTCCTCTGAACAGTGTAATTCATGTGAAAAACTCTGCAGAACAGCAGTGATATATAGATAACATTCCTTTATTTGTAATGATAATAGCAACAGGAATGATAATGTCTTATTGTTTACATATTATGTTGCACATACTAGTAGATAAATACATATGAATTATTAATGTATATATTACTATTAAATGCCAGGGAATTTTTCCAAGTGCTTTACATATGTATTCTCATTTAATCCTCAAAAAACACTGTCTTGGAGATTTTATTAATATAATCATTTTACAGATGATAGAACTAATGCACAGAGAGGTTAAGTAATTTGTCCAATGATAGTGTTAGAGCTGAGATTCAAACCCAGGAATTTTGACAAAATTGTCTATGCCACTATACTATACTTTCACTATAAGTGGACAATATGTTTCCTTTTCTTCTGTTGTGACATATTTGACTTTATATGAGAACAGCTAAATGCCTATACATTAAACAAGTTAGTAGTCTATGCAAATCATTTTACTTGATATGTAGCTTATTTGAATGTTAGTAAAGTTTTTACTGATGACAAATGACTTTAGTCTAAGAAAAGAATATACTTGTATAAGAATGCAAAGATTATCTAGTTCATATGCTTGATTGATATTTTTAAACACATCATAGCTTTGAGGGACTACACATTTGGGAAAATACATAGTTTTCTTGGTGGCTCAGGAAGGCTGAGAGCTGTCATATAAATAGGTTTTTACTTGATTCATGTTGAGAAGCAACATAGCCTACCATGGGGAAATATTACATTGACATGCAATAGAAAATTTCATTTAGTGAGATTTCATGGAGCCAGTCATAATCTCAATGCTTCCTACTTCAAATAAAAGAGCTCTCTCCAGCATTCAACCCAAACAACCAGATGGTAAACTACTACATTCTATACATGTTGCTACTCCAGTATGATTTCCAACATCTTGGCTCCCTGGTTATGTTATTGATAGCATAAATATATCAATGATAATTTGTCAGTTTTCACTATTAATGACAGAAACTCTATCAAAATAAATAAAAGATTGTCTAAACAATTGCTGTTAACCCAGAAATTTGGAAGAATACCTTGCAGTGGAACAAACATGGAGATGACAAATGAAGTATGAATTCTTCTGGGCTGTAGTAGATGCTTCTTTAGCTAGATGGAGGTCATATATTTTCCACTGATGGTTTGTAAAAAGAGTCCTGTAAGTGTAGTGCCCTTCTTACCTGGGTATATATTAAAAAAAAGATAAGGGTTCCATTAATAACATTTAATAGGATTCTAGAACTATATATTTTTATTGCCATATTTTCTTTTTTCCCCCTTATTTGTATGTATGTCCCAAATCTAAGTGAGAAGTTACTTTTTTAATAGAATTATTTTTGCCTGGCTGGTGTGATCCACTGGTTCAGGAGGTCATAGTTGGATTCCAGATCAGGGCACATGACCTGGGTGCAGGCTTGATCCTCAGTAGGGGGGGGGGATGCAGGATTCCCTCTTATAATTGGTGTTCCTATCTCTCTCTTCCACTTCCTTCCTCTCTGAAAAGAATAAAAATGTATTTTAAAATATAGAAGTATTTTTACTTATTGAACTAAGATGCAACATCACCTTTTAGAAGAAAACATGTCCCCATCTTATGTTTTGTTTGCTTCATGTATAAAATGAATGTAATTAGTGTGCCTTGAGCAAAGCAAGAGACACACATAGTCACCTCAAGAAATACACTGAGTTGAAAGATTTATGAACAGAAAACAACACAAAGAAAGATAAAAGGTTGATTATGCAGTTTCAGAAGCTGGATAAAGAAAGAGAGAGAAGCCCTTACCAGTTTTCTCAGTGGATAGAGCATTGGTCTATGGACTGAAGGGTCCTGGGTTTGATTCTGGTCAAGGGTATGTACCTTGATTGCAGGCTCCATCCCAAGTAGGGGACATGCAGATGGATGGATGTTTCTCTCTCATCCATGTTTCTAACTCTCTATCCTTCTCCCTTCCTCTCTGTAAAAATCAATAAAATGTATTAAAAAAGAGAGAGTAAAAGAAAGAAGATACATTTATAATAGAAAACAAAAAATTACCCTCCTTGAAAGTCACCTCCATAATATAGAGGAATTTATAACAGTCTACTTGCTGTAATCTACAATTATTGGCAATATTTTAGTTTATTCCCGGGAAATCATTGAGATCTGATGTGAATACAATTCTATTTTAGCTCCTTACCAAGTGGCTAAATATTTCCCTTTTATGTATGAGTTTGATTATAATGTTAACAAAAATCACAGCGTCAGCCAAACAATGTTATGACCTGGGAATAGACATACATACTGCAAATAAATGCATTTAGTAAGATAATTAGTATGTTGTCTTAGAAGTGCATATAAAAATGTTACTGTACTTCCCCTTTGAAAAGGAAGTTGGTTTTGTTACTTTATTTATCTATTAGGTTTTATTTCAGGCCATATTATATTTTGACAGTTCTATAATGAAAGTGCATTCTTAAGACTACAGTGTGGCTAAATTCTTATAGACTGGAATAAAAATGCCTAAGGAAAATGTATGTTTAAGTCAAGTATAGTTTGTCCACTTTTGTTTAGAAGAGACTTGCCTCAAAAGGAAACAATGCAATTCCATGAAAGCGGAATGATTTTTAAAAATGGCAAAAGGAGTGGAAAACATTACTTTTACTGTTCACAAAGAAACTGTGGCAGGCATGAGAGAAATCGAAGGCTGGACAGCAGTCATTCTCCTGCAGAAAATGCAGGGAGGCCCTGGCCAGTATGCTCGTTGGTTGGGTGTCATTCCATGTGCCTGCACCAAAAGGTTGCTGGTTGCATTCCTGGTCAGGACACATGCCTGGATTGCTGGATCCATTCCCAGTAGGGGGTGTGCAGAAGGCAGCTGGTTTGTGTTTTCGAATGACATTGCTATTTCTCTCTCTCTCTCCTACCTTCCTTTTTCTATAAAAATCAATTAAAACTCATTTTTTAAAAAATGCAGAGAATGAGTGGCAGAAAACTAACTACTTTCTTCTTCTTCTTAGGACTTTGCAAAAGAGTGTCAGTACTACCAAAGTACATGGTTTCTTCCTTTCATATCCTAGACCTCCCTGGGTAGCATCCAGTACAATCCTAGAACTTCTGCAAGGAGGGGATGGTTTAACTTCACTGTGCACTTTAGAATTCCAGCAGGCTGCTGAGAGGGGAGTAAGTAGGGCCTTGGGTACTTCTGTCATCACCTCTCCTATCTATACTCCTACATATTCTTTTTCTTATTGTGTCCTCAAGAACTTTACATTTGGACTCTTAGCCCTGGTCTTTGGAGTCTTTTAAATCATGAAAAAATGAAGTCATGAGCTGGGATCTTTTAGTCTGCTCTTCTTAAACTTGATCTACAAATTGTGAGTAAGGAGTCCTAGTCTCAGTCCTGTGAAATGAATGATATTTTCAATCTATAAAAGTCCTTGTTTCTTATTGCTTAATTATATTCTCTCTCAGAATTAAGCACTCTGAAATTTAACAACTGTATAATGAACTTGTGAAATCCATACATGTATGACTTACTGACAAGCAATAATGACTATATTAGTATAAGTTGAAATTAGTCTAAAAATAAATTTCTTTGGCAATAAGTAAATAAATGTAACATGAGTGAATGAGTTTGCTTATAGTTATCCATGATTTACAGTCTTTTGAAAGACTATTGAGAAGAGAGTAATAAAGGGAATCAGAAGATGAACTCCTGCACTTTATTTTGGAGGGTATCTATTTTCAAAACCATATTCAGATTATCAGTGCTTTAATAAATATCACATTAGTTAAGGTATATTGGTCTGGTTAAAATGGAAAAAAAAGACCATCACTAATTAAAATTTTGAATGCAATTAGAAAATGTGACTAATAGTTTTTTTCCTAGGTATATTTGATTTATTTTGGCTCACTGTCTTGGCCAGTGAGGTACTGATATAGGAAGGAGTGATACAAGTATTTTGAGCTTCAAAAATTGTTATGGTATGGCTGAATTATAATATTGGTGACAACTTGCCTTTAGATATATAGTTCCCTGATTGAAGCCTGATTGATCTCTTCTGTGGATCATGATTTTGAGAGAGATTTGACAGTTGAATATAGAATAGTCATTTGAGACTAGATTAAAATATGAAAGTATAGTATATCCCTTAGTAATTAGGTATTGGCAAAGCAAAAGCACTGATATACAACTATAGAAAAATTATTCTATGTCTTGCTTGGATATTGTGTGCAAAGTAGAGACTTTAAGAGCAAGCAGAGACCTGTCATGGAGGGTTCATGATAGGAAAACAGGTTAGAAAAAGTAGGAGAGACATAGCTTGTGCTCCCTTGGTCAGCTTCTCAAGAGGAAAATAAACTGATGGACATAGCAAAATAATAACCTAGAAGATGATAGAAAAAAATACAAATGGCCATGCTATATTGCTTTAGGTTAGCCTCTCAGAATGACTCATATCAGGTGGCAAAGATGAAACATATCATGGTATTCTGCCAAAAGATGCTATCCAAATGTATCATGTCATACACTGGGGAAACTTAAGCATCTTAAATTGTGAAATAGAAAATTGGCGATTCTTTCATTGTCAGAATTTGATAGCCTATTGTTGGAAAGTTTAACCTCTTCTTTCTCGCACTGAGTTGGAAGTTGGGCCTAGCCTGTGCCTCTAATTCTTCTGTGGATCAAGAGGATAATGGCAATATAAAAGTGGTTCTGGAATTTTCAGAATACAGAGGCTCTCTGTGTTAGGGCCGCTGAAAGAGAAAAGCACCAGGCCAAAAGGAGTAAAGGATTATGAATTTATTAGGTCATCTGGATACCCAGATGAGCCCCCAAATGACGCCAGCCCCCATTCTGAGTGGAGAAATTCTCTGTGCAGGTCCAGATTCTGGGAAAGTCTGGAGGGGAGAGATAATGGTCTTAGCAAGTGGAATGTGGTCTAAGCAAGTGGAATGTCCTTTGTGAAATGGCCTAAACATCAGTTCTCAGGGGAAGGGGATTCAATTCAATTATTTGATCAGACCTAACACTGTAGAATTACTGGGACAAACACACATATACATACTTATGTCTCCTTTTGGCTTCTTCTTGTTGAAGGCCTGGCTATAAAGCAGTATACTTCTTGGATCCCCTGAAGTCTTCCCAGCACCTCATCTCCCTGCTCCAAGTACATGAGCTGAGCAAACATGCTGTAGTTAGAGGACAGTGAAGGCGGTCCCTCAGAGAGCAGAAACGGCATCTGAAGATGCTTGAAGATGCTAGACAAGCTAACAGCAGGACCATCAAGGGAGGTGGCAGAGGAGGTGGATAGAAATGGGAGTCAGGCAAGGAGATATGGGGTCATATATGATCATGAAAATTTAGAGGCATATCCTTGGAATCACAGTTGCTTCAGAGAATGAAGTGCAAACAGCTGTAAGATGGTAAGGAAAAATGGTGTGGTTGATTCATGTCAAAGTAACAGAGGATGTGAAAATACATTTTTGGTATAATGAATTGCTTAAAGAGCCTCAGATGATCAGACAAGGTAATGTGAATGTCATAATATCACCATGAGAGAACATTTAACACTAATAGTACAACTTAAATATGCTTGACCAGTTTATGAATAAACACACAGAAAAACCAAAAGATGTCTTGGTGAAGGGAATGCTGCTAATCAAGGACTTTATTAAGTGTTTATAATTATTTAAAATTAAATCACTCATATTCATATATATTACTATTTTTATTTTTGTGTATTTTCTTTTTCTATTTTCAATGTATACCTTACTTCTTTCCATGGTTTTCTACCATGCAAATAATTTTTAGATCTCACCCATTTACTTAATATTATATCTGATGCTTTTCCCACATTATATCATTTAAAATGATTTGTAAATCACAGAGAGAGAAAAAAGTGATCCCTAAAAGAAATGGGTTTAGGAAAGAAGCAATAGAGGCAAAGGAAGGGACTTGGGAGCTTGGGAGGGAGGAAGCTAATGGTAATAAGCCTGGGGCAAGAGGAGGAAGGGAAAGGCAGGGGCATGCTCCCAGGAGGAGAGTGAAACAAAAATGTAGTGTCCATCTGAGTTCTTTGTCTCACAAAACCCAAGAATGAATTCACAGAAAAAACGGTTGGCAGAAACAAAGTTTATTGGGGGATAGATAAACTTCCTGCAGCAAGGGTGCTTCAGGAAGGGGTCCAAAGTTGGTTACCCTTTCTTGTGTTTATAAGAGGGCCTATCTCTTTCATTGTTTAACCACACTGAGTATTTACATTTCAAAGTCTTTGTTATTTAAGAGAGAAAATGGTATCTCATTTTAACATGCAGATTTCAGGTGTACAATTTTATAAACTACTTCTGTATACTTTATTTTGTGCTCACCTCCCAAAGGCCCCCTCCTTCAAACACCTTGTATTTGATTCCCTTTACCCTATTCATCCTCCACCCAGCACCCTTCCCTTCTGGAAACCACTATTTTGTTGTTTGTATCTATGAGTTTGTTTGTTCATTTGTTGTTTTTTATTTTATGTTTCATATATGAGTGAAATCATGAGGTTCTTGTTTTCTGTCTGACTTGTTTTACTTAGCATAATACTCTCAACATTCATTCTTCTTGTTGCAAAAAACAATATTTCATCTTTTTTATGGCTGAGAAATATTCCATTGTATATGTGTACCACATCTTTATCCAGTCATCCATCCAAGGGCACTAGGGTTGATTCCATGTCTTAGATATTTTGCATAATGCTTCAGTGAATATAGAAGTACATATATCTTTACAAAAGTGCTTTCAAATTTTTCAGGTAAATACCCAGAAGAGGGTTTGCTGGGTCATATGATAGCTCTATTCTTAATTATTTGAGGAGCCTTTCCAAATGCTTTCCATAGTGGCTGTACCCATTTACATTCCCACCAGCAGTGTATGAGTGCTCTGTTTCCTTCATATTCTCTCCAGCACTTGTTATTTCTTATCGTATTGATAGTAGCCATTGTAATGGGTGTGAGTGAGTATCTCTTATAGTTTTGATTTATATTTTCCTTATAGTAGCTAGTGGTACGAGCGTTTTTGTTTTTTGTTTTGTTTTTGTTTTCATATATCTATTAACCATCTATATGTTTTCCTTGGAAAAGTATTGATTCAGGTTCTCTGTCTATTTTTAAATCAAATTATTTGTTCATTTTTTTGCTGAGTGTATGAGGTCTGTATATTTTTGGATTTTTAGCTCCTTATAAGAAGTATCATTTGCAAGTATCTTCTCCCATTTAATTGGTTGCCTCTTTGTTTTGTTGGTGGTTTTTTGTTTGTTTGTTTTTTTCTGTTGAGGAGCTTTTTGGTTTGATGTAGTTTTCAAATGGTATCTCCTTTGAAGTGTTTTCTTTGACTACCAGTAAGATTGATCATTTTTCATATATTTTATTTCTACATCTGGCATATATTAATTAAGATCTATTATGTCTCAGGTAATAAACCACGAACTAGGTACAGACAAAAAAGTTCCTTCATCTTGACTAGAAAATATAGGATGGCAATGGAAAATGAAGCAATGCAGTAAAAAATAATGGACATGTCTTATTTGAAAGATAAATAACATCACTCTGAAAAGATTATATATTAACGATATAAATGTGGTAATGGACAAGCCATGGGAATGTCTGTGGACTGAGCCAGCCATGCAGGAAGAACAGTAAGACAATGGCTTTGAGGCAGGTATATATATGCCCAGTGAATCTGAGCAATTGTGAGAACGAGAGAATAGCAGGTGGGGAGTAAAGGGTATGAGTATGGTAGGAAATGACTTTGGAGGTGTAGTGGGGTACAAGATGGTATAAACCATGCTTAAGGAATCATAATTTAATTGAAAATTCTTTTTTCTTCCTACTAATCTGTACTTCTATCACTGAAAGAATCCATATATGTGTGGCTCTATTTTGAGAGTCAATCCATTCTACTTCTTTGTGTATTTATATGCTAATACAATTATTATCTTAATTATTTATCTTAATTATTTTGGCTTTAAAATAAATCTTTCTTAAATATAGTTTTATTGATTTCAGATAGGAAGGGAGAGGGAGAGATAGAAATATCAATGATGAGAGAGAGAATCATGGATCAGCTGCCTCCTGCACTCCCCCCGCATGTGCTCTGGACCAGAATCGAACCTGGGACCCTTCAGTACTCAGGCCAATGCTCTATCCACTGAGCCAAACCAGTTAGGGCTAAAATAAATCTTGATATTATAAATGCTAGAATTCATGCACCCGTGGGGTCCCTTCAGACTGGCCTGAGGTATCAGGCTAAAACCACCTCTTCAACATCCCCCAATGGGTCCTGGCTTGCAAGAGGGTACAGGCCAGGCTAAGGGACCCCACAAGTGGATGATCGGGGCCCAGGAGGGATTCAAGAGGTTGGTCAATCAGGGAGGGACAGCAGGAGAGCTTCAGGGTGTTTTGCTCAGTCCTGATCAGCCAGACCTCAGTAGCACGTCATAGTGACTGGCCAACCCATCGACTGTCTGCCCCTTGGAGGTCAGTGCATGTCATAGCGAGCAGTTGAGTAGCCTTAGCATATCATTGCATATTATGCTTTGATTGGTTAAATGGGTTGACCAGACACTTAGCATATTAGGCTTTTATTATATAGGATTCCCATCTTTTCTTTTTCTTCAAGGGTATCTTGAAGACATTACAATTTCATATAAATTTTAGAACTAATTCATTAATATTAACAAATAAAAATTGTCTAGGATTTGGTTAAGAATTAGTTGAAACTATAAATTGATTTGGAAAGAATTAAAATCTTTAAAATAGTGAGTCTTTTAATTCATAAATATAGTACCTCTTACAATTTATGGTCTTCTTTAATGTGTCTCTGAAATTTTATAAATTTCTTAGTAGAGGTCTTACATGTGTTTTGTTATATTTATTACTAGTATAATATATACCATTATAAATAGAATCTCTATATTTCTTTGGTTACTTTTATACAGAAATAAAGTAATTTTAATTTAGTTTGAATCTAGTAATATCAATAAACTCAGTCAAACTATTTGTAGATTTTGGAAATCCAACATATACAATCACATCAACCAAAAATAATAAGGCTATTTGTTGTTCCTTTTAATCTTATCCTTAAACCTTTCATTTCCTTTTGCTATACTATTGAACTGCATTATACTTCCCACATGATATACTCATCTTGTATATACAATAGAAATATTTCTAATATTTAATCAGTTAATCTGATATATAATTAAAAAATAGATACTTTTATTAGATTAAAGAATTGGCTCTATTTTTAGTTTGATAAAAGGATTTCTATTTTAATAGCATCTTCATTATAATTTTGAATTTTGCCACTTTTTATCACATCTAGCAAGGTAACATAATTATCTCTTTTTTAAAAAAATATGTTTTATTGATTTTTTACAGAGAGGAAGGGAGAAGGATAGAGAGTTAGAAACATCGATGAGAAAGAGACATCGATCAGCTGCCTTTTGCACACCCCCTACTGGGGATATGCCCACAACCAAGGTACATGCCCTTGACCAGAATCGAACCTGGGACCTTTCAGTCTGCAGACTGACACTCTATCCACTGAGCCAAACCAGTTTCAGCCATAATTATCTCTTTAATCAAATAGTTATTAATTGACTTTTTAATGTTTAGATACCTTGTCTTTTTTGTCATACAATTAATTTGTTTATGATATACTAGAGGCCCAGTGCACGATATTCATGCATGGGGGGGTTGTCTCTTAGCTCAGCCTGCACTCTCTGATCTGGGATCCATCGAGGGATGTCCACAACTGCCTGATCCTGATAGGATTGGGCCTAAATGGACAGTTGGACCATCCCTCTCACAATCCAGGACTGCTGGCTCCCGACTGCTTGACTGCCTGCCTTCCTGCCTTCCTGATTGCTCCTAACCACTTCTGCCTGCCAGCCTGATCACTCCCCTGCCAGCCTGATTGATGCCTAACTGCTCCCCTACCAGCCCATTTGCCACTAACTGCCCTCCCCTGCAGGCTTGATCACCCTCAACTACACTCCCTTGCAGACCTGGTTCCTCCCAACTGCCCTCCCCTGCTGGCCATCTTGTGGCAGCCATCTTGTGTTCAGATATGGGTAACCCATCTTATGTGTTGGAGTGATGATCAATCTGCATATTATTTTTTTATTAAATAGGATTGAGGTCTGGTGCATGGGTGGGGGCCAGCTGGTTTGCCCTAAAGGGTGTCCCGGATCAGGTTGAGGGTTCCTTTGGGATGTGGGGTGGCCTTTTGAGGACCCTGTGGTGGTTTGTAGGCTAGCCACGCCCCTTGGTGACCCAAGCAGAGATCCTGATATCTAGGATTTATTTATCTTCTACAATTGAAACTTTGTAGCTTGGAGTGGAGCCAAGCCTTCTGCTCGCTTTGTAGTTGCAGTCATTTCTGTTTGAACTTACAGTGGTACCTCGAGATATGAGTTTAATTTGTTCCGTAACCTTGAGGCGTGGGAAACTATGAGACGTTCGAGTCGCAGTAAACTGGTGGGTCATGTGCAGCTGGCCAATCCCCGTGATTACTCCTATCTCAAATGTTGCTCATATTTCAAAGCAAAAATCGCTTGCTCGATGGCTCGTATCTCAAAAATCTCGTATGTTAGGGCACTTGTATCTCGAGGTACCACTGTATTTATCTTCTATAATTGAAACTTTGTAGCTTTAAGTGGAGGCCAAGGCAGGCCAGGGCTGCATCGCTGGGGGCAACCCAAGTCTCCTGCTCTCTCCAGCCATTTTTGTTGGGATTTATTTATCTTCTATAGTTGAAACTTTGTAGCCTGGAGTGGAGGTCTGGTCTGGCCAGAGAGTGCAGAAAGCTTGGCTTTCTCCATCGCCAAGGAAACACAAGTTTCCCTCCTGCTCACTCTGTGGCCTTAGCCATATTGGCTGGGTTAATTTGCATATTCACTTCTGATTGGCTTATGGGTGTGGCTGGTGGGAGTGGCTAGTGGGTGAAATGGAGTGATAGTTAATTTGCACATTACTCTTTTATTAGATAAGATTATGCTTTTTCTGCATTGCTGGGTTGAATTTGCTATTATTTTGTTTTTAAGATTCTTTTGCATGTGTGTTTATAAATGAAAATAGAAAGTAATTTTACTTTCTTATTTTTTTCTTTTTGTATTTTGATTTCAAGGTTAAGATGTTCTTGTAAAATGAATTAGGAGTATTACCTCACTTTTGTTTTTATATAGTCTAACACAAGGAATTTTTTTATTTGTTAACTTTTAGAAGAATTTTCACTGAAGCCATAAGAAACTAAAGATAACTTTGTAAAAAGGATGTATTAAAAACAAAACAGCCCAGTCAGCATGGCTCAGTGTTGACCTATGAACTCGGAGGTCATGGTTCAATTACAGGTCAGGGCATATGTTCAATCCCCAGTGGGATATAAAATATAAAAATATATTAAATAAACAAATAAATTTAAAAAAATCCTGATGACTTTAAGATTTATTTCTTTAAGGGTTACAGGATAATTCAAGATCTCTCTCTATTTCCCTACCCTCAATATCTCTCTTGAGTTTTGGTCAACTATCTTTCTAAAAAAATTATCAATTTTATTTAAAATTCCAAATTTACTATCATAAAGTTTAAAATATACTATATTATTATTATTTTTTAAAAGCCTATTTTTATTGATTTCAGAGAGGAAGAGATGGAGAGATTAAAACATTAATGATGAGAGAGAATCATTGATCTGCATGTCCCCCTGGGAATCAACTTGAGTGTGTACCTTTTACAGAAATCAAACCCAGGGCCCTTTAGTCTGCAGGTGGAAGCTCTATCCACTGAGCAAAACCAGCTAGTGCAAAAATATCCTATATTATTTTAATATCTATAGTTAAGAACATAATCCCTTCTTTATTCCTGAGATTGGTTTGTTTCTTCTCCTTTTTTTTTATAATTACTTGCCCCTCCAAACTTATTTATATTATAATTAGCTTTAATTAATCACTTTTTTATTCTCTTCTGATGTATAACTATTTATTATTCTATGTTTGAAGTTATTTTGATATATACTTAACTCATTAATTTTCAGACTTTCTTTGTTTCTAATATATTTACAGATCTGTCTCTAAGTATTGCTTTATCTTCATCACAAATTCAGTTTAAATTATTTTCTGTTTCCTGTTAAACTTTTGAATTATGAGAAGTTTTCTTAATTTCCTGATATGTAGAAGTTTTTTAGTTATCTGTGTAATTTCAGTTCTTTGGAATTCATTGACTTTTGCTTTATAACTGAATATTGTAATTTGTCAATTTAAAAGACTTTTACATGTACTTATAATTAACTAGAGGCCTGGTGCATGGAATATATGTGCACTAGGAGGTGTCCCTCAGTCCAGCCTGCACACTCTCCAATTGGGACCCATAGGGGGATGTCCAACTGCTGGCAGTCAGACATCCCTCTCACAATCCAAGACTGCTGGCTCCCAACTATTCACCCACCTGCCTGCCTGATTGCCCCTAACCACTTTTGCCTGCCAGGTGACCACCCCCTAACCACTCATCTGCCACCTAACTGCTCCCCTGCTGGCCTGATTGCCCACAACTTCCCTCCCCTACTTGCCTGGTCACCCTGAACTGTACTCCCATGCTGGCCTGATCACCCACAACTGCCATCCCCTGCTGCCCATCTTGTGGTGGCCATCTTGTGACCACATGGTGACAACCATTTTATGCTAGGATGTGACAGTCTATTTGCATATTATTTCTTTATTATATAGGAAGGTTGTTTATTCTGAAAGCTTCTATATATATCCAGTAGGTCAATTATGTTTATTTTTGTTTCTCTTGTATCCTTCCCCCTCTCTGTATCCTTCTATCTAATAAAGAGGGAATATGCAAACTGACCATCACACCATCACAAATATGGTGGTGTCCTCAGTGGATGTGGGGTTTCCATAACACAAGATGGCTGAACCCACAGCAGAGGCCAAGTTCCCATTAGGAGCCTTAAGGAGCAATCATCAGGGACCTGAGGCTGTGCCCCCTGCCTGGTGGGGATTGACAGCGGACATCAGGCTGCACCCCCCACCCCAGTGTCAGGCTGGGAGACCTCTGGCCACACCCTTCTCCCTGGCATCAGCCTGGGGGACCTCAGACTATGCCTCCTGCCCCCTCTCCAGGCCAGGTGTGCCCCCCACTCAGCAGGGCGTGGTGGAAGACTTCAGAATGCAACTCCTGCCCACTAGGGCTTGAAGGGGGACCTCAGACTGCACCCCCTGCCCTGGCACTCGGCCAGGGGATCTGATGCCATGCCCCCCCCTCCAACACCGGGCTGGAGGACCTCAGGCTGTTCCCTCTGGGCCAAGATACCTCAGGCCACGCCCTCCCCTGCCCCCCCTGAGACAGGGTACCTGCCTGGCGGGGCTTGATAGGGGTGGGGCTGGCCAGATGTGGGTCTTACATCATTTTGAGGTGCCATGGGTGGGTGGGGACTTGACTCTGGGTCCCATGGCATGCCCCAGACTCTGACAGGAGGAAGATTTTCATATACATTTTACTACTTTTTTTTCATCTCTGACACTTCTATTATAGTGAAAGGAAAAATAGCAATATTAAAATATTTCCTCTAATTAATCTCCTTTTAATGTGCATGAATTTTGTGCACAGGGCCACTAGTATTCTATAAGTTACTGAGAATTTATGTATTAAATATCTTCACTGTGATTATGGATTTGTCTATTTCTCTTTGTAAGTCTAATAATTTTACTTTTATGTATTTTGAGTCTCTGTCATTGGAAATAAATACAGTTATAATTGGTATATCTTCCAGATAAATTGAACCTTTTATAATTATAAATATAGGCATACCCAGTTGTATCCAGTCACTAATTTTTGTTATCTAACTGGAATACTTAAGCCATTTATATTGTCTTTCTGATATATTAGAAATAAAATCTAGTCTCTGTATTCTGCAGTAATGTGTATATAGTTGTTATCTCATTGTTTTTCTGCTTGTAGATTGTCTTGACTACTTATTATTTCATTCTATTTCTGTGTATTCATGTATTATATACTCTGTTTTTATTACTTTACCAATTATCCTAAATTTATAACATGCTTCCTTAATTTACCAAAATTGACATTAAATCTATGTTTATTTTTCTCCTGGACCATTTTATCCAGAGTCTCCAGCCTTTGGGGGTCCCAGCTTAGACATAGTGGACATTTTTTTACATCGACACTTTTGGCAGATTCTGAGACATTATTTCTGCCCTTGTAACTTGATGCTGCCTATCTTTAGCCCAAGTTTGCGGATTAATATAAATGACCTCAGGGCAAAAACTCTTTTGTCTTCTTAAAACTCAGTCTTCTGCTTCAGGTTGGTGGTTCTCCCCAGAATTTGCCTGGACTTACCTATCTGGATAGCTCTTCAAAGCATTGAAGGTATGTTAAAAATGTATTATTTAGATATTTTAGTTGACTTTAGGAAAAAAGTTGGTACAAATAATCTATCCAATTTGAATGGAAATGTAGACTAAATTTTAAAAAATAAATATATAAAAAGTAGTAACCTTTTCCTACTATATTTGTGGCAACTTTAAATTTTTTATTTTACTGTACCTTTGAGGATTCTGCATTTGCTTAGAAAGGTTATTCCATCTGCAATCACATAAATATGTATTTATATTTCTTCTAATTTGATATAATTTATTTTTAATAGTATTAATCCATTTCTATTCTTGGATATAAAGTATGTACTGAGAAACAAAATCTATTTTTTTCTCAAATAGTCCAAAAACGTTGTCAGGATACTTTGTTGAAGTTATCTCCCAATATTCTAATAATCTCTAATACCTCCTTGATTTTATGTATTATTTTTTTCCATTGATGTATACCTATACTTGATTAGTAGCACACTAACTTAATTTTGCATATTTTAATATCTTTAAGACCGGTTTCTATTTATTATTCTTCTCATAAAAATCTATGAATAATTTAAAATTTGCAACTTCAAAATAATAATTTAATAAATTTAAGAGCATATATATTTCACAGTTATGATAAAAATAATGCCCGTGGCTCATTTATGTTTGCAGAAAGTGCAAATATTAACAACACTTTGCAATGCCTATGATAAGGGTATAATAATCAATTTAGTTGCTATAAATAGTGTTGGCTTAACACACTGGAAACATATTTTGAAGCAGGTGTATTTATACAATGTGTAACCTTCATTCATTTGTTTGAGTATCCCTAAACAAAAGCATGAGATATAAGATCCATTGTTTTTTAACCATTTGGATGTGTGAAAATAGGAAAAAAAAACCAGGTATGATAAACTCAAATATTTTAGACAAATAATTTATGAAATTACAAACACTAGTAAAGAAGGCCTCTGTTACCTGGTTTTAAGTTCAACAGTACATTTTCTGAATTCTGGTTATTTTCAGTGAATGTGATATACCACTCATAGAACATGCTCATTTATTATTATTATTATTATTATTATTATTATTATTATTATTATTATGAAGCTCAATACTATTTGTGCTGCTTTAAAAAAATCTACAGATACTTGTTATCAGTTAGAGAGCTTATTTATTTTGTAATGGTCAGTAAAAAATATTAAAGGAAGAAAGGTCAATACAGATAATTTTAAAAATCGTTGACTGATTTCTGATAGGTTAAGAAATTTATCAATGTTTATGTGATTAAAGAACACATTTAAAAAAATTCAAGATGATAATTCTGACAAAATAATAGTTTTAGATTAAAATCTGGCATAGGACCTGTTGTTTGTAGTAATCTTTAACTCAAGAACAGTGTGTTTCATTTTGCTTTAGATGTTCTCTGATCAAAAAAGTGCCCTAGGAAGAATTGAATCGATGGGTAGTCAAACTTATGTCATTGTTTAAAAATACCTTCCATTAGGTTATTTATCTTCCTTTAGTCTCATATTTTCAATCAACTTAAGAGCTCTATTAGGAAAGTCAGAAATCCTTTTGTTGATGTTAAATTTGTAGCATTTTTAAGTGTTATTTAAAGAAAGTCTTCTGCACTGGCCCTGCAGTTAATGTCCTGTGGTTTCTGTAGAGACATGACAGTCATCTGAGTAAGAAGTTTTCTTTAAGGGTCAGTGTGTTCATTATTTGTGACAATGAGAAATGTCTTATAATAGATTACATCTAGGCAAAAATTATGTGTAAAAGAATAAGGCACCTGGACTATTTTCTTATAGATTACAGGCTTATTTATTGTTGTTGTTGTTGTTGTGAAGTTCAACACTATTTGTGCTGCTTAAAACATCCAAAGATACATGTTCTTAGTTTTAGATTATGAAGTGTGGGAAACCAATAGTTTTAAAAAGTGCCAGTTACAAAACATTCTATGGACATTAAAAATTCTTGAGAAGTCAATGTCTAAATTTTTGTATCTCAGATGAGAACTAATTTGGAGGAAACATAATATATATGCTGTGCCTTGCAGTTGCATATTTGAGGTAGTCAAGACTAAAGCAAATACAATTTTAATTACTCACGTTTTAATCACACAGGACCTTCCTGGAATCAAATTTCTTGTTTTGAACAATATTATCTTTGCCTTTCAGAAGTACTTTCATCAGAAAAATCTTGTTCTTAATTTATTTTTAAAAGATTTGACCGACCTAATGTGGCTTAGAAAGGACCAGTATACAAATCTATCCTTACAAACTTCTCTGAAGCTCTCAGGTTCTTTTTTTTTTTTTATTCCCTCCTCTCGGTGTTGTAATACTTTACACTTTCCCTTTGGTCTGGCATGATGGACATCTGCTACTTCTCCATGGAGAATGGCAACTTCTCAGAGAGCCATAATGTGAGGTGAACCATCTGTAGATCATGAAAAGGCAATTTTAAAGGAGTAAACCTAGGGGATGTTAAAAGAAATGCTATAAGGAATCATAAAATATTGAACAAAGATTGAGAATTAAGACTTGGGCTATAGAACCTGTATCTTTGAACTTATCAGGCATAGCCTATAGGAATTTATTGAAAAACATAAGAAGACAGTATGTAGAAGCATGGTTTGAGTTTACTTGATACAGAATTCTAGAAAGGATACATTCACATTACAGTATTTTAAAGGGGAAAAGAACTAACTATACATGATGTAGTTCATCAAAAAAGTGTATTTGAAAACCCAACATCTGATGTTAAAAGAGATACAGTCAGTACATGAAAACCGTTAGTTGGAAACTTAAACTGTTCCTTACCTGATTTCAAAATAAATAGTTTCAGAATAAATAGTTTATATATGTACATATTCATAAACATTCTCTCCCTCCTTTTCCCTCCCTCCTTTCTTCCCTCCCCGCCCCCCTCTCTCATGAATTGGAAGGCCTGAAATTCCACACTCTGCCTTGAAGATCCCTGCTCTCATCCATTCTGCCCTCTTCCATAATCCAGTAAGAAAGACTCCATCTGGCTAGTTTCCCTATCAGCTGACCCAGCTGTACCATACTTGACCTTAACCTAATGGGTTCCACTTTTCTGCCAGCCCAAAAAATTACTCAACATGTCAATCCTGTACTCCTGTGGGATCCAAGGGTCACTTCACCCTCTTTCCACTATAAAGAGAGCCTCCCATAGCCCCCGCTGGTTCACTCTGCCCCATAGGGCAACCCCCATGTCACCCTACCCAGCATGTGGCAGTATCCTCCTCTCTCAGGCTGTGAGTGTATGTGATTGAGACATTGCCATCAGTGTTGCCTGTCCAGTGTTGGGTGCTGTGCATTTGGTCATCTCAAACCTTTTAGTGACTGGGATCCTTCTTTCACTCACAGGGTGAATGGGAGGTGATTAGAATTAGTATGTGGACATAAACTTTGGTGTTTCCCTTATCATTCCCCAAATGCGCACTGTTAGTCCTTTCAGCTTTAACCAAGGTCATATCAGGAGTTGGTCTCTTAGGAAGATTTATTTTGTCGCCAGTTTTTGCATTGATTTGTGGTAAGTTCTTCTAGTGCACTGCAATGTGCTATGCTTTGTCTGCCTCTAAAAGATAGGTCACTAAGTTCAAGTCCAATAGTCCCCCAAAAGGGAACAATAGAGACCTAATAGCTAAAGAAATCATAGTATTTTTTAATAATTATTCCTTGAATATAGTCCAAATTGGAATGATTAGAAATCAGTTTCTAGGAAGAAAGACTACTTTAAAAAATTGTATAAATTCTTGTTAGTATGCATGGGGCAGAATTTTGTGACACTAAATGAAAAAAATTAATCATTCTAATATGTTTACCAAAGCTTTTAGTTACCAGTGACAATGAGCATGAGGGTTAAGTCCATAGATTAGGTGTTACAAACTCAAATAATGACAGGAACCAGGCAGGTAATTAAATGGGTGAAGCAGGGTGGATGATGATCTAATTTTAAATGTAGGCAAGTAATTAAAATGTTTTTAAAATACTGTATAAGCCAAACAAAACACATCTGTGGACCACATGTCCAGGAGCTACCCTAAGCAACTTTTAAAGTCCTACTCATTCTTCAAGGCCTTCATTGTATGCCTGTCTTTCCAAGAATTCTGTTATAGCAGACACAGCCCGACCTTCTTGGAGCTTTTATTGAACTAGTAATTATAATTGCACACCATAGCACCTTTGCTCTCACTGTTTCCTCAGCGAAGCTTTCTTCCCTCATGATACAGAAGGTATTTGGGAACAGAGATCACTTACTATGTTTCTCTCGTTCTCTCACATTGACATCACTTTACTAGTATGTAGTCAATAATGATGATAGAAGTAGTAATATCATTACCTAACATTTAGAAATCTCTTTCCATGAGTGTGTTATATTTCTACTCGTTATTACATATATTTCTCAATCTTCACAGCAAATTTGTAAGTACTACGTTTAGCCCATTTTACTGAACAGAAAACTGAGGCACAGGAAATTTAAGTGACTGTTCAGGGTCACACAACTGGTGAGGGATGGGTCAGTAAGTTTGGCCAGTCTGTTCCTATAACGTGTTTGCATGGCCTCCATGCTACAACTGTTAACTAATTCAACATTATTAATACGAAATAGCCAAGAGTTTAAAACTCTTTGTACCAAAATGTTTACAGTACTGCTAGAAATTTTTAAAATATGTTAGTCCATCCCCTTCCTGTATTTTGTCCATTTTTTATTCCTAGTAAGAAATGGGATAGTAGATGCAATAGCATAGTTAGGTCCATTAGATATCAAAATAGCCAGGTAATTTGTTCAAACTCTCCATTCAAATTTAAGTGTTATATCAGTTAAATTCACCTGTTTGGTAATTTTGTATGTGCAATTAGCAGTTTAACAGCCAAGCAAAGAATATTAAATAGTTTTGGAAGAACTTAAGGGAAAGAAGAAAAACCTTAGTAGTGAGGAAGTTGCTTTTTCTGCAGTGGGATATTGTAATGGACAGGGAAATGGTTTCAGGGTTTTGTGATTGGGTGGGGTATATCAGTGTTTGATGCCAGCTTCATTAATGTTTCTTCTCTATGTGGAAAAAACACAGTGCTATTTATGCATTGATCTGTTTCAGTATGCATTCAGGATTAAAACAATATCTGATAATCATTTATGAGAGCAAGTTATTCTGAAATTGTATTGCTAATTCTGGCTACTTTTTGCTTACACAAAAATAGAGTTCATTTTATAACACATAAGAAACTCTATCTTCCTTCTCCAACTTCAAGATGCTAATATGTTTACCAAATCCATTTATGTATTTTTTTGGTATATTCAGACACCACTTGAGAATTGCTTGGCTCTGTGGCTACTGAGAAACACCTTAACTGTTTGATATTTAGTGTTAGGGTATATGCACTGTAGCACGCTCTATAGAAAAGAACAAAGGTACAGTCTTTTGTCCTATCTACCTTAATCCCTGTTCTGGCCAGGATCACTTTAAATGTGTCTCCACAGCTACAGACACATAACTCATGACCTTTGAACACAATCTTTTGACATTTCTATGGATGTGATATGGCTACTTTGATATCTGACCTTAAGGTTTCTCACTGATGCTCTGGCTGACACCCACATGTCTACACCTAACATTTGTCAGCACCACCATATATTTTAGCTTTTCTGCTGGCAATCAAAGTTTGTCTATCTTAAGTTCCATTCCCTCAAGACTATGAATTCTTTCAAGTGGTAATTGGTGCTAATGGAATAATTTGATAGACTAATCTCTGATAATGTTACTTTTCTTAAGTAAAAGTCTATAATAACCTAGCTAAAATGCACAGTGCCTCTAAAAGGTCTTTAAAGAGTGACAGGAAAATGAGAGACTTCTGACAAACCAATCAAGAGTAGATATTTTAGTGAGTGAGGACTTTTATAACTCTACAACTTATGCCAGCTAAGTAGAGAGTATTTTCCTAAGACTAGATGTGCATTGATTCATGTAAGAGCAAACTAGACATTGTGCCACACACACCACATCCACCACAAACCATATACCACAAACACACCACACACACCACACACACACACACACACACACACACACACACACATTATTTCTCAACTCTGCAGGTGTATAAACATCAACACTTGTGCACTAACTAAAAGCATAGCAATGAAAAGATATGAATTCAGATAGCATAACAAAATGTATAGAAAATTATATACAATTTTATTTGACATTAAAAATTTAATTTTGATGCTCAAAACTTTTAACAACTAAAATATTTTTCTATTGAGAAATATTTACATATATTTTATGCCCATTAATGTTGTAGTTATAATTATTTAAATAGTTACAAAACAAAGTTAAGTGAAAAAATGCAACAGTTTATATGTGAGTAAATGTGTGTGCATGCACATGTGCATGCAAACACACACACACATTTATAAAGACCTGTATATTCAGTATAAGATAGGGAGTCTATAAAACGATACTTGAGTAATTTTTATGTGTGGGCAAGGCTTTAATAGAAAGTCACATATCATCACACATCAGAGGAAAAATACAGGAGTGGGGGAAGCCTTGTGTGTGTGGGGAGTGTGGGTGAGGTTTTATAGATCTGCTCGGGGCTCCCCTCAAGTCCCCAGTGGTAAGTGCATGCATCTGAGGAAACTCTTTGAAGCCAGTGGAAAAGCGACTAGGAAGGGAAGACAGAACAATCCACAAAACTTGCACAAGGAAAGAAAGAATTCTCCTGGCCAGCATGGAGGGACTTTGAAAAGAGGGGGTGTTAGGTAGAGGAGTACTCAGAAGGGTGCTTGGTTGTGGGGCTAAGTTGATCCTACACCGCAAGCAATTCTGATTCCACCTAACAAAGCCTGAAATAAAGCCTGGAAAGGATTAAACTGTTTATCAGTATACTGCACCTAGAACAAAGCTCAAGAATATTTTAAAAAATGTACAAATATGCAGCACTCAATGAGGTAAAACTCGCAAAATTGGCATCTCATCTAAAATTACTTATCAGGCAAAGAAGCAATAAAATGTGACCTTTAATGAGGAGAAAAATAAATCAATAGAAAGAGACAGAAATGACACAGAGGGGAGAATTAATAGATAAGGAAATCAAGAGTTATTTTAAATACATTCCATATATTCAAGAAGGTAAAGGAAAGAATGAACATTAAGGAGATATATTGAAGACATAAAAAAAGTCCTACTTAAGTTTTAGAGATAAAAAAATACAAGGTGTGTGATGAAAAACACTCTAAATCATATTAATCTCAGATTAATTGCAAATTATACATTATAAAAGAAAAGTGAATCAGAGACCAGGATTATGAAAAAATTATCCAGACTTATATATATACATAGAAAAAAGACCAGAGTAAGAACCATCTTAGATCTTGGGTAACTTTAGATGTCCTAATATATAGGTAATAGGGAATCCTGAAATAAGAGAAGAGAAAAACAGAGAAACTATTTGAAAAATGATGGCTCAAGAAAATGAGAAGACAAGCAATAGACTGGGTGAAAATATTTGCAAGTGATGTATCTGATAAATGACCATTATTCAAAAAATATAAAGAACTCTTCAAACTCAACTATTGGGAAATGAACAAGCTCATTCAAAAGATCTGAACAGAAACCTTACCCAAGAAGATACTTAGATGGCAAGTAAGCATTTGAAAAGATGTTCAGCATCATGTTAGTGTGGGATTGATAATGAAAGCAACAGTGAGATATCACTACATACCTATTAGCCAAAATCTAAAACATGAACCAACACCAAACAAATACTGACAAGCATCCTATGTAATAAAAGCCTAATATGCTAAATGTCTGGTCAACCAGCTGGCCATTCAACCAATGAAAGCGTAATATGCTAATGATATGCTAAGACCGCTTAGCTGCTCACTATGATGTGCACTGATCACCAGGGGGTAGACAGTTGATCAGTTGATCTGTTGACAAGTTGGTATGACATGCCCTACCCACTAGGGGCAGATGCTCTGACAGACAGATTAGTTTGCTGCTGGGGTCTGGCCGATCTGGACTGAGCAAGATGGGTTGGACACATCCTGGAGCCTTCTCATGGTCTCTCCCCAGCTGGCCAACCTCCTGTATCCCTCCCTGGCCCCAATCGTGCACTGCTGAGGTTCCTCGGCCTAGCCTGCACTCTCACACTATCTGGGACCTCACAGAGGATGTCAGAGAGCTGGTTTGGTCCGATACCACAGGCCAGGCCAAGGGACCCCACTGGTGCATGAATTCATGCACAAATTCATGAACCAGGCCTGTAGCCTGTATAATAAAAGCTTAAGCAACCATTATGGTGAAATGACCAGAACAGCTGGTTTCTGATGCGCACTGACCACCAGGGGGCAGACGCTCAATGCAGGAGCTGCCCCCTGGTGGTCGGTGCACTCGTACATGGAGAGTGTTGCTCATCCAGAAGCCGGGCTAATGGCTGGCAAGCACAGTTGCCACTGTGGGAGCCTCTCTCGACTCTGCAGCAGTAGGCACAGTAGCCTGGGATGAGCGTGAGTGGCTCCTGGCCCCGATTTGGGCTCCTCCTTGTCCACTTGCATTTGGCACACTGCTACATCTCCCGAAGGGTCCCAGACTGCAAGAGGGCACAGGCCAGGCTGAGGGACCTCCAGTGCACAAATTTTGTGCACCAGACCTCTAGTTTATGATAAAAACTCTCAGCAAAGGGGAATAGAAGAATCATACCTCAATGTAATAAAGGCCATATATGAGAAACCCACAGCAAACATCATACTCAAAGGACAAAAAGCTAGTAGCATTTTCTTTAACATCAGGAACAAGACAGGATTTCACCACTTTTATTCAGCATAGTACTAGAAGTTCTAGCCACAGCAATCAGACAAGAAGAAGCAAAAAGCAACCAAATTACAAAGGAGGAAGTTAAAATGTCATTATCTGCAGATGACATGATATTGCACATAGAATCCCCCAAATGCTACTAGATTTAATAAATTAATTTGGCAAAGTAGTAGAATACAAAATTAATATTCAGAAGTCAGTGGCATTTGTAGTTATAATAATACAAGTGCAATATGCTAATTAATTGGACGTCCTTCTAGATGAAGCCGGGGCTGCTGGAGAGAAGCCTGGGTCCTGGGTGCCAGAGGGAAGCCAATGCCAGCAGCCGGGGGAAGGAAGGCCTACTCTTGCACGAATTTCATGTATCAGGCCTCTGGTGTGGAATAACAGGAACTCTCATTCATTGTTGGTGGGGAGGAAAACTGGTATAGTTGCTTTGAAAGACAAACAGTTTGACAGTTTCTTATAAAACTAAACATATTCTAACCATATGATCCAATAATTCCACTTCTAGGTATTTATCCTAATTAATTAAAACTTGTTTCTACACAAAAACTTGCACAAGGATTTTTTTATGGCAGCTTGACTTATAATTGCTCCAAATTAGAAATTAATAAACTGTGATACATTCAGACAATGGAATATTCTTTAGCATTAGAAACAAATGAGCTATCAAGCCAATGAAAAAACATAGGGGATGCCGAGACCGGTTTGGCTCAGTGGATAGAGTGACGGCTTGGGGACTGAAAGGTCCCAGGTTCGATTCTGGTCAAGGGCATGTACATTGGTTACGGGCACATCCCCAGTAGAGGGCGTGCAAGAGGCAGCTGATGGATGTCTCTTTCTCATCAATGTTTCTGGCTTTCTATCCCTTTCCCTTCTTCTCTGTGAAAAATCAAAAAAAAAAAAAGAAGAAAGAAAAAACATAGGGGAAACTCAAGTGCATGTTACTAAGGGAAAGAAGCAAATTTAAAAAGACTATATATATATATAATTCAAACTATATGACATTCTGGGAAAGAAAAAACTATGGGGTTAGTGGAAGTTTTGGTAGTTGCCAGAGATTGGGGGAGGGAAGAAATGAATAGGTAGTGCACAGAGAATCTTTAGGGCAGTGAAACTTTTCTGATGGTATTACAGTGGTGGGTGCATGTCATTATACATTTGTCAAAACCTATAGTATGTGAAAGCATGAACTATAAAGTTGACTATGGACTTTGGATGATAGCGATATGTCAGTGTAGACTTACTGATTATAACACATGTACCACTCTGGTGTAGGATGTCAAGAATGTTCATGTGTGGGTAAAGGAATATGCGGGAATTTTCTGTGCTTCCTGTTATTTTTTGCTGTGAACCCAAAACTTATCCAAAAAATAAAGTATATTAGTTGAAAAATAGTGGCCAGGACTATTGCAAATTTGATAAAAATGACAAAGTCAGAGATCCAAAAATTCTACAAGGTCTGAACATGAAAAATAAAAAAAAAAACTGCACCATAAAAAGCCTAATGAAATTGTTTGTAAACAGTAATAAGGAGAAAATCTTAAAAGCTCTTAATAAAATATATATTTTGTAGAAACACAAAAATAAAAATAAGAGCAAACTTTTTCTCAGCAGTAATGGAAGCCAGAAAAAAAGTGGAGCAACATCTTCAAAGTATTGAAAGAAACAAAAGCCTGTCAACATAAAATTCTTGTTCAGTGAAAATACCTTTCAAAAGGAAGATAAAGCTCCTTTAGACATACAAATGCTGAAAGAACTCATCACTAGCAGACTTATACTCCAAGAAATGATAAAGGGAGTTCTTTGGAGGAAAGAAAAATGTTACCAGATACAAATCTGAGTAGACAAAAAGAGGGGAAGAGCGCTGGAAATGATAAAATGATACAAATGTCCTGTGTTTTTCTTTTATCTTTAAAATCTCTTTAAATTGAATCAAGTTTTTAAAGCTAACAAGGAATTTATAATATATGTAGAAGTGCAGTGAATGGTTATAACAGAACAAAGACTGGGAGGGGGGAGATGTAAGTATAGCATAGTAAGGCTTTTTTTTATTGTATAGAAAGTGGGTTAACATTAATAGAAGATACACTAAGATAAGTTAAAGAGGTATCCTAAAATTTCCAATGCAGCCACTAAATGCCCAAAGCAAACAAACATACAAAAAAAAACCACAACAATTCATAAAGCTTGTAGTTAAATAAGGGAGAAGGTGGCAAAGGAGAAAAAAATGGAACAAAAATTAATGTAGCAAATAGAAACAACCAGCAAGATAGTAGAGTTCAACACAAACATATCAATAACTACACCATATAGCCTGACACTGCAGTTAAAAGTCAGAGTCATATGTTATATTTGAAAGTAAATCCCCACTATAAATTGCCTACAAGACAAGCATTTAACTAGAAAGGCACAAAAAATTAAAAGTAAAATATAAATTTATATATTAGATGCTAACATTAACCAGCAGAAAGAGTGGTTTGGGTTTGGCTAAGATATGTTAAACTGGACACAAAGTGCATGAACTATAGGAAAAATATTAAATATTACTTCACCAAAATTGAAATATTTGCTCTTTAAAAGATACCATTACAGAAATGAAAAGGCCTGTCATTGACTGAGAAAAAATATTTTCAAAATATGTATTTGACTAAGGTTTTATATTTATACTATGTATGGAACTCTTACAACTCAACTTTAATAAGACAATTCAATTTAAAAATAGTCGAAGACTTGAACAGGCATTTCACTAAAGAAGATAGATGAATATCATATTAATACTTTACAAGTTGCTCAATATCAATAGCCCTTTATAGAAATTTAAATTAAAACCACAAAAAGCTATTCATACATAGCCTCTAGAATCACTAACAATAAAACACTAATTATTTCAAGAGTAGGCAAAGACTTGGAAGAACTAGAACTCTCATATAATCTGGTGGGAATGTAAAATGGTAAACCACTTTCGAAAGCAGTTTGCCAATTTCTCCCCAAACAAAACGGATGCCTCTCAAATGACCAGACATTGTACTCCAAAGGATTTATTCAAGAAAAATGAAAGCATTTGTCTACAGAAAGATTTATATAAATGTTCATAGAAGCTCTATTTGTAGTAGCTAAAAACTGGAAACAACTCAAATACCCATCAAGAGGTGAACGGATACATGCTTTGTGGTGTATACATATAATAGACATCTAATCAATGATTTAAAAAATGAACTTGTACAACACCCAATATCATGGATGAATCTCAGAAGAATTATGCTGTGTGAGAGAAGCCAGATGCCCCTCTACAAAAATGAGTACATATTATATGGTTCCATTTATATAAAATTTTAAAGAATGAAAATAAATCTATATGACATAATGGAAATTATTGGTTGCCTGGGGGGAAGAATAACAAAGGGGTACAATGAAAGGTGGGGTGACAAATATGTTTATCATCTTAAATGTGATGATATTCTCCTGAATGTATCCATATGCTAAAAGTAATCAAACCATATTCTTTAAATATGTACAGTTTTTTATATGCCGGTTTTCCATCAGCAAAGCTGTACATTTTTTGAAGATGCCAGAGACATTTATAGAATGGTGAGGGCCTCCCAAAATATGGCTATCTGAATGTAAGGTACAACTTGCTAGAAACAGCTTCTATGTTGGTCAAGGCTTCCATGTTTATAGCCTAGAGAGAGAATTTCCTATTAAAAACCTGGGTCTGACCTTTTTGGAGCAGTCATTATATGCTCTACATCCCATTGCATTGCAATCCGGACAAATTGAAAGAGAAAAGGATTTTCCAGGTTAAATAACAAGGTAGCATAGTACAGTTAGTGGGCACTAACTTTGATAGTCAATTACCTTAATCCTTAAATATAGATAACAAAAATGTGTGGGAAGTGATCTGGGCTAAAAATCATTAAGTGATTTTCTAGAGCTACATATAAAGTCAACCTCATGTTTAAATATCTGAATATATTCATATGGAGTCACAATATGCTGGTTGACATTATTAGAATGAGGCAATTTACAAATATTTTTTTTGTTTGAAATGAATTGTTTCTAATGAAAAGTTTTAGCAAAAATTGAGTTTTAAATGTCAATGTAATAATATATATATATGTATATATATATATATATATATATATATATATATTGCAATATCTTAAGAAATATTGTAATTTCCTGTTATATGTCCTGAAAAAGATGCTGAGGGAAGAGATAGCCTTTATAGCTTATGTGACTTTTTTAGAACTAAGCTTAAGAAGAGACAACTTAAATTCAGCAATTCTGACTTTTATTGTTTGCTGTGTTATTTTCGATGTTCCATGTTTCCAGAGTCTTACTTTAACTCCTGCCCAAAGGGGGTAGAAAAAAGGTCTCCAAAACACCATGTAAAAAAGAAAAGTGACAAATCATAAATGACTATGAAAATGACAGTGGTTATTGTTGCTATTAAAAATGAGAATAAGTAAAACATTCTCGAAGGCTATAGGGAGTGTTCATAACTGTGCTGAACACACTATGTAAGTATGGAATAGGTTAGAGTTCAATTATAAAAATTGCAAACAAAAAAAAACACCTACCATAGACAAACATTAAGTATTTGGGCATATTCCACCTTTGTACAATGTGTGTGATGCCATGGGCTGTGAGTTTGTGGCAACTGAAAGCAGATATTTCTATACAAAATGCGTTCATTTATGTTGATTTTATTAACATTGATATGTGATAAAATAGTTGTTTTTAATAGAGAAAAACAGATTGCAATTCCATGAGTAAGATTTATGAATTGTAATTATTTTTGTTGTCTGTTAAGTTTTATGGCATTGACCAAAAGTCTAAAAATTACTTACTAGTGATTCATATCTTCTGTACAATTCCATACAGTGATCTTAAATGCTGAGATCCACACTGTGGATGCACAAAAGATGGCAATCAAAGCTCATCATTATAAAATTTTTTCCCAATTAAAACTATCTTATTCACTGAAATTTTACCAAGGCATTTGTGAGAAGGTATCTTAACTTTGTTATAGAAAATTTTAAAAATACAGTAGTAATTATGAAAGTATATTAGAAAGAATAATGAGTTCATGGGAGAACTGAAAGATACAAAATGTAATATGTTCCATGGGATGAAGCTCTCTTCCTGCCCAACAAGATATTAGTTTCAATATTGTCTAAATGTGTAGGTGGGTACAGTGGTAAATACCCTTGCTTTGACATTACAAATCATATTTGGTGTCTTAATCATTTATCACCTCTTTGTATATCTCCAGAAATAATGGCTAATTGAACAATACATTCACAAAGAATATTGCAGATTTTAATGAGGCAGGAAAATGTCAGCATTTCAGTGGGCAATAGGTTTTGTTCAGAGCAGCTGGGAGTTATAAATTGCCAATTAGGAAAACTTTGGTAATCCGAGTACTCTATATTGCTTGTCCAGAATTTATCTGGGTTTGGCACTATAAATTTGGAAATAGAGTAGTGACCTGGAAGGTGGGGAGGTTTCCTTATGTTGTGTAATATGTTTGTATAAAACTTTCCATCTCATGTCTTGTAGACTGAGATAAAATAAAACTAAGCATTTAGGATGAGGACACATATGTAATACCTTAATCAATAAAGAAATTAAAAAACAAAACAAAAAAATCTGAGCATCTAAATGGTGAATCTTTATAATTTTTAATTAGTAAAATTCACTATTTTGCTTTATTGACTTTTTCACCTCTCTGCGTAACACAAAGTGATGAAGAGAATTAAAATAAGTACTTAACCGCCGAAACCGGTTTGCTGAGTGGATAGAGCATAGGCCTGAGGACTGAAAGGTCCTGGGTTCGATTCCGGTCAAGGGCATGTATCCTGGTTACGGGTACATCCCCTGTACAGGAGGTGTCTGATTGATGTCTCTCTCTCATCAATGTTTCTAACTCTCTATCCCTCTCTCTTCCTCTCTGTAAAAAATCAATAAAATATATTAAAAAATAAAATAAAATGAGTACTTACCAGTTGACTTGATCTATGTAGACAGCTTAAGTAGTTAATCTATGTTTCAAAACAGATTGTTTTCCCCAAAAGAATTAGGTTTTATATGACAAGTAGACTGTATAATTGTAAAATGGTTTGTTAAATTTGTGTTGTTTGAACCTAATTTCATCAGTTGATTACTTAACAACTGATTTTATCAAGTCTATATTGGGGAAAAACACTTACTGAAAATGCAAAAGAAAATATGTAAAGCATTTCCCCATATAACAAATATTTTGATAAAAATGTTCCTATACCGTGAATTAACTCATCTATAAACTTTCATGTACACTTCTGCTTCTACGATGGGTCATCATGGCAACAGCTCTTAATATTAGAGTTAGATACTGTCACAAGAACAGACATATAGACCAATGGAATAGATTAGAGAATCCAGATATCGACCCAAACCACTATGCTCAATATTTGACAAAGGAGGCATGAACATAAAATGGAGTCAAGACAATCTTTTCAATAAATGGTATTGGGAAAATTGGACAGATACATGCAAAAAAAATGAAAGTAGATCACTAACTTACACCATACATGAAAATAAACTCAAAATGGATACAGACTTAAATGTAAGACGGGAAACTAGAAAAAAAATACTAGAGGAATCCACAGGCAGCAAAATCTCAGGCATATGCTGAAGGAACTTTTTCCACTGATACTGCTCCTAGGGCAATGGAAGCTAAAGAGAAAATAAACAAATGGAACTACATCAAAATAAAAAGCTTTTTCACAGCAAAAGAAACCATCAACAAAACAACAAAAAAGCCCACTGTATGGGAAAACATATTTGCAAATGTTATCACTGATAAAGGTCTAATCTCCAACATCTACAGCCAACTTATACAACTTAATAAAAGGAAGATAAATGATCCATAAAAAAAATGGACAAAGAACCTACATAGAACCTTTTTGAAAGAAGATGGAAGGAAGGCCAAGAGACACATGAAAACATGTTCAAAGCTACTAATTATCAAAGAGATGCAAATCAAAATGAGAAGGTGATACCATCTCACACCTGTCAGAATGTCAATCATCAACAATTCAACAAACAACAAGTGTTGGCAAGGATGTGGAGAAAAAGGAACACTTGTGCACTGTTGATGGGAATGTAGACTGGTGTAGCCACTTTGGAGAACAGTATGGAGTTTCCTCAAAAAACTAAAAATGGAACCCCCATTTGACCCAGTAATCCCACTCCTAGGAATATATCCTAAAAAACCTCGAAACACCAATCAGAAAGGATATATGTACCCCTATATTCATAGCAGCACAATTTACAATAGCTAAGATTTAGAACAGCCTAGGTGCCTGTCAGCAGATGAGTGGATCAGAAAACTATGGTACATCTACACAATGGAATACTATGCTGCCATAAAAAGAAGGAATTTTTACCATTTGCAGCAACCTAGATGGAACTGGAGAGCATTGTGCTAAGTGAAATAAGCAAGTCAGAGAAAGATAAATACCACATGATCTCACTCACTTATGGATAATAAAGAACATTATAAGCTGATGAAAGGTAGATACAGAGGGAGTAAAGTATTAGACTGTCAAATTACAGCAGAAAGGTTAGGTAGACTTGGGGGAGATAGGAGATCAACCAAAGGACTTGTATGTTTGCATATAAGCATAACCAATGGATACAATACATTGGGGGTAAAGGCATGTATGAGAGTAAGGTGGGGGGCAATGGAAAGATATGTACACATGTAATACATTAATAAAAAATAATGGAAAAAATATTACAGTTAGAAACATGCATCTTTGATCCTTTTAGGTTTGAATGATTTTTTGTTTGTTCCTATATAAAAGTCTGGCTTTGGTTTACCAGAGCGTAAATATAGAAGGTATAGAAGTTGATTTGGTGAAAAAGTACATTATTCATAATATTTAAAATACAATTTA
Source organism: Lasiurus cinereus (assembly GCA_011751065.1). Lineage (NCBI taxonomy): Eukaryota > Metazoa > Chordata > Mammalia > Chiroptera > Vespertilionidae > Lasiurus > Lasiurus cinereus. The sequence continues at coordinate 8,914,961 of JAAGEH010002531.1, forward strand.
TTCTGATAAGCTAAATTTTAAATGTACAAACTCTGATATTAAAATTTTGTTCTTCCCATGAAAAAATTTCTGTCCTTGGACCTTGATCTACTTGTTACAAAGGAATATTACAAAAAGATAATAATTGCCTATAATGCTTTGTCACAGAGTCCATTTTTCCCATCAAAGGAATGGCCAGTGCCATCTGAGAACAAAATAAACTCTTATTTACTAATGATGCCTGTATTTTTCCTTTTTGTAACTTCTCCCTTTATATACATGGCATCTTATATTTCTTATGCTTCTATGTTATTCTGCTCTGAGAAAAAATAGTAATTGCATCTAATTAGAAAAGATTAAAATGCCATGACTCATGGAAATAATGTAAGTTGATTATGTTTTATACAAGGCATAAATCCCAAACCTACATTTTGCACTTGAAATTAGTTTACAACCTGATCAGCAGCATAATAACAGTTTCGTGAAGCCTCACCATGGTGCTTGCTTTTCTAAATGCACTTCTTACTTTCCCCAGTTCTTAGCCTTGTCATGAAGGACCCATCTTCCTTTAGGCAGAAAAAGAAAGGCCAGTTGATTTCTTAAACATTAGTTTATTTTATAATGTTTTGATTTTAGGTAAATTAAGTCATAGTCACATGTGAGAACTGAATGACATCTATGCTTTAAAAATAATGAACAGCCAAAACCGGGTTGGCTCAGTCGATAGAGTGTCGGCCTGTGGTCTGAAAGGTCAAAGGTTCGATTCTGGTCAAAGGCATGTACCTTGGTTGCAGGCACATCCCCAGTAGGGGGCATGCAGGAGGCAGCTGATCAATGTTTCTTTCTATCCTTCTCCCTTCCTCTCTGTAAAAAAACTAATAAACTATATTAAAAAAAGAATGAACAAAAATTTCTTATTTTTTCATTTCAAGAGACTTCAAGACCAAAACACTGTTTTCACTTTTAAGATTTTCTAGGTTAAGAAAAAAAAAATCAATCTAGTGATGATTATTTCTCTTTAAACAATGAGGACTTCTTTTTATCATGGGCTCAGCATGAATGTTCATTTCAGTTATAGTCCGGTTCACAAAAATTCTTCCTGAGTACATCTAACATATGTAGTTTTATAGTGGAGCAGAGGGAGACATCACACACAAATAGATTTGTGCCATAAACACATATGGGCATGAGGGTTTGTCTAGGATGAAGAAAGAAAACAAAGCCAACATAAAAACTTCAAAAGGACTGAATTGAAATTCTAGAATGTGAGAAATTCTCATTTATTTACCTATCTGACATGAAGATCGTTACTTTATGTAATACAATGTGTTAAAATGTTCTTTTTTTATCCAATAAGATAATTCTGATAATACATTGGCATTGTGTGGCCATAGCCCCATTAATCTGAGACAGATACCCGCTTGGGGTGCTATAAACTGTGTTTACTCTATAGGTGGGTATATGTGAGCTCTAACCATATTATGTGTAACTTAAGTCTGTGGTTATATTAACTATGAAAAGGAACAAGATTATGCACTATGAGGTGTATTTATGTGATGGGACAATTATTCTGTGATTTTTTTCTTGGAGTGTAACGAAGCAAAAAGTTATTGAGACTTCTGATAACATCTTTAAAGGCAAAAATAAGATTGGGAGCATGGAAAAGAAATGTACAGTTATCTTTAGTGAAAAAATAGTAAATATTACTCTGTTCTGAATGAAGAGAAGGAAAATATAGATTTTTCATTCTTCTAGAAATTGAGAGTGACTTAAAAGGAACAATTCATTTATTGTAATGTCTGCACTTATCTTTGCTTCTTTTACATGGCAGAATTTCATTGCAAATGATTACATATCATAAACCAAGAGTCACATTTCAAAGTGGATTATGTGAGGGATATAGGAATGATAACATGTCTTATCTAGCACTTTTTCCACTTGCCTTCACCATTTTATACCTTCTCCTTTCTTCTCAAACCTCCAAATTCCATCCCCTTTCCAGATGATGTTCTAGATTCCCATTTTTCAAATGATGTCCTTGCTTCCTATTTTCCTGATTATTGAGATAAACAGGAAGTTTATTCCACAACAGCCCTGCACCATGCACTGCCTTCTCACTTTTCATCAGATGAACTAAGTTTCTTTGTAAAGCATGTCCCTTAAATTTGTACAGAAAATCGATTTCATCTTCTTATCTTAAGAACATTGCACAATTCTCCACTCTACTATGTCATATGGGATCATTCCTATAACAATACACCAATCCTGTAATTATATTGATGTAAAAATATCCTTATTTTCTTCTCTAGTAAATATTCTATCTCTTTGCTCCCCTTTATAGCAAAATTTCTTGAGCAAGCTATCAATACATGTATGTCTACAATTCTGCTCCTCCCTTTCTCCCTTCAGTCTATTCAGTCAAACTCTCATCCCCATCATTCTATAAAAATTACTTCTGTAAATATCACCAGAGGTCACATAATGAAAAAGTCCATTAATTCTCAGTCCTCTTTTATTTGACTTAACAGCAGCATTTGGCACCACTGATCATTCCTCTTTCATATACTTTCCAGGATAAGACATGTTCTTGGTTTTGTTCCTGTAACACTCACTCTTCTTGCTAGTCTCCTTTGATGGTTGCAATGTGTATTTTCTTTGCTGTTTAAAAATACTAAATAGTAGTATACTTCACTGAATTTATGAATTGTATTAATTTTTGATTATTCTTTAGGGTTTTATATATATGTAGTATCTATAGACAATGACAGGTTTACTTCCTCCTTTCTAGTTTGGATGCCTTTTATTTCTTTTTCTACTGGTGAGAGTGGGCATCCTTTTTTTGTTCCTAATCTTGGAGGGAAAGCTTTCAACTTTTTACCATTAAATATGATATTAGCTATGGTCTTGTAATATATAGTGTTTATCATGTTGAGGATAGGCATTAGTTCTTTAAATATTTGGTACAATCCACATGTAAAGTTGTCTGGTCCTGGGGTTTTGTTTATTTTGAGATTTTTTTTTTTAATTGCTGCTTCAATTTCATTGTTAGAAATTTATCTGTTCAGATTCATCTTTTTTTTCCCTGGTTTAGTCTTAGAAAGTTGTATGTTTCTAGAAATTTATCCATTTCTTCTAGATTGTCTAAAATTAATATATAGAAACCCATTGGACTTCTGTATATTAACAAATGATCAGAAGGAGAAATTAAGAAAACAATTCCATTTATAATAGTACCCCCCCCCAAAGAAAATATCTAGGAATAAATTTAACCACAATGATAAAAGAATTGCATTTTGAAAATTTTAAGATACTAGAGGCTTGGTGCACTAAATTCATGCATGGGTGGAGTTTGTGGCCTGGCTGGCAATCAGGGCCAATCAGGGTCTCCAACTGCTAGCCAGGTCTTCCTTCTGACTAATGGCCAAGGCCTTCCTTCTCTAGTTGGCTACAGGTGGGACCTTCCTTCATTCCACACCACACCTGGTGGTCAACACATGTGATAGCAAGCAATCAAACTCCCAGTCTCCTGTTCTTCCAGTCAAACTCCTGAGGGGACACTTTACATATTAGCCTTTTATATATATAAATTGAAGAAAGAAATGTAAGAAGACACCAATAAATGGAAGGATGTATTGTACTCATGGATTAGAAGGATTAATATTAAAATAACCATACTACCCAAAGCAATCAACAGACTCAATGCAACCCTATAAAAATACCAATGAAATTTTTCTCAGAACTAGAACAAATAATCCTATAAATTATATGGGATCATCAATAGCCAAAGGAGTCTTGAGAAAGAACAAAGTTGGAGGTATCACACTTCCTGATTTATTGGTATATATAGTTAAGGACAACTACCACAGAAAGATTCTTTATGAGAAATTTCTCAGCTCGTTCTTTTTTTAAAAAAATCTATATTTAATTATACAACATCAGTGAAATTTCACAAGGGGAATGATAGTCTAACATAAAGAATGCTTCCAAGCAAAAGTGGCAATTTAAAATATTGTGTTAAGTCATTCCTTTTTGTGTTCTCAGTCTCCAGGACCATGCCTCTTCTTCTATATTGACTCCTTAACCCAGGTATAAATGAACTAAAGGAAGACTGAATGGTTATCTCATGAGAGATATTGTTACTTATCTCCAATATAGCAAATGCTTCAAATTGTATATATTGATTTTTCACAATATCTTGAATTTATAATTTATATTCTTAACTTAAAAGTATTTTTAAAGCTTTATAAGGTATATTTGTAAATATGTTTCTGGGATTCCTCTGCCTCTAGTTAGTTGTTCTTCCTATATGCTGTGGTAAATAATAAATAGTATAATTGTTTATAGTTTATAAGCAGTTCCAATGTATTTTGTTGGATCTTTCACCACAAAAAATGTAAATAATTAGATATATAACAACAAAATTTTCAACATTCACATGACATTCTGAAATTCTTTCACTAATAAATTTTTCCCCATTTTGGGAGAAGATTACTTTACCTCCCTATTAGAATTCTGCAATAGTTTATTCTCAATTGTAGACAATTATCTTATTACTTAAAATATTTTTTACCTTTAGGCATAAATGAATCTCTTAAGCTGGTAAACAAATATTCCAAAACTCTTATTAATATTTAAGTACTTTTGCTGCCTTCATCTCATTTTGCCGTGCTGTTTAGCTTCTTTCACAAACATCTAATTTGCTTTCATTTGAATTAAGCAGGCAGCATATTTTGGTACAAATTTTGGGTTAAATTTATGCACCATTTTTTTGTCATCTTCTTTAGAACTTTCTGTGCTATTAATATTACTGCATGTTGATAAAGTAATGAAAAGTGCTAATAATTTCCTCTCTCTGGCTAGTAAGTAAGTCATAGTAAGAAGGCGGAAGAGAGACCTAAAGTCTATCTAACATTACTTTTAGCCCCATATTATTATTATTATTATTATTATTATTATCATCATCATCTTCATCATCATTTTAATATATTTTTATTTATTTCAGAGAGGAAGGGAGGAGAGAAAAAAGATAGAAACACTAATGATGAAAATCACTGATTGGCTGCTTTCTGTACACCCCACACTGGGGATTGAGTCTGCAACCCTGGGCATGTGCCCTGACTGGGAATTGAACCATGATTTTTTGTTTCATAGGTCAACGCTCAACCACTGAGCCACACTGACCTAGCACCCCTCATATTATTAACCCTCATTATTTATCACACAATGTTAATTAGTTGATATGTTTATCCTATGTGAAGTCATTAATGATACTTAGAATTTTGTACTGTCATTTAGTTAAAATGCTGGTAAGCTGATGACAGTTCAGAAATAAGTAATTATTGCCAGGAAAGGGAACTTTTTTCTAAGAAAAATAATTTACTCATGCCTATTATTAAATGGGCACAGCTTTAAAACCTAAGCACTCCTAAGGAATTTGCTCATTATTCCATTCCAGCTGTCACTCAGTGCCCAGTGCCAACAAAACAATGTAATGACTGTCTCTTTCTTGAAATAATTACTTGATGAAAATAGCAGGTATTCTGAGTCTAATGAGATGATAAAATACTAGTAGGTCCCCAAGTTCCAGGGTGGGCTGATTTCCACATGGGGAATTGATGCCACTTACAAGTGCAAACTGGTTGAGCTAGTAAATTCAATTGTTTCTCTTTGAATAGATTGGGAAAATATTATTGGCAAAAGATGAGGACTTTTGAGAACTCATACAGACTGTTCTTACATGTAAGTAATGGGCAAAAATAAGTGAGTGCCATAGTAACATCTACTACTGCAAACCATACTCTGTTTTTATTTTGTCCTTTGTTAATTAATACTATAGAGAAAATGTACTTGTTCATAAACAACTTTAGTAGCCACCTCTATGCTTTCATTCTCATATCTGTGTTGTTAATTTCCCACATACATAGAAAGACCTATTTTTTTCTTTTAAAAAAGTCTGTGTGATTATTGCTACTTTAAATTCCATAGAATTTAACATTGTTTTGCTAAACTACAAGGCCCTGAGGGGTCTGCCTCCTGACTTCTACTAACTTTATTTTGTACCAGTTCAGGACTCCTCATTATCATCTAGCTATTCTAGTTTCCTATCGTTTTTTTCTAAGAATTTAAATTTGTTTCTACCTCAGATTTGACTTTTTTTTCTCCATGAAATACACCCTTCAGCCCTGAGCAAAAATCTTTGGGTCATTTTTCATAATTCAAGCCTCAGCTCAAACAATACTTTCTCAGATGTGCCTTCCTATCTACCCATTTTAAATTAGCCTCTTATATCCATTCTCTATCATAATATTTTGTTTTATTTTCTCTATATCTCTGATAAGTAACAGAAATTATTTTATTTACTTGTTTCCTTTTTATTATTTTAGGTTTTTCTCACTAAAATATGTACCACGTGTGAGCAGAGTATATGTTTATTGTTCAGGGTGGTACCCTCACATCAAGAATAGGGCCTGACATATAGAAGGCACTTACTAGGTGTTTCCTGAATGTATGAGTACTTAACTTAATTGTGATAAGTAATATAGTGATTATTAGTAGCTATATTCTGTGGGTAGTGTAGAATTTTCCATGTGTCAGTCAGTGACTCTGGTATGGCCTCAATTGTGTTTGTTTAAGAAAGCCCAAAGTATTTATTGGTTTATATTAGGAAAATCTTACAGAAAACCAAAAGGAATTGTTCATTTGTATTTTCATTCAGAACAAATTCATGATTCAATACCAAAAGGACTATAGAGATCCTCTCCTTTGTCCCCATAGTTAGTTGTTAAGGACTCTTAGAAATACCTTGAAGAATAGGAGTTAAAAATACTGATCAAAGTTCAATGTGGGGGTTGGGAGTAGTTCCAGTTAGATAATACAGGAAGAGGAGAGACAAAATGGTTTTAGAATTAAAGCTACATTTTGCAGATTACAGGAATCTGAGGGTGGCTGACCTGAGAATGGTTGTGGAGAGGTGATACATTTGGAAAAAAGGAAAGGAAGTAATTTGGAAAGACTGTTGTAACCAATCATCAATTTGTTGTCCAATTTCATAATAAATACCAAGGTTGTAGAACTTTGGTAGCCAGGGCAGGGTCTGTACAGAACAGAGATGGAGGTAAGGATGAGGAAAAAGACAAGTTGGTAGAATATTATAGAGAATTTCTCTGAACAGCTGAGGGGATCGGTGCTGAATTGGGCCAAGTATAGCATATCGTTTATTAGGGGTAGGTCATTAAGACATTGCTTGCTAGAGCTGTGTTGTGACCGCCAATCGACTTGTGAGCTAGATCTGGGCAAGTGTAGGCTCCTTTCCCCTTCCCCTTTCTTTGAAATGTATGTTTCACCTGCTATTCCTATACCAGCAGCCATTTTTCAAGGATACAGACTTGAGAGAACAATGTGTTATGGAGAACATGTGGATGGTATACATGACTGAACTTAGTTAAGGTCTCTGTATAAACTTCCTTTTTTGATAGACTTTTAAATTGTATCTTTATTATTGAAAGTATTACAGATGTTCCTCCCCCCACCACCCCATTGACTACCTCTATTCATACTGCTCTCTCTTCTCCCCGCACCCCCCCCAGGCCTTCACTGCATTATTGTCTGTGTCCATGGGTTATGCATATATGCATATAAATTATTTAGTTAATCTCTTTACACTCCAGTCTCTCCCTACCCCAACATGTCATTTTTGTTTTTTATAAAACTTTTAAGTTTCTGGAAGGCAGTGGCGAAGATCTGCTCGTCTCAGCGCTCAAAATGAACCTAATAGGTAAGTTTCCCTGCTTATTAAAATGGCCACCTAACACTCTGGGGTAGTCTACTTATTACTCTGGTCTCTTTTTGCCTCTATGCAGGAGGCCAGTTTCAGATTTCACTTAGGAAGTTATGATGTTTTCAATCAGCAGGGTGCTCAGTGATGCTGCCTACTGCATGTGTGATCTTTACCAAAATTTGTTTAAACTGTGTGCTCCATAGTTTCCAGGGCAACACTGTCTAAGACTGGTTCCCAATACCACCATTTGTACATTTTATACAAATTGTTTTAAAGAAATGCCTACGATATGACAAATATGCCACATTGCCACTTTAAATGATAGCTGTGTAAAGAAAATATTGACATTGCTTGCTAGAGCTGTGTTGTGAATCAGCTGCCTAAGAAATTGGCAGAGATGTTAGAGTAGGCATCTACTGAAAAGCTGAGATGAAGGTAAAGGGGTCTGCACAAGAAAAATGAGGGTTGGGTCATGTCCTCCGCAATAGCAGATAACATTCAATGTGTCCCTCTGTGCATGGCTAAATTCATTAAAATTCCTATTTCTGTCTTAAGTCCTGGTGGACATCAGTGGGAAGTGGCTTTGCTTTGAAAGAGAGGCAAAGAACCTCATTCTGGAAGCATACAAAGCCCTCTAGCTGTGCCTCCTTAAATGAAGTATTGGATGAACAACTGCTATCATTTATGAGGTATTTAGGATGTGCCAGATACTCTTCTCAGAACATATGAATTAATTGGTCCTCACAAGAATCTTATACCATCAGTGTTTCTATTACTCCCATTATGCAGTTGAAAAAAACGATTTATAAAGAGATTAAATAACTTACATAAGGAGCAAGAACTCAGTTCCCAGCATTCTAACTTGAGTAGGTTGTTGCACCACTATTCTATTTTGAGATTATCTGGTTCTTGTAGATCATAAATTTTAAGAATCATCAGAAACTCTTGGGGACTTTATTAAAATTCAGATACATGGTCCTCATCTCAGGGAATCATTTTTTTTTTTGCCCATCTATCTGCAAATTTTCCTGGCTTCTAAGGAGAATCTGATGAATATCCAAGTTTAAGGAGGATTGCTTTTATCTGAGAGTCATATTACCTTGAAATGGAATATATTATTTTCTATAAAATAACGATAATGAAGTTTAGTCAGATCTGAACTGAGAAACTAATGGGAGAACTTTCATAAAAGCACTTGTCAAATCACAGATTCTCCAATTGGTCAGAAATACCTGAGTTAGTAATTATGTACAATAAAATCCCTGGTCCTCAGCTATACTTACCTGATAAATTGTATTGATTACTATAGGAGGCAGCATGGTTTGGTGTAATATAGGGTTTGAGCAAGAATGATCTTAATCAAATTTCATGTGAACAATAGTACACTGAGTATCACCTAACTTCTTTGGGCTACAGTTTCTCCTCAGAAAAGGACAATTGAAAATTTCTTTGTAACTTTCCATGAAGATAAAATGAAATGTTACATCTAAGACTCTCAAAGATGTGCATCACACATTAGTTGCTTTCCTCTAGAGGTGAGCAGAAATCTCACATGACTTTAAAGTCCAGGGCATTTATTTTCAATAATAAAATATACATTAGTTTCTATTCTCCTGCTGTTTTAATATTCAATCATTATAATCTTACAGAAAGAAATTTTATTGTATACACTTTAATGGTTATCTCCCAAACTGCCAGATGGTTCCATGAACAACTTAAGGAATTTATGAAATTAATCCCTTCTAAACTTCACATTTAATTCTGTTTCAGTGGCTTCAAACCAAAGCTTTCATTTGAATTCTGAGAAAATTAGAGAATGATTTTCCCTCATAAACTCCAAAATGCTGTTTTGTTTGCCTCTTTTGAGCAGTGCCTGATACAGCTACAAAAAGATAAACAAGTCTGGCACACACTTTACATTAGGCTCCATGAGATTTCATTTTTCTTCATAATCCTAATAATTGAAACAGACTGGAGTGTTGGGTGGAAAAAGACTTCTCCCTCTTCTTTTTCTATTGGGTATTGTGTTGTATTTCTTCTTCATTCTTTGTTGGACCAGTTTTCATTAGACTTTATCAACTAAAAACTAAGAAAGGGTTATAAGAGTTCATATTTCCCCAGTGCCATCCCACAATGGCTTCATCATCAAAGTCACTTCAATTTAACTTCAATTAGAACAAGGATTTTAGATCTGCACTAGAGTTCCTCAAGAGATATGCCAGGTCTAAGGCAGACCCTTGCCCCACGCCATTCTGACTCACACAAATCCTCAGTGCAAAAGGAGTTTTCATTCTAAATTATTATAAAAACCAGAGGTCTGATGCACGGAGATTCATGCAGGAATGGGCCTTCTTTTCCCTGGCTGTTGGCACTGCCTTCGCTCCAGCCCTGAGTCGTCTTTCTGCCTTTGCTCTGTCCTGGAGCTGCCTTTCCGCCTTTCCACACTGCCCAGAGGCCCAGAGTAGTTGAGATGGGGCGAAACACCTGCATCCCACCTTGCACCCAGCCACTCAGCGCCTGTGTATGCAAATTAACCCACCATATTTTTGGTTAATTTGCATACTCCTGATTGGCTGGTGGGCATCTCAAAGGTACAATTTGCATCTTTCTCTTTTATTAGTGTAGATTTTCCAAAAGAGGTTCATGATCTCCTTTACATTATAAATCATCCATAGTCATCCACTAGTTCTTGTGTTTATTTAGGAGAAATAGTACTTCTTATTCAGGACTTGGAGGATTAAGACTGGGTTCCATTTCTTAGCCATGTGACTTGTTATCTATGAAAACTTGACTTTATTCAACTGCACAAAACCATTTAATTCACATTTTCTTAAGAATTAAAATTTGCCAAATGCAGTACAAATGTTAATTGTGGAGAGCTAAGAAATGAAGCAATGAATACATTCTGGATGGTACTTAAGTTTATATTTAAAACAGATTAATCACTGGGGCTGACCAGGGAGGGCACTGAGTAAAGGAACATTTGTTGACTATGCATTTATATTATCTTTTTCCCACTACTGATGTCATTCCATTCCCTGAAATGGCTCTTATAAACCTTCTTATTCAAGCCCATTACCTCCTGCCTTCTCTGAAAACTCTTTCTACTTTAATGAGAAGATAAAATCATCTGGGTTGACTTCCCTCAAAGATTTTCCCCTCCATTATACCTCACCTATCTTCCAAAGTGAATGCTGCAACTTTTCCCTTAACTTTATATTCTTTCAAATCTCTGGGACATTTATCTCTTTTCTTCTTATTTTGTACCTTTAATAAATCAATTGGTCTACATTATCTCTCCCACTTTAAAACATGCTTATACTTGTCTTTTATAAACATAGCAAATAAAAGAGGCTTTCTTTTACCCTCAAATTATTTTTATTGCATCCCCTAGTCATAAATTATTTGGCAGATAAGTCCCTATGACCTGGTCCTTCTGATTTTCCATCTCCCCTTTATTGACTTGCTGCATGGTAACAGTGTGGTTCCTGTGCCACACAATCTCCTCTCTCACTGGTCATAGATGAGCTCTTAGGCACAACTTCCTTGTTTATTTTAGTCTTCATTCTCCTCTACCCACTCTTCCCCATCCCTCTCTACCAGTAGCTTTGGAATGGTTGAAACTTCCTTCTTTTAGAAAATCTTCCTTTATGTCTTTCATGATACTATTTATTCTATATCTTTTTAACAAATATATATTTTTATTGTTTGCAGAGAGGAAGGAGTGGAAGAGAGATCAAAATATCAGTGATGAGAGAGAATAGTTGATCCACTGCCTCCTTCATGGCCCACATTGGAGATTTGAACTGGGTATATGCCCTGATCAGGAATCGAACCATGCCCTCTTGGTTCACAAGTGGACACACAATCACTGAGCCACACTGGCCAGGCTGGTTTTCCTATATCTTTATTAATGGCTTCTTTGTCTTTTTTATGCCTTCCAAATGCATACATTTCCATGGATATATTTTTCTTTTTTGACTTATAGCTACAAAAGTTTGTCTCACTCACCTTCTATGCCCATCATAGATTAGCTGGAGTTTCTGTTTCTCATGGTTAGTCATGGACACAAACTGTGAAACAGGGGATTCACCTCATTGTGTACAGGCAAAAGCTCTAAGGCAGGGGCAAGAGAAGGTAGTAAGTCATAGAATGGTGTTAAAACTTCTATGTGGACGAAAGTCCTATTACTTCTATGAACATTTCACTGGTCAGAGCCCAACTTCTGAGTGCAATCCTGTTACATATCTTAAGAAAGATCACGGGAATGTTCAATCAATGGCACTAAGAACTGCCACACAAAACCAAAACAAGTGTTATCTTTTTGTAGTGTCCCATCTAAATTAAATTCTACATTCGTTTAAACTCTGTACTCTACAAGGGACCTTACTACATAGTATATAGTAGCTATTCAAGAAACTTGTTAAATTTGAGGGTGCTGTGAGTCAGTTTTACAAAAATTGTGGATTCAGAAATAAAGAAAGCAAAACTCTTGGCTATAAAATGTGTTTCTTTTCAATTTACTCTCATAATGCAAAATGTATTAATGTGACCAGAAAGATTCAAGAAGAAATAAACAAAATAGGTCTAGTGAGCTTTCTTTATTTACCAAAATGACTCATAGATATTATGAAATATGACAGTGATGATAGGGGTTGGGTATGCCTTTATTGCTTCTGTCTTAGGTTCTATCCTTAACAATGTTCTGTTTCTCTATCTGATCTTAACACTCGTGTTAACATCCTTCATGTGGAAGGATCTGAGAAGGCAGCAAAAGGAAGTGATATTCAGCACTATACTTGATTCACTGTCCATATTGTGTCTGGTTGTTTTCTAATTCTATACTCACGTCCACCCAAATATTTTCTCTTTTTTGGCTTCAGTTAACTGCCAAGAAAGTATTAGGACATATGTACCATGTACTATGTATACATAATTCATATATAGTAATATATATATTTCAGGCTAAGTAGACTATTATTAAAATTGAGGAAATACCAGGTTACAGTAAACGTTCACAACCACCTCGAGTTCTTTGTGAAGTGAAGGGGAATATAATTAAGTCAAATAAAGTGCCTAGGTCTATAATCCGAATCAACATTGGGACAAGTAGAGATGTCTCAACAAAAATAGGGAGCATGACTGAGTATCATGAGAGATAGAATGTAGTAGATAGACTGGGAACTTGTTCAGAAGACATTTATGCTGATCTGAAGGAAGGTAGGGAGTTATGTGAAAAGAAAAATAAAAACTTTCCCCCCACTATTTTTTTTTCTTTTTCAATTGCAGTTGACATTTCCCCCACAATTTCCCCCCTATTAAATGATTGGCCTGAGATTATTTTCTTTATCTCTGTGTCTCTCCCTCTTCTTACTCAATAACCTATTGGCTGTATCTATGAATAATTTGTTGTAAAAAATATCTTACTATTGTTAATAGAGTCAACCAAATTACTTTAGTCTATGTATTTCTTTTAGCTTCAGTTCTACATAAAACCACTCTTTTAGAGAGGAGTTGGGGAATGTTTTTTTCTAGTCAAAGAATTGTTTTCAGTTTACCTAAATAATTATCATCTTATAAATATTTAGAGATTATAATAATTATTTTTAATTATTTCTTTTTTTCAGTGATTTATTAACTAGTAGCTTACAACACATTTATTTTCACATCTATTACTTCATTACTTCAAACTTGGTTTTTCTGTTTTTTATCTTAAAGTTAGTAGTAATTTAGTTCAATGTCTCTGGTTTTGATATGCAAATCAGTTTAGTTTTCAAACACAATAAGAAAGTTTATATTACACAGAAAAAAGAAATTTATTTATTTTTCCTGAAATAATTTCTGTAACCATCATGCCTCACCAATTGAATGACTCCCTATTCAGCAGAATCTTTTATGTACAAACATTAATTTCATTGTAAAATTAAAATAGTTTCCAGATACAAAATTGGGTTCATAAGCTTGCATATTTTTCTTACAAACAGTTTTTTTTCAGATTGACTTGTGAGCACTTTGGCCATTTCTTAAAAGTTCAGCTCTTTGATGAATGAGCAGCTGTATAATTTAATTTCTCCTTCCCTTTGAAGTTAAAAAAATTAAAGCAGTTCAGAATGGATTTAGCTGTGAATGATAGACTCTTATGTGCTAGTCAAAAATGGAAGGCTCTGAAAATGTGCCTTATTTATCTCTTATTTTCAAAAAGATGTACCCGGCATCTACCTATGCTATTGTGGATTGGCAAAGGAGACTTATGTGTAAGCCAAACAAAAAAGCAATCAGAAATTGCTGTTAAAATGTACTTGTTCTAAATAATGGAAATTGACAGGGTCATTAGATCAACAAGTGGACATATGGTTATTATATCAAAAGAATGAATTTGAGGACTAGAATCTGTCTCTTATCATCATGCAAAGAAAATTAAAAAAAGAATATATTAAAGTATATCTTTTTTTCTTTTTTTCTTGTGTGAGTTATTTCAGCTTGTAGTGAGGGAATAGGAAGAAATATTGCTTGTTAGCATATTGTACATGGAAAGTCTGTTTTTCTTTTCCTGCTAAATGAGAAGTAAGTTTGTGTCATTTCATTTAGAGCAGTAGTTCTCAACCTTTCTAATGCTTCCTTTAATACACTTTCTCATGTTGTGGTGACCCCCAACCTTAAAATTACTTTCGTTGCTACTACATAACTATAATTTTGCGACTGTTAATGAATTATAATGTAAATATCTGTGTTTTCTGAAGGTTGTAGTCTCTATAGCAGTTTTGAGAACCGCTAGCAGGGTCGCCTAAGACCACTGGAAAACACAGATGTTTGCATTAAAATTCATTAACAGTAGCAAAATTATAGTTATGAAGTAGCAACAAAAATAATTTTATGGTTGTGGATCACCACAACACGAGGAACTGTATTAAAGGGTTGCGGCATTAGAAAGGTTGAGAATCACTGATTTAGAGTGAGAAAACTATTAAAGCAACACTGTCACACACAATGCTTTTTAATCCCACCAGTTCTTGATGTCACGTTGGCTAATGTTCATTATAAGGTGGTCTCAAAATAAAGTGGTCTGTACCTTGTTTCTTTACTTTGGCCTATGAAGGATTTGGAAATACAGCTTGATGAGTTAGGCTAACCTTGATCTAAAGGCACCACATTGCTAAATCTAGTATGTGATAATAAACTTTTGTCCTATTCTGAAGTATTAATTTAATGCTGTATTAACAAAGAAATAGTTTGCTTTCAATATTAAAATTATGATTCAAATGTATTTTAGCATTTGGGATTGTAATTTTATTAACTATCAATATATTCCAAAGAAAAAAGCCAGCATATGGATGCTTTTAAAAACCTGCCTTCAGGTAGATTGTGTCTAATTAGACTTTTTTATTGCCCTATCTGTCCTGGATGGGGCATTGTTTGATTTCCAAATATTTCACATGTGTTTAGTTTAGTCCCTTGAACTCCACTACCCACTCTATGCCCTTTAGGAAATAATTGTCTTTTTCAATAACATTCAAATAAACATTTTTGGTACTCAGTACAACCTGATTCTGATTATGAAGCATGAGAAATTCAAGGGATCAAATCACTAGCAATTTGCTTCCCCGAGTTGCTTTCTTAAATCAGCTTTTAAATAGATTTATGTTGCCTCTGGATATAAAGCAGTAGAGTAAAACTAAACCTTCCTGATTTCCAAATCAGCATTTAAAGAGCTATAATTCATATTTAATGAAGAAAAACAGCTAAATAAGCATCCACAAGCATTTAACTAGAGACTTTATGCTCATAAAGTTTTTATCCCCTGCAAAATACCCCTTTACCATATATTTTTATTATACTTTGATGGAAAATGCTAAAAGGAAGTTGGATATTGTTAGACTGCTATTAAATTATAAGAGAACAAGTATTAGGAATACATTTAAACTTGGTTAACTAGGAAAGACTGGCCATTTTCCTAACTTGTGCTCAACATTTTAGTTTTTAAAGATAGAAAATATTTTATTGGCAGCAGAACATAAAACAGTATTGAGGCCAGATGTCTCTGACCTTTTGAGTAAGAATAAAGTACTTTCTATTTCAAGGCTGGCCACGCTGTTTATAAATAGATACATTGTGGCGAAGCTGACTTTGTTTTACCTGTGAAATTGATCTTGGCCATTTCCCCTGAACTAAAGATGGAAGATTGAGAGCTACTTGCCTGAAGGCATTTATAAAATTGATAGCCTAATGAATGTGTATCTGGGGCTTTGTTTCTATGCCTTGAATCTTCATCATTAAAAAAGCATCCCATCTGAATGTCAAAGCCAAGATCAGGACTAGCTGAAATGAAAAAGTTCAGTTTGAGAACTAGTATCTGATTTCTTGAGATATTTTTTCATTGGTTACAGGTCTCAATTTTCCTTCACATTGGTCTTCTTTTCTAAACCAAGCTAATATTGAAGAGGAATTTTGAGTCATGCTTAGAGAGTATGAATGTTATCAAGAATATATCTTAAGCAGACATTTCAGCATGTATATATGGCCAACCACTTACAACTACACTTTCCTAAAAAGGCACCACCCTTCTTTCAGGCACAACTGATGCCTTTCATATTTCAATATTCTAGGACAGCAATTTTCAACCCTTTTTTATCTCATGGTACACATAAACTAATTACTAAAGCTCTGTGCACACCAAATATATACATTTTTTTGACTATCTGACCTCTCAAATAGGTATAATTTTTATTCACTCATGCTGGGTGGCTATTGTTGTGTTGGCTATTGTCATTTTTTAAATTTGACAATCCAAGGGAAAAGAGGTCAGTGCCCCTGACTAAATAGTCAAGTATTGCATGTTTTAAGCATTCTTGTGGCACACCAGTATGCCTACCATGGCACACTGGTTGAAAATTTCTGTTCTGGGCAAATAACATCATTGGCATCAAACAAATAATTCAGTTACCTAATCAGGTTTAAGCTTTTTTTTTTTTTTTAAAAAAAAAGCCCTTCTAATATGAAAGACATTGTTTGAGTTTCTACTTATATCTCCAACTTTTTATTAATTCATCACATATGGGGAATTTTAAGTCTACTCATTTTAAAGAAAGAACAAAAAAAGCTAAAGTATTTATTTTTATTTTAATCTTCTGAAATACATATAAGTTGCCTTTCCAGAAAGGAAAGCAGAACCTATGACACATTTGCTTTCTTTTTTGTCTGTGGCAGAGTCTTGATCAGTGCCCAAAGACCAGATGTTCCTAGAGAAATCTCTATAAAGTTGGGGGTAAAATTTAAACTGACCACCGACTCTAAGTCTTATACAAAAGTAGGATGACTGAATTTCTTCTGCTTTAAATGGAGTGCTCTGTTGATTTCTGGAATGAAATATAAGTAGAGCCCAATGGAGTGCTGTTTTAATGCAGCAGAGCAAATTCAATGAATTGTTCAATTCTCAAGAGTCCTTTATAAAACTACCCAAAGCATAGTTTTAATGGAGAAATGGCACAAGGAAAATTGAGTGCAGGGTCTCCCAGTGCTCATCCATTAATGACATAACATCTGAATCATTGCCTCAGGATTATGTATGGCCCCCACTGAAGAGTTTAAGCCTGGAGTGGGGTCTAGTGTTCAGGCCAAGGACTTTTTGTGTAGAAGGATACCTATTAGTATATCTATTGTCCTGTTGATTGGCTTATGAAGATGAAAGAATTTTGTGTCAGAATTGTCAAAAGAGACGATTTCCACACTCTGGAAAACATACATAGTAACATTAGAGAACAGTTAACTTTGGGCACTCAGCTTTGTAATGTCAGGTTAACATTTGTGAGCTTACTTTCCATGTACTTAGTACTTATGATTAACTTGATTTAAATCCTTCATATGAATCTCATTATGAAAACTATACATGTTTATTATAGAAATTTTGAATTTGTGCAAAAAGTACAAAGAAAAAACTCTCTTACAGTTTAAATTATAGAAATATATAGATTATAGTATGTTGACTTTTTTTCCCATTTTTATATGGTAATAAATATACTTCTGGCATACTATTTTTAATTGCTTTATCACATTCTGTATTGATATAGCGTTATTTAAATCAATTAATTAATTATAGACATTTAGATTGTTTCCACATATATAGCATAATAAAAATGTTGAAATAGCCCTGGCTGGTTTGGCTCAGTGGATAGAGCATCAGCCTGCATACTGGAGGGTCCTGGGTTCCATTCTGGTCAAGGGCACATGCCCAGGTTGTGGGCTCATCTCTAGTGGGGGCCGTGGAGGAGGCAGCCAATCAATGTTTCTCTCATCAATGAATTTCTATCTCTCTCTCCCTTCTTCTTTGAAATCAATAACATATATATATATATATATATATATATATATATATATGCTAAAATAGAAATAACCCTTTAGAAATTGTTTTTGTTCAATCTCTGCTCCTCAGGATAATATTTAAAAGTGGAAGTATTGTAACATTCAAGTTGTTCATTATAATGATTCTTCTATATATTGCCAAGTTGCCTTCCATAAAGATCATAACCAATTTTTATTTCCCTAAACATATTATTAGAATTTGTTTCCTGTTTCCTTATACTAAAGCAAACACTAAGAATTCCTATTTTAAAAATATTGGGCAATTAATAAACAGAAAATGCTATTTAATTTTTTAATTTCTACATTTGATTACTTAAACTGTTGAAAGTTTTTTTGCATTCTTATCAACACTGTCTGCTTCTGTCATCTTTTTCACAGGGTGTTAATTTATTCTTATTGATTTTAAGACCTCTGTATAAATTAAATTAATAGTATCAATACATCTTTTTGTCATATGTGTTAACATATTTCTTTTATCAGTTTATGACTTGGAATGAGGCATTTTCCAGCAGGGTTTGTTTTCTGTGTTTTACTTACAATAACCTTAAAATGAGGAGGCACAGTGATGCAGCATCTGGGAAAGGAAGCCAAGGAACATGCTGGATGTGGAAGAAGATTGGAGCGAAGAGAGGTGGCAGGAGGCCAGAGCTGATGTTGTACATTGTGAACTCCTATATAGAGGCAACGGATTTACTGTTTACTCTTACATAACTATTTGTGAACCATTAAGAATTTTTCTCCCAAATAATAATTTGTGGTGGGGCAGATTAACAGGCAATTAGTGATAAGTCAGGTCAAGGTGAATAAGCCATTCCATGTGATTAAGATGGCAATTAGAGAGGTATATTAACTCTTATGGTCATTAAGCTTCACATGGCATACTGCAGTTGTAATTTACTAGTGATCTTTAAAAGTGGGTGAGCTTTCAAATGTTGTTGTTTTTTAGAGAGATTTACTCAAAGAAAACCACCCATTGGGGGGTAGGGTGAATGTATGTCCTGTACACACTAATTTATTGAAGGCCATATCCTGGGCTGACAGCATTACTAATCACATTACTGAAAATGGTGCCTTTGGCCACCTACATTGTCTGTCTGTCTGCCTGATACAGTTTAGAAGCTGTTTGTCTCCAGAGCTATTCTTACTATAGCTGAAAAAAATCTTGTCCACTCCTGGGAGCCTTGTTTATTTACTTTCACTGCCTTATCCATTATTCCAAGGACTTAAGAACTATTAGGGAGACAGATATTGCATGTTCTTCCATGGCAAACAAATTAATTCTAATCAAGAGGTTGTCACTTTTTATTCTGTTCATTGAGGTCTGGAATGCTGAGTTGACTTCACTGACAGCTTTCACAAGCACATCATTTAAGATAATGGATAAAATAGAACATTTTTTTAAAGCAGGGATCATTTCTTAGCATGGCATGAATGCACTCATATCACTCATGTTAGCAATACAAATGTGTGGTCCAGGGGGATATATTAATGGATATATTGTGATATTTTTTAAAATAACTTTAAGAAAAATTTATTTTTTTCACTCCCTTTTTCATTAGTAAAAATATTTTCCCCACTCCCTTTTCATTAGTAAAAATTGAAGTATCAGATGCTTCTTACATATCCATTATGTTGATTACAGCATGCAAGCTTGGAAAAACATCTTGGGTGGCATAAGTATGTACCATACAGGGGTACCATAGGATTAAAAAATGATAAAGCTTTGGAAAGTGCTTTAAACATACTGTAAAGCACTTCATAAATGCTAGATACAGAGATGATTATTTGCAGACAAAGTGCAACATCTTGGCCTTTGCCCTAACTTCTGAAGAGGTCATTACTACTGACAGAAATAGAATGAATGATCATGTACTGAGGAAGGTGACAAGGGCGGATAAAAACCACAGGCATGAGAAGCATATCTGCTAAAATCATTAAGTATGCAGGAGGAAGGTTTTGTGGAGGGTGGATGGGCAGGCTGTGGACTCACTTTGTTTTTGCTTAGACACCTGTATAGACTCTTAATCACCACATGGAACCAAGAAGTGCAGTAAGTTTTTAAAATCACCCCATTCATCATGCCCTTCCTTCATGCTGTTGAGCCAGCATGATACAAAGAAAACAGCCTGCACTGTAAGGCAAGTGATTTGAGTATAAGTGCCAGTCATGCCATGAACTACATCCTTGGCACTGGGAAATCTTATCTCATCAGTTTCTCCATGTAAAAAGGGGTATTTGAGGATATTAACATTTACAAAGGTGAAATATATATTTAATTATGGCAATTAAAATGATTTAGATGACATGTGAAATATTATTTACTATGGATTTATTTCAATGTATATTATAATAAATATAATCTATACTTATATAAAAGGGTAATATGCTAATTAGACTGGGAGATCAGGAGACCAGACATCTTCTTACTATCCAACTTCCTTTTGACAAAGCTACAGTGGTGGTAGCCAAGGCAGAGATGGTTAGGCCAGCAGGGGAGAGCAGTTAAGGGCCATGAGGCCAGCAGGGGAGGGAAGTTGGGGGCCATGAGGCTGGCAGGGGAAGGCAGTTGGGAGCTATGAGGCTGGCAGGGGAGTGGTTAGGTAGTGATCAAGCTGGTAGGCAGGCAAGAGGTTAGGGCCAGTGGTCTCGGACTGTGAGAGGGATGTCCTGCAGTCAGACATCCCCTGAGGGGTCCTGGATTGGAGAGGGTGTAGGCCAGGCTGAGGGACCCCCCAATCCCCCACAACCCAGGTGCACAAATTTTGTGCAATAGGCCTCTAGTGACTATATGAAATATAATTTGCTGACTGTTCATGGTAAGTGAAAAAAGTGAGAAAAATGTTTAGTAAATAGTAGTACTAATGGAATACAGATATAGCAAAAATCAGGAAGAAAGGACATTTGGGAAATTTTGGGCTAGATTATATTTAATTTCATGTTATCCTCTAATATTTAAGTACATAATTTCTTAAGGGAAAGGAGAAGGTGAGTGGCAACCTTAATAAAAGGTATTTCTTTAGGTTTCTGGGCCAAATTAGGCCATAGATGCTCCTCTGAGTGGCATCCACCATTCCTGAAATTGCAACATGACTTTAGACCACAATGAGTAAAGCTGGCAGGAGTCTCAATCCACATCAGAGGCAAGACAAGCAAAAAGGAGAACTGGGTTCTGTAATAGGCCAGAGCAGTGACAACTGTCAGTTGTACAGCATGTTTCATGGGCTGCTGACCTTATCAGGCCACTTGAATTGCATCCTCTCCATTGAATTATCCCTGTAGGCAGAGCTGCCGGTGTATCCAGTGGCTTCTCAAAAGCCAAACCATCGCATTCCAGGAGAAAGAATATATAAACACCACCCCAATAACCATTCCTTTTTGTGCTATTTTAATAGCCAAATACTATTCAAATAAGATAATTCTTAAACCTTTTTGGGTACTACTTTTGGAAAACTTTGACCAACCATGAGACTGCTTCAGAATATCCTGAGTATCTGATGCTACTGCTTTATTCAGTGATGAGAAAAACAGTAACACTGTGTCTCCCACTGAATCTTTGAAAGAAGTGAGAAGCGACATCCACTGGGCTGCATCTAATCATCAATAATCATCAAGTGCTTCATAGAACTCATACCAAAAGTAAACAAAGGTACTTGTAGCCAATACTTTTCAAGAAACAGAATTGTGATTGAACAATTCCTTGTTTATTTTGCTCTTTTATTGCAAATATCAAGCTCACTAGCAGAAATTAATGCTGCAGGTCCTAGTTCAAATGCCCTTTTAATGTTTCCCAAATGAAACAGAGGTGGAACAAAAAGTAAGAGGACATGTATGAATTTTCTCAGAATTAGAGCAGCTTTTGCATATGCTATGTCAGTGATTTTTGGTTGG
Source organism: Lasiurus cinereus (assembly GCA_011751065.1). NCBI lineage: Eukaryota > Metazoa > Chordata > Mammalia > Chiroptera > Vespertilionidae > Lasiurus > Lasiurus cinereus. The sequence goes on from JAAGEH010002531.1 coordinate 8,936,961, forward strand.
ACTAGTAGTAAGAGAATGACTACAGTGCCTAGGGTTCAGATGCTGTGCTTGTGAGTAGTCAGATATCCTGCTAAGCATACACTGGGATTAATCATTTCTTCTGGTTTAGATAAAGGATAGCAAATGTATCTGCTATCAAGGAAAGCTACTTTATATACAGACAAGTTAAATTCACTGCTTTTATCTATTTAGAACCTGATAGTGCTGGGAAAACAGTGTGGTGTAGTGGTTAAGAGGGCTTACTTATAGTCGAATTGACCTGCCTTCAGAATTTGGCTCTCCTTGTCAGCAGTCATGTAGCCTGGGTTCAATGTATCTCCTTGATGCACTTGTGTGATGGGGGTAATAAGAGTCTCAAACTCATGGGTTTGCTGTGAGGATCAAGTGAAGTATCAGATGCTCCTTATATATCCTTTTGAATCTTCTTAATCTATTTCTCATTCCAGCTTGTGGGCAGGGGTTGTGATAACTTTTACTTTCTGAGTTGAGGGTTCTCTGATGCCTCAGACAAGGAGAACTGGTGGAATGTACTTGGTACCCATCTGTGCAAGCTGGGAGTGATACACATAAGAATATTGCTGACTTGTAGTTTTATGCCCTATTTCAGGCACATATTTAGAGACAAGGGTCAATATCAGATAATGAGTTGATTCAACATCATTTGTTAAAAGATTTTTTATTATCATTGATATTCCTTGTCATCTTTGTAAAAAATCAGTTGGCCGTGTATGTGTGGGCCTATTTCTGGACTTTATTGTGTTTCAATGATCTCAATGTTTATCCTTTGCCAATACCACATTTTCTTAATTGTTGTGGTTTATACTAAGTCCTGAAGTCAGTCAGGATAAGGTCTCCAACTTTGTTTTTTTAAAAAATTGTTTTGTTATTCCAGGACTTTTGCATTCCTATGTAAATTTTAGTATCAAATGATAATTTAAATATCTACTACAATTTTGATCAGATTGGAATTTTTAAGAAAAGGTTTATAGACAACTTTGTTCCCCCTCCCCTACTGCATTTTAGGTTGTATTTCCTCCTAGAAGTCTCCTTTATCAGAAACTCTTAAGTATACTTACTAGAGATTGAATTTCATTTTTTTACAGATACATAAATATATATATCTATCTGTCTATATATTTTTCCTTGTGATGACTTATTATATAGACATATATAGAGTGGGTGAAAAAGTAGGCATACAGTTGTATGTGAAACACAGAGTTTATTCTTATACAGTGGTACCTTGAGATACGAGTGCCCTAACATACGAGATTTTTGAGATACGAGCCATTGAGTGAGCGATTTTTGCTTTGAAATACGAGCAATATTTGAGATATGAGTAAGTGCGCGAATCAGCCGGCTGCACATGACCCACCAGTTTACCGCGACTCGAGCGTCTCATAGTTTCCCATGCCTCAAGATTACAGAACGAATTAAACTCATATCTCGAGGTACCACTGTATTATTTATTATTGTACTAGAGACCTGATGCATGAAGATTCGTGCAAGAATGGGCCTTCTCTCCCCTGGCTGCTGGCATCACCTGTGCTTCGGCCTGGGGCCATCTTTCCACCTTCCCACACTGCCCAGAGGCCTGGAGTGGCTGTGGTGATGTGGAAAATAAGCGTCCCGCTTGGCCCCCAGCTGCTCAGCAAATTAACCTGACATTTTGTTGGGATAATTTGCACACTCCTGATTGGCTGGAGGGCATCATGAAGGTACAGTCAATTTGCATCTTACTCTTTTATTAGTGTAAACTAGAGCCTGGTGCATGAAATTTGTGCATGGGGGAGGAGGTCCCTCAGCCCAGCCTGCACCCTCTCTAATCTGGGATCCTTCAAGGGATGTCCTACTGCCTGTTTAGGCCCAATCCCACACTGGAATCAGGCCTAAAGGGGCAGTCAGACATCCCTCACAATCCAGGACTGCTGCCTCCCAACTGCTCTCCTGCCTGCCTTTCTGATTGTCCCTAACTGCTTCTGCCTGTCACACCCTAACCACTCCCCTGCCAGCCTGATTATTGCCTAACTGCCCCCCTGCCAGCCTGTTTGCTCCTAACTATCCTCCCCTGAAGGCCTGGTCACCCCTAACTGCCCTCTTCTGCAGGCCTGGTCCCCCTCCCCCAATTGCTCTCCCCTGAAAGCCTGGGTCCCCCCATCTGCCCTTCCCTGCAGGCTCAGTCACCCCCAACTTCTCCCCATGTAGGCCTGGTCCCCCCAAATTGCCCTCCCCTGCTGGCCATTTGTAGTGGTCATCTTGTGTCCACATGAGGGCAGGATCTTTGACCATATGAGGGCAGCCATCTTCTGTGTTGGAGTGATGGTCAATTTGCATAGCACTCTTTTATTAGATAGGATAGAGGCCTAGTGCATGGGTCAGGGCCAGCTGGTTTGCCCTGAAGGGTGTCCCAGATCAGTGTAGGGATTCTTTTGGGGCATGTAGTGACCTGGGTGAGGGGCCTGTGGTGGTTGCAGGCCTGGTATCTGGGATTTATTTATCTTCTACAATTAAAACTTTGTAGCCTGGAGCAGAGCCAAGCCTTCTGTTTGCTCCATGGTGGCAGCCATTTCTCTTGGGATTGTTTTACCTTCTAAAGGAAACGTTGTGCATTGTAGCCATAAGCAGAGGCCTAAGCTTGGCTTCCTTCATCACTGGGGACAACCCTAGCCTCCTGCTCTCTCCAGCTTCAGGCTGCTGCCATTTTTGATGGGATTTATTTATCTTCTATAATTTAAACTTTGTGGCCTTAAATAGAGACCTGGGCAGCCAGGTTGTGTGGAAAGCTTGGCTTCCTCCCTCCTACTTGCTCTCTGGCTGCAGCTATCTTGGTTGGGGTTAATTTGCATACTCACCCCTGATTGGCTGGTTGGTTGTATAGTGGAGTGATGGCTAATTTGCATATTACTCTTTTATTAGGTAGGATTATTTTCCATATGAATAACTGTAAATCTACATTTGCCCCACTCTGTGTAGTTCATAAATGTCTACTAAGTGTGTTTAAACAACATCAATGAAAATCCTCTCTTTTTGAGTTGAAATGCACCATCCACTGAGTGCTCATACATTTTTTTACTTTATTTCTTAGGCATAGCTTGGTCCTCACATTTTTTAATGTTTAAAAATCATTTGTAATTTATAATGTCCATTTTTTTATATGATGTACTTACAACTGATATATTTGTTTCATCGCTAGTCTTCTTTACAGATATTACACTCTTAAGTTAGGTATTAATACCTCATTGCTATTCACACAGGTTTCTATCCTTCTTATATATGAATATACTTTAAGATTTATGCACTTATGTGGTATAACATTTGTTACATTAAAAGCACCAATGATGGCAAGTCACTATATATTATGGCCTGATTACAAATGGATCATATATAGTGTTTCTAGTTAATTAGTGTTTCCTGAAGGGTAAGGAATGGTTTATGTGGGTAGTTGGACTTAGTTTATTGGGATGTTATTTGGAAAAGGGAGAAGGAAAATGATAATTTCTAAGCCTTTATAGTGGTAGCAGCATCATGCCAGGTACTTTAGTGGTTTATTTTATTTTATCCTTACGAAAAATCTATAAAATGGCAGTGTTTTCATTATCATACAAATAACATTACAAGCCAAAAGATGCACATTCAGAAACATGCCCCAGATCTAAACAAGACCTTAGCTTGGACTGAGATCTGAAATCCATAGTTTTTATAGTATTTAGGTGACTTAGAGAACATCTTGAACAACCTTTTAAAATATATTATTATACAGGAACTTGGTTGGAGGAATTGAATTTCTCCTTCAGTTTGTGAAGTGAATTCCAGGATAGAAATCCATTTTCCATGTTTTAGTTCTTTATAATTTTGACATTGCCTGTTTTACCAAGGAAATTACATCATAGATACCATGCCTGATTTTGAATGAAGATTCATCATTTACTGATATGTGATCTTGGAAGTAAAAAAAAATGGAAATATAAATAGAATCTACCTCTTTAGAGGTATTGCAACTAAATATCTGCAAAGATCTTGTACATATAATAAGTGCTCAATAATGAGTATATTCTGCCACTAGTGGTACCCCTAGGATTATGTTTTATCTCTTCTCTTTTTAAAAAATATTTTTATTGATTTCAGAGAGGAAGGGAGAAGGAGAGATAGAAACATCAATGATAAGAGAACCATTGATTGGCTTCCTCCTGCACGCCCCCCACTGAGGATCTATCCTGCAACCCAGGCATATGTCCTTGACCAATCGAACTCAGGACCCTATAGTTCACAGGCTGACACTATCCACTGAGCCAAACCAGCTACGGCATCTCTTCTCTTTCTCAATGTGAGATCACAGGAACAAATCAGTGGTCACTCTATAATACACTGGTATGACTTTAATTCAAGGATATGTCCACTGATTTTAGAAAGAGAAGTGGAAGGAGAGAGAGAGAGAAAAGTTAATGTGAGAGAGAAACATCAATTGGCCGCCTCCCATACATGCCCTGGCTAGGAATCAAATCCATAGTCATTTGGTGCATGGGTGACACTCCAACCAAATGAGCCACCTGGCCAAGGCTCCTATAGAATAGTTTCTATTTTTTTTACCTTATTTCTCATTTTATAAAGATTTTCAAGGCTTGCAAATGAGAAAATGGAAAGAATACTTATAACCTGTGTTGAGGTAAAGGAGGATAAATAAATAGGCAATTTAGAGAATTCCTGAAGTCATGTTATTTGACACAAAGCTACATACCCAATTTATGCTTGAGGCATACAATGGGATAAAGTAAGTTATTATTAAAAGATCAAGTCTCATATAGTCAGGTGCAGACATATTTAGAAACACATACTTTAGTGACTATGTAGAAAATGTTGGAATTGCCGAGACCGGTTTGGCTCAGTGGATAGAGTGTTGGATTCTGGTCGGGGGCATGTACCTTGCTTGCGGGCACATCTCCAGTGTGGGGTGTGCAGGAGACAGCTGATCCATGTCTCTCTCTCATCGATGTTTCTGATTTTCTATCCCTCTCCCTTCCTCTCTGTGAAAAATCAATAAAATATATTAAAAAAAAGAAAATGTTGGAATAGAAAGCTGCTTTGGGTACTAGTATAGTGCTCTTAGACAGTTCATGTATGAAGCAATAATACTCTAAAACAGATAGATGTGACTATTCACATCTGTATCAGGATAAGAGCCTGTTTGATCCATATTTTTTTCAGGAGCTTGGAAAATACTCTCAACTGAGATTTAGAGAACTACTTTTGAATCTTGACTTTATACTAACTTCTTTTATTCCTTTGAAAGACCATTTAAACTTGTCCAAAATACTAGCCACTAGTAATATGTGAATATTTAAATTTTTGCTAATTAAAACAAAATAAAATTAAAAATCCAATTTCTCTGTTGTATTAATTAGAAGTACTCATTAGCCATGTGTAACTAATGACTACTATATTTACCAGTGCAGAATAACATTTCCATCATTGCCGAAAGTTCTGCTTGACAGCCCTGAAGACCTGGCTGCACTTTCTACCTGTGTAAAATAAGATAGTGGACTTCATGGTTTCTCCTAGTCTAGTTCTGTACTGCTTGCATGATAACAACTTACACTGGGATGGGTAAGCTCAGGCTGTGTTATACTATGATTTCTATGAAGACGCCGATAACATCTGTAAGAATTCTGTGATAAGCAGACTGCAATGCCAGCAATAACCACTGTGTTTTGTCTTCTTCCTACTCTATTCCCACCTTCCTTCTCTTCCCCTTTTCCTCTTCCTTCTCCCGTTATCTCTTCCTGATTTTATTTTCCTTCTCCTTCCTCTCCCACTTCCTTTTTAAAGATAAAGGCCATCTGACCTGAATCATAAAGATGAGTCAGCAAATTTCATAGGCATCATTTGCTACTCTTAGTGTGATGGTAATAATCAATACAGACTGGATTATATGGGTAACATCTCAATAGCTTACCACAGGTTTATTTCTATCTCATGCAAAATACCCACTGAGGCCCACTGTGGGCTCTGTTTGCATTATCCTTACTCTTGGATTCAGGCTCATAGAGCAAGCAGTACTTCCCCATAGCAAAAGGAAAAAAAGAAGCCCTGGCACCAGGCTTCTTCCCAAGAGTGCCACATGTCATTGGTGCTCACATTCCTTGGCCAATGTGCATTCATGGCCACATATCACCTCAAGGGTATAGGGAAGTATGATACTATATTGTCCCTGGGAAGAAAACTGGAAATATTTAATGGAGAGGATGAATGTGCAACACAATATTCATAGGCTAACATCCAGTAAGAATGCTATTCATAGGACCAAGAAGGGAAAAGCAAACACTACGGATGCAGATGCAAAGTGGCACCAGCTCCTGTAAATTGCAGGACTCCATACCCATTGTCCTTCATATTGTTGCTGCATAGAAATGCTCAATCAAGTTTGCCAGATCTCCTCCTTTTCCTCCTCTTCTTTCTTTTCAAGAGAAGCTGGAAATAGAGTCTAGTGTTATATGAACTATCTTTATTTTTAAAATATGGGCTCATTATTTATCAGCATTGACTGGATCAAAGGATATACCACAGAAACAAGTGGAGCACCCATATATTGCTCATCAAATTTGGAATGGGAGTGTTAACTTAAAAAAACCATTGAAACCTGTATAGAATTCTTGAGCTTTTTTGAGCCAAACTGTCGACATATACAGGAAAGCAGAACCTCAAGGAACTGAAATAGTGCTCTGGAGAATGGCGATTTACATTTGTATTTATACATTGCAATCAAAGGAGGGACATAGGTGGGTTACATGAAATTCATTGGTGATGAATGAAGGAGGTGTGATAAAGCAAAGATGTGGGAAACCCCTAGGATTGGATAAAAAGTAAAATGATGGACACATACTTAGGTGGGTGCAGGGACAACTAACATGATAATGAAGGAATTTGTGGTATTCTGTCCTGGTGCCCACCACATTTAGTTGTGCCCTAGTGGCTCCAGAAAAAGGGAAGTTACTAATTACCCAGACATTTCAAGGATATGTTATCTTAGATGCAAAAAGACAGATAGGCTCAGTTAAGGTAAAGGTTGACCTGGTCAGTGAAGATACCTGCCTAGGATGTAACTGCCCACCACAATTGCGTTTAGTTAAGTTTAATTTCAGACCATCCTTTGTGGTTACTTTCGGTCTTTGAGTTTGCAAGACTGCCATGCAATGCTCCCCTGAGCTTATCAGGTCAGCATGTGGCCCTTTTTGTCCACAGGAGGGTGGTAAAAAACATAGTAGAAAGACTGGCCTGGGAGGTAGGAGACCTGGGCGCTAGTCCTAGTAATATAACAAACTCCCTGTGTGACACTGAATGAATCACTGACCTCTCTTTCCTCATCTATAGCAAAGGGATATTGTACAAGATCCATGACAAGGCTCAGTATTTCAGTATGGTTTCTAGCAGTTTTAAGTGTAACCCGCGGTACAAGGCACCTGATAGCATAAATTTGGTGGGAATTATACCATAATTCCTTTCTCCATTTTGCTAGGCTCTGGGGCAGAGGACCAGAGATCTGAGAGAAGGAGATTCAGATTTCATGGACATCTAAGTAACTCTAGACACGGACCTTATTCAGAGTTGACTTAGGACAACAAAAATCTCTAAGGTCTTTTTTTAACAGAAAAATAGTAACATTGTGTAGACCACTGAAACAGGGATTTTAGGGTTAAGATAGGACAGGTTTAGGAAATTTTGGAAATTAAGAGGACCGTGGTGTAAAGCACAGCTGCAGAGCAGCAGCAGGTGTATTTCCATAGAATGGGGGAGTTGGAAACCTGCAGCAGGTACTTTTCCAGAGAATGAGGGAGCTGGGAACAGCAAAAGGTCTATATATTACAAAATAAAGAGAAGGAAGCCTTTCATTCCGAGGGAGAAGGAAGCCCAAAGGAAAGAGAAAAAAAAAAAAAACAGAGAAGGAGGGAGAAGAGAACCTTACATGCCCCCTGTAGGTTCAAACTTTGAACCTAGCAGTTACTATAGTAACCAGTCTAAGGGAATAGTGACCAATCAGAGGGGATATCAAGGCATCAGGATCTGCAGCCTTTATAAGCCATAGGGAAAAGGAACTCAGTGGGACCTTTTCCCCCTCCCTACTTAGGAGTCCATTCTGTGGGACTCTGCCCTCTCCCCACGTGGGAGTCTGTATTTGTTCTTCAATAAATCCTCAGCTTTGCTATACCACTTTCTATCCATGGATTCATTCTTTGATTCCGGCAAACAAAGAAACCAGGTTCCAGTTCCAAAATTCCATACCACTGCCTGGAAAAAAATAAGGGTAGTTAATACTAAGACCTTCAACTTTGGCATTAGACAGATTTGGGCTTGGATTATGCCTTGCTAGTTACTAAGTGTACATGATCTGACCTTATCACTCATTCTTCTCTGCCTCAGATTTTTCATTGATAAAATTGTATTGATAACTATGGCAATGCTATTTTCTTCAAAAAGTGGTTGTGAAGGTTTAATTATATAATACATATAAGGTGCCTGATATTTAAAATGTCTGAGCTATTATTGTTACTGTGTCGCTCCAACTTCTTCTCCCCCCCCCCCTCTTCCACACATAATGCTTCTGGAACATAAACATGTGATGCCACATGTTTCATTGAAATTATGCTCAATGTGCAACAGAAGAAACTGCTGGGTTTATGATTTTTCTCTTTTTTTCTAATCAGATCTTTTGTAAATGTAGCTTTGTGGCTCTGGAATTAGGAACCCAGAAAGAGATATCTTAATGGGGATTCTTGTCTTGGACTTGTTTTACATGAACATTTCATTAAGAAGATTATATCTGTACTAACCAGAGGGGACTTTTATTGTGCTACATGTCTGCTAAGAATCTGAAATAACTGCTTAGAGCTTTCAATACCATCGATGTAAATTCAATTGGCCTAAATAAGGCCAGCAAAATTGTTTCCAGACTCTGTGTCTCCAAATCATAAGATTTGAAACAGGGTGGCAATTAGCAAAATAAATATTTCTTAACATTTATTGAGGTTGTGTTTTTTTCTTGTGATGAATTTGGAGACCTGTGCATTCCAGGGCTAATTAGAATCATTTCAACTTCAAAGTACATTAGCCTTAATTTAAAGCTTTGAAGACACCCTGAAACTTAAGCTGCCATGACATCATTTTATTGAGTGTTTATCTAGGTTGTTGGTGTAAGGATGAGAGCTGATCATTGTATAATTTAGTATCAAGAAAATAATTACGTATGTTATATCTGTGATTCTAGGTCAATTTTATTTTTCCTGCAAAAGATTAATTGCATGTGTTAGATTATACTTGAATAAAACCTCTTCAACTGTTACATGCACCATTTCTAAAAGTAACTTTAAATATGACTTTGGGATCTTGTTTTTTTTATCATAAACATTCTACTCATCTGTTAAAACATTTGATATTTATTATACTAATTTTGTCTGTAGAGAAAATTGCTTTTTTTTTTCCAAAGGCAAAATTGAACTGCTTTTTCTCCTTTGAGTAGATTCTGTCATAAATGCTAGTACAAAAAAGGACATACACTTTTTGGGATCAAGTTAAGTTTCAGTTCTTATTTATTGGAGCTGCTGCATAAAAGACAAAATCTGAGAAAGTGTTTTGTGTTAGTACAATATGCTTTAGCAAAAGGGGAGGCCTTACTGCTTTCCCCCAGGACTTGAAATTTATACATGCTCATTATAAATATGTCAAAGTTTTATATTACCTACCATGAAGAAATAATACTGTTGATAATTAAAATATATCTTTATTTGTCTCTTCTCATACAAATAATAACATAAAAATTATATGCCAGCCTAGCTGGGAGGTTAATTTGGTTGGAGCATCATCCATATACCAAAAGGTGTGGGTTTGATTCACACTCAGAGCACACACCTAGGTTGTGAGTTAGATCCCTGGTTGGGCGTGTATGGAAAGCAACCAAGAGATGTTTCTTCTCTCCTTCTAAAATTAATGAAAACATATCCTTGGGTGGGGATTAAAAATTACTTCCCAAATAATTCCAAATTACTTAAAACAGATTTAAATGGGGCATTTTTATGTGGTTATATTTTATTCCTCTTTTTAAAATATCTAGATACCTAGTTAAAAAGAAAACATTTACTGGTGGAAACTATAATTCTTGCTTAAATCTGCAGGGATAAAAAATTTGGTTGATGCATTTTCTTTGTCTTTTCTTCCTTGAACATAATGGCTACTAAATGTTGGGCAGAGAAAAGAGAAAACATTGAACTTGAAAAAAGTCAGTTTTGCTCCTCTTAAGAGCCCCAAAACTGGAAATGAAATGAAAAACAAATATTAGCCACCATTTAAACAGTGAATGGAGAAGTAGATGACAGAGCACAAAGGCAAAAAGTAAATAATATCTGTAATGTATCTGCACTTTTTCTAAATTAATTGGTTTAAATCCTAATATACCAGTAAAATAGCAACTAAACTTTAATTGAAGATAGTTAACAATGTTAAAAATAGTCTTAAGTCCGAATTTATTCAAGATTTATATTATTTCTTCCCTATAACAAGTAGTATTTAGAGAGGTTTGGTTTTCCTTCACCAGAGTGCTTATTCATTCTTCAAAAATTTCTAATTCTGTACTCATATCCTTTGTATATTGGTACTCCAGTGCATATCATTTTTCGATTGATATCCAAAAGAACGTTTGTCTTTCTTCTGAGATCTTACAGGTGGCTCCATATTCAAAGCATCATAGGAAAGAGCCTGTTACCTTAGTTTGAAGTTTAGTAGTTTATAGAGTCTAACATACTGGACAAGAAGAAAATAAAGCCGGGTGGATGGCACGACAATGGGCAAGGGTTCACTGAACTCATGGGGGAACAAGAGAGTGGCATCTTCCTGTTGTCACTGATAAGTGACTACACTGTTCATGTTTTTCTTTGTCAGAGAGAATCACCTTTTCAACCTGCCACCTTAAGTAATTCAATTCTTGGCCTGGTGTAAAGTTAGGAAACATACTTAGAAAATGTCACCTAGTTGCCTGACCATTATTAAAACCTTTTCTTACTAAGTCATGAATAAGACCAGTTCTTTCCATGTCCATGGTCAGGAGGTGACTCTGAAATGAAGACTATAATTACATTTGTAATATTCAAATTCATTTTGTGGTTTTGAGGTAGAAATGTCTTCTTGCTGTGGACTGGGCAATCTTCCCAATCCCCCTGCTTGATTTCCAAATGGCTGGAACTAGAAGTAATTCTGCTTTGACAATCTGCTAATGAGCCCTTGTATCATCTCTCCAGCTGCCTTATGTTCAGTGGAAGTGATCAAAACACCTAAAGAAAATTCACATATCCAAAGGATCTAAAGGGTCTATTTTATGTAGGTTACTTTGAAACAGATTTGGCTTTTTACTACCCTCCAATTTCATGTAGTATCTCTTTAAATAGGTAGTAAACTCTCTTTTAGTTTCCCTACCTCTTGATTTATGTAACCCCACAATGCAAAACATTTGAGTAAAATGCACACATGAATGGATGAAAGTTCTTGTTCAAATATTAATTACAAATTAAGATGCATGTTTCCCATCTGGAAAAGCACAGAAAGCCATTCCTGAAGGAGTACTAGAGCAAAGGTACAAAGTCTGGAGTGCTTTCAAGTAACAAAAGGTAATTTGTTTTGTCTGAAGGTAGACAGTGAAGAAAAGACTGGTGAGTTGGACTCACTATATATTTGCACAATTTTTAACTTTATGTAAAATTATCCAGTTTTGGCTTTTGCCATAACTAACTACTAGACCATAGCAATGAACATAACACAGATAAAACCTTTATAAATCCCATTACCCATGTGGCCCAATCTTAGCATGGAACCAACGTAACAGTAGTCTAGTAGGGGTGTCCCTCCCAAAATGTATATGCACTTTAACAACTGATAGCTTAATTTTGAAAATGTATTTTAATAAAAACTGCCTTTATAATTATTCAAACTGTGTGTATACATTTTTTGGGACACTGTGTGTGTGTATGCCTATCCAAAACTATAACAGCAAAATTAAAAAAAAATCAGATTAATACATTAATGTTCAGCACAGGTTTTTAACATCCCTAAAGGTGATTCTCTTAATTCCAAACATCCTTTCAGCCCTGCTAATATCCAGGGAAAATCTTTATGGCCTTCACATTTCCTTCTACACTGAGCAATAGAGTTTCTATTTCCCCCCCCCACTCACCCCATCTTAGCTTTTGTTATGTAGATAATTTAGCCTTTAAGTCTTAAATTTTGTTTTCCCCACCAACATTATAAAAGAACATTTTGGATATGATCAGCAAAAGAATCCTGTCCCTTAGAAGGGGACAGGCAGAAACATCAAGCACTCTCTACTACCCAGACAACTGCTAATGTGCTGTAAAGGAAAACAGAGGACCAGGGCTTAAATCAAGAATTCCAGTTATTACTGACTGAGTTGCCTTGGGCAAATGAATTAACCATCAATAACTGGGCTCCTCACCCAGATGGGGAGTACTTCAGTTGGTTGAGCATTGTCTCCTGCACCTGAAAGTTGCCAGTGCGATTCCAGGTCAGGATGCATACCTGGGTTGCAGGTTCAATCCCCAGGTCAAAGTATGTGTGCGAGGCAAGTGATTGATGTTTCTCTTTCACATCGATGTTTCTCTCTCCCTTCCTCTCTCTAACTATGTCTTTTGATGAGTATTAGAAATTAAATAAATTTCTCATCTGGAAAATGGGGATGATAATACACTAATTTCACAGGATGGTGAGTGTATGTGTGTTCAACTGCAAAGAGCCACATAAATGAGAGCTATTCATTTGAAATTATTTGAAATTATTGAGAGTTAGTTCACCACCTTCATTTGGGAAGAACATTGTTCCATTTTTTCCATGTGGTCCTGTCCTCAAATTTTCAATGTTCTTCTGTAGCTCTCCTGTTCATCCTGGAGGAATATGTGAGCGCTCTAGGCTGCCTGAACTCTCTTCCCCTGCTAAGCCCTCATTAACATTTTGCTCTGGGACAAGGAAGTCCCAGAGTAATGTTAATGCCTTATTTTTCTTCTTTGTATCACTGCCATTATTGATTCCTGAGATGTCTTCACATTGTCCCCTTAAGTTAAAGGCTATTTTATTCACTTGTGAGCTTGTGATACCACTGAAAACTTAACTTTACACTCTCTCTTTTCTTTCAGCTCAGACTCTGATAGTTTAAATCAACGACTTCTGTCTTAGTCCATTAGGCTATCACAACAAACTTACATAGACTGGGTAGTTTATAAATAACAATTTTATTTCTCATGGTTCTGGAGGCTGGATCGGGGTGCCAGGGGGTGTGAGGAGGGCCTGCTGCAGGGTGTCAGACTTCTCCTAGGATTGTCCTATGATGGAAGAGGTTGGGTAGCTCTGTGGAGTCTCTGTTATAAGGGCATGAATCTGATTCATGAGTGCTCCACTCTCATCTCCTAATACCATCTAACTTGGAGTTAGGATTTCAATATATGAATCTTGAGGGGACACAAATATACAGACTATGACAACTTTGATTAAAACAAAACCAATGCAAAAGGAAACCAGCAGGAGTTGTCAGAATATCCAATTTACTGCTTTTCATACGTTTCACAGTGGAGGACCATTTGGGCATGAAGAGCTGTTTTAAATCGACTTGGTTTACTGCTATGCCCTCTGACATCTATATTAACAAGGTCAAAATCAAACTAGTAACCAGGAAATACTCAAAATTGAGCTAAAACTGATTTGGTCATTGACCTTATACATTAATTGCTATTAGCTATGTCATAGTCATAGTTTAATCTAGTGCTATTTCCCCAAGGAAAAGACCAGTTTTGAGTAAATATAATGGCTAAATCCATAACTATGATGTCATTATTCCTTAATGATTGAGATTCTAATTTAATTTATGTACTACTTTAGTGCAGGAAATTAACTGATGTGTCCATTTGTTTTAAAGCACAGATGTATAATAAGGCTTTTGAATTAAAAATAACATTACTTCACTTCATCCCCTTTGGGATATTTGGCATTTTATTAATATTATAGATATCGAATCTGAGTACATGAGATTACCACGATGGAAGCCACATTAAGGGAATGTTAGCTACTGTCTAGGTCTCTGGGACATACTCATTAGTATGGAGCCTTGGCGCTTTTTAAAGTACTATGGGGACTGTTTTTCCCAGGCTGCAGCAGGTGGCATGTGAAGTATGGTAGCAATCAACTCAGGTAGAAACTGCTGTTTGGTTTCTGTACTTATTTTTTTGCTAAAACAATAGAAAGTTACTTTGATTTTCTGAACTTATGTATGCTATCCCAATACTCTATTGATGATGGTTTGAATATCCCATTGATTGTTATCTCACTGGTTATCAAAGCACATTCTTCTGGGAACCAGGACAGTCAATTATCCTAAATTGCCTCAGTACCTACAGATAATGCATTTTGGTTTGAAGCATCTATCTTATATAAAAACTGCTGTTTGAAATTTTAACCTTGCTATTGGCTTCTGTAAATGTTTGCTTGCTTAAATAATAAGGAAAATGAGACTATTCTCACTTTAGAGAGGCCATTAAACCTTTCCTGGACAAAATTATCAGTGCTGGCATGAGGCCAGGTCTTTGGTTGAGGTCTCAAGGCCTCAGCACATAGGGACCCTTTAAGTACTTGCAAAGGGGCGGGAAACATTCCATATCTGGGAGATAAAGAAGGTAAAAACATATAAATAGGAAAAATTTTTGCATGTTGGGGCCCAGAATTTGAGAAACATTTTCCTCTGGACCCACACATAATAAATGTAACTCCAAACTCTCTGAGCATTGTTTGATTATTCCGTTTTTTTTTTTTTTTTTTTTTTTTGTAGCAGGTTGACTCAGTGATCCCAGAATCTGGACAGTACAATTATTCTAGATTGCCCCGGTGGTCCCAGATAATATGTTTCTGTTGATTCAGTGATCTGTAGACCCAAAAGCTATATTTTAGATAACTAACTTGCTCAATTTCACTTTTGTAATTGCTTTGTACAATCAAGTTCCTCATTCCAGACCCAAAGATGTAATTGATACCTTTGTGATATTCTGCCAATATAAGCGAGATGTGACAAGCTGTTCAGGTTGTGATATTTGGAGTGCTGAATTGCTCTTTCATATGCCACCGGCTTTTAATAAATGACCCTATAATTTAACTTCTTGTGGCATCCTTTGTAAGATGGGGGCACACTACAACATTTGGAGGCCCCACTGAGATCCGCCACTAGGAAGCGCTGCCAAGGGAGGCCAATCTCCCCTGGGCCGGTCATGGAGTCTGAGGGCTCTCTAACTGGAATGCATTATCTGTAGCTACTGAGGCAATTTAGGATAATTGACTGTCCTGGTTCCCAGAAGAATGTGCTTTGATAACCAGTGAAATCACAATCAATGGGATATTCAAACCACCATCAATGGAGTAGAGGGATAGCATATATAAGCTCAGAAAATCAAAATAGCTTTGTTGTTTTAGCAAACAAATAAGTACAGAAGCCAAACAGTAGTTCCTCCCTGAGTTGATTGCGACCATACTTCACATGTGGTTGCTAGGGCATGAGGACAGGGAGCTGCTTAAAGCTCTTTTTTTGTGTGCTGACAGAAATTCTCAGCTTGATGCAGGGACTTCTGTCCTGAAAATGTGCCTCCCTTCTTTCCATTCCTTGGAAATGCTGTGGCTTTCAGATTGGTTGTCTGGGGTGGTTGTGGGGATCTCAGAGACACACAACTTAACACTTGTTTTCTAGATAAACCTCTTAGTGGCTGTGTGACCTAGGGGATATTGTTTAAAACTTCACTGAGCCAGTTGGTTTATTTTTTAAATTGAGCTATTGGCGTGTGTGTGTGTGTGTGTGTGTGTATGTGTGTGTACGTGCGAAATGAGATAGCAAGTCTAAACTAGGCCCTGAGACATAGGAGGTATTCAATATATGCAGTCACTTTCCATCTTTCATTAATCTCATCTTTAGTGACTGGCTCAGTTTGACCCTGAAAAACTGTAACATTTGCTCTAAGCAGTGTGTTTTCTAGGATACTGACAATGTGAATAACAGGAGCTCTGAATCAAAGTACTGTTTATACAAGATTAGAAAGGGACAGCCACAGAGCTGAGAGGAAATAGATTGATTTCAGCTTCAATTTTTATAACTTTATTGGTGACACATAGTACAAATGGACTGCCTAGGCTAACAAATTAAGTGTTTGTGTCTAGGAACAGATTTTAAATCACATCTCTCTCTGTCGTCTCATTAGGTATCATCCCCTCCGCCACCCCCACACCAAATTCAGTTTTGCTTATAGATGTTTGGCTGCCTTTGTTTTCTAGGGCAGAGTTTCTCTCTTTGGAGAGGAATTTTTCTTCCAAATTTAAAGAAATTGAAGTAAGATATGGAGAGGTGAAGTCTCTCAAAAAATGAAAATGATAAAAGTTTGAATAAATAGATCTTTAATGACAGCCTAAAGGAGCTCTGATTATTGAATCTCAGGAGAAGATTCTAAGGTGATAGAGAGACATAACAAGCCTGAAATAAATAATGTACGTGCCAGTGAATAGCTTCTTCCTATTTCCTTTCAAGGAAAGAAGAAAGGGGCTTCTTTTCAATATTAAGAGTAATTTGGATGCAACTATAAGATGCAGCTCTTGCCTGTAATGGTTAGCAGATAGTGGAATTCAGCGTCAAATGAACCTGCAAGGTTTCTTCCTCCAAAGAATCTTGTGGGAAAGAAGACCCACAGTCTTTCTGATACAGATGAAGAGCATCTTGCCCAGTGGCAAACACGTTGGCCATTCCTCCACCCCCTTCCCCACTATGACCTCTGGAGGAACAATTTAGATATAAATTCCAACTATTCTTTGCTTTTAACTAGTTTGTTTATAGTTCTGTGTGATATATTTAACAAAAGGCTTATGCTGAGAGATAGATTTTCAACATAAGGGTCTAATGGCAGATGGAAGGAAAGGAAAGCTGTGCATTGCTTGGTATGTTTTCCATGTATCATTTTATTTACTCTTCACTATTGTCCTGTGAGATAGGCATAACTGTCCCCCTCTTCTCGATGAGAAAAGGGAAACTTAGAATAGCTAAGTTGTTCATGCTGATGCCTGCTGACTTAAAAGCCTGAGCTGTCTCCATAGCTCTGTGCACCCCCAGGTCTTTCTGAACATCTGTTACTGAAGGCATGAAAACAGGTGCCTGCTGCCCTTATCTTCCCTGAGGACACAGCAATGTTCACAGGAAAGAGATAGTGTTTGGAGGATGGCCTTTGAAGAATTTACCTCGTATATTCTTTTTATTTAGAAATACTGTCTTGTGACCCCCTAATCAGAAAACTAATATTTAAGAAATGAACCTAGACCCTCATATATTTCTGAAGACTGGAGAATTTAGTAATTTAGTAAGATAGCGTTTTCACTCATTTCCTACTTCAGTTTTTTCATGTGGGTGAATAATTATGAAGTTATAAACAAATATAAGTGCTATTGTCAAAATATGATCCTTCTGTTTCTTAACCTATCAAATCATATCTACTAAGATTTACATTTTTAAATCATGGGGGATATTTCACCAGTGGATTAAAAAATTTGAGGACACTTTCCAATGACAGTATTATTGGAAAAATAAAGAAAAAAATGGGGGAAAATAAATGAGAGAAATTCAACAGAGAAAAACCGGTCAAAGATGGCAACACTTGGTTTCTAAAGTGAGCCATCTCTCTGATTTTATGCGGTATTTAGAACCAAAGCCTCTCTCAGTTCTTGGCTTTAAACTCCAGACTAATCTATGACTCTGATTGTATTCTCTTCCCAATCCTGGAAAAGAAATATATTTCAAAAATATCATCATTGCTATCTATCAGAAGAAAACTTCAGAATGAAATTAATTTATCTGTATTAAAGTATTTTTACATGTTTTATTTCTTAAGTACATCATGAGGTGGTCATTTGTTATTTCTAGAATTGTCATTTTCAAGGAAAGCTTGCTTAAAAAATGAAATATGTGAAGCTAAAAATTACTCAAATGCCCAGGAATAGTGGGATGAATGTTATTTTTATACCATGTAACACCACATAGCAATGAGAATGAAGCTCTTTAGCTGCAACAAAATGAGTGAATCTCACAAATGGAATGCTAAGAAAACGAAGGCAGACACCAAAGAACCCATAGTATATAATTGTACACTATCCAAAGTTCCATTAATATAAAGATCAAAAACTGGCAAAACTAATCCATGCTGTTCATAGAAATTTTCCCTGGGAGGGGAATGGCAACAAGGAGGAAGCAAGCACCATAGAAATTACTGGGGTGCTGATAATATTCTAAGCCTTGTTTTGGGTTCTTGTTATGGGGTGTGTTCCCTTTGTGATAATCCATTGAGCTGTGTGATTAGAACTTGTAAATATTTCTGTATCTATGTTTCTCTAATTAATGGCTAGTAATGTCTAATTTAGACAAAACAAGCAACTAAATATGTAACAAACTTACTGCTGGATTATTTAGGCACCACTGCAAAGATAAGGGTTACCATATTTTGTTTTTAAGATGTACTTAGTTTTAAGTTATATCATCTTTGAAGTTACCAGTAAAATATATGTCATAATTCAAAGTATCTATATTAATAATAGAGGAATGTACAAACTATCTGGGACACTGTCACAGTAACAGTAATTACCAAACAGCAGGCTATGTGGAGTGACAAGGCTGGCAGGGAGGTTAGTGAGGGACAACCAAATGACTGAACAGCAGTCTGCGTGGGTGACCAGGCCAGCAGGGGGATTAGTGAGGCATGACCAAATGACTGAACAGCAGGCTGTGTGGGGTGACCAGGCTGGCAGGGGTTGGCAGCTGGGGGCAACCAGGCCAGCAGGGGAACAGTTGGGGGTGACCAGGCCAGCAGGTGGGAGGGCAGTAAGGGGCAATCAGGCAGGCAAGCAGAGGTGGTTAGGGTTGATCAGGTTGGTGGGGAGGGCAGTTAGGGGCAACCAGGCAGGGAGGCAGTTGAGCAGTTAGAAGCCAGTGGTCCTGGATGGTGAGAGGGATGTCTGACTGCCAGTTTAGGCCCAATCCCTGGGAGTTGGACATCACCCAAGGGGTCCTGGATTGAAAAGGGTGCAGGCTGGGCTGAGTGGACCCCCTCCTACAATTCCTGTGCATGAATTTTATACACCGGGCCTCCGGTTTTATTATAATTACCAGTAGTTCTTTCTTAATTGCATTTAAAATGTTATTTTATTATTGGTAATGTGCGAGGTTTGATGAAATACAGTAATAAAAATTGTTTTATGATATAAATGCCTAAATAAGTTGTAGATTGATATTTGTAGAAATAAATTCATTGTTTTCATTTGAAAATATTAAGGGGGAATTCTGTGGCATTTTGGAACATTTTTACAATACTTATTTGGATGAATAATGTATAAGCAATCCTAAAATATTTTTGAATAATACAAATGAAAAAGCATCTACTTTACCATTTTAAAATATATTTTAAAAGTAAAAGAATAAATTTGAACAGATAAGTAAAACAGAGTAATGTCATCCCAAAACTAACCAAATACATGTGAGAAAGTAATTGTATTGAAGGGGTGGAAAAGTTCAGGTAAAAAAGAAAAAATCAGGGGTGGAAAGTTCAGGTAAAAAAAGAAACAAGGAAATGAGTGAAATATGGTTGGCCCTTCAATATGTCACATTTAGTCTGTGTTTCTAAAGATTATGCATGAGAGATAGAAGATATCTGGTCTTTGACTCAAGATAGACAGGCCTGTCAGTCTCCCTATGTCAAGATTAACCACTTTTCTCCTTAGGAAGTACTTGTGTTTGCCTGAGCATGTCCCTGTATTTGGCTTTTTCACCTCCCCAATGTCTCAAATGAACTACTGGATAGGAAGTAGGCCAGCCTTATATTAATGTATTAGCCTATTAACAGAGAAAAACCTCAACCCTGGAGAGTAACTTCAAAAAAGTGAAAACTATTGCCTAACTAATAGCTTATTACATCTATTTCATGTACAATTCTTTTCCCACCCCCACCCTCCAAATTTAAAAGGATTCTTCCACCCTAACTCCTGAAATTAATGAATACTCAAAAATAAAAGTAATGGGGTATTTGGGTTTTTTAAACATATAACTTGTTAATTAAAATGATAGGAAAGTCCATTTCCAGAAGAAACTATTTCTTATTAATGCGGTATATAAAACTGATAGGATACTACATTGATTGCTCTCTTGTCAGTTAAAAAAAAAAGTTAGGTCAAGAGAAAAAAAATTTCAATTACATTTACAGTAGCAGCTGAAGGAGAACAAAATCAATGAAAGGAGCATACTTATTAGAGACCTGCAGTTGCCATAAAACTGAAACTAAATCACAGTGACAGTGTCTGAACTTCAGATAAATTACTTTGAATTCAGAATGGGAACCTGGAGAAATAATGGAAATGATATTGCAGTTGTTGTGAAAAAGGTTAGAACTTTTTATAGCCATTGCTTCTCTGGATCTTGTAGTTATTGTCAAGAACAAATACTGATTTGTTATATTTTTCACTTTATTTTATTTTTCTGTGGAGGGGGTATTCTATGGTTTCTCCAGCAGATAATTCTACCTTTTAGTTTGTACTTTCACTGAAATGCTGGAGTGTTATGCTCAGATGTTCAGAGTAGAAGCAGAGTTTTCTGGGAACTCAAAGCAAGGTGACCCTTAGGGAGAAAATTGTTCACTTTGAAAAGAGGGTAGATTGAGAAAGGAGTTGGTGAAGAAGGGCCAGCCAGCTCTGTCTTGTTTGCCAAATAGAGACACAAATCATCTTGGTCCTGAGGCCTCTCCTAAGCTTTCTCCTGGTGTCAAAAGTCTTTCTCCCTCAAACTCTGTGCTGTCCTGTGATTTATGTTTTATGGTGGGCTTCCAAACTTTGGCAAATGGTTATGAAATGCTGTCCCTGCCTTTAATGAGTGCAGACAATTCAGAAACTTCTCAGAAGATGAAGTTGCTTTTCTTAGTGAAGAAAGAGGCAAAGCCATTGGCAAGTGATGGGAGATTAGGGAGATTAGGAAGTAGATGATTTGAGGATAAAGTGAAACGTTGGGTTAAGGGATAGTGGGGGAGTCACAAACAGCTCATTAGTTAAGTTTAAAGACCAAATGAGTAGAAAATTAAGTATTTGTAATTATATCAATACATCCTATTGTGTGACCTTTTACCCCTTGATAGTATTAAGTCAGAGTGTTATGAGAGAAGGTAAAATGATGGCTTAATTTTTAGCCACATAAACTTCAGGACAGTTGATTTGCTTCAATGCTCTACCCCCAGTGAGTAGGACAGTGCCTATAAGTATAGATGTTTAATATATGTTTGCTGATTGTTTGTTTGATTGATTGAATGAATCAATAAGTTAATCAGTAGGACAAAAAGGAGAGCAAGATAATTGGGGGTAATATTGAGTGACCAAAGTGTTTTAGTATAGGGTATAGACAAACTAGAAATGAGAAGAAATGGCTGATATACTGGGATAAAATGTATAACAGAAACAAAAGTTTTCAATAATAAAAACACTAATTATACTTAAAATAAGAAAGAGAAATCTATGAGTATAGGAATTTGTGGTCTAAGAATTGAGTAAAACACTTCAAGATAAAATTATATTGGTTTATCTTATTTATACATTTTTGTCTCTTCCACTAACTTATGAGTTCTTTAAAGGTGGAGCCTTTTATTTCTTGGTACTTTTTTTTCATAGAATCATAGGGCACAATAAATAAAGAATGAAATTAATAAAAATACATGTATAAAATTGAGGCTCAGCTTCATAGATGACTTTCCATTCAACTGCAAGTAATTCCCTCAGCACCCCTATACCTCAGTTTTATTTTACTTTTATTGTCAGCAAAAAAATGTAAGATACTTTTCTTATTCATGCATTCTGTGAGGAATAATTTAATAAAAGTGATACAAAATTTTATATTATATTGATTTAAATGAATAAGATTTGAGAAATGAATGATAATTTTCAAACTCAGGAATAAAAGTACAGTTGCTGGAAACTTAGAGCCAGTTAAATCTCCTACAACTGGCCTCCTCTGATACCACATCGATGACATGGAAGTGTGCCATCTAATTCTTATCAAGTTAAAGTAAAAGTTCAGGTTCACCATTTAGCCTCTTTTGACACTAAGAGTTTGGAGGGTGGGGATTTCTCATTACTACTAGATAGGGATAGAAGTCCGGGATCTGTATATGGTATCTATTGAACACTAATACTGGTGGAGAGGAACTGGGTACCTTACATTGGTGAAGAAAGCCCCAGCTCCTTCCTCAGTCTTCTCTGACACCACCTCAGCAGGGGATTGCAGTACCTCATTATAGCCTGACTCTGGTGGATGGGTAGGAACTGTATTCATCATAGGCTGGCATGTGTCCAGGTGGGTCTGCATTTTTTCCATGTAGTGTTTGGCTGGAGGAGAGTGGCTATTGTCTAAAGGATTCTATCTTCCTAAGCTGTCCTTTTCTTTATTATTTGGCTATAGAGTGTAGACTGCTATTGGTGTATTCTTGCTGGCATTTCTGATTTAATAGCTTCTTGACTCCATATCTGAGATATATGAGGCAAAAACAAAACAAGGAACTCGCCACTGTGTTGATTCCTGGGCTCTGAGGTCCCTAGGCAGTCTATAACTTCTTGACTCCATATTTTAGAATCTTTCTTTTGTTTGTTTTATATATAATATCCATGATATTAAGTTATACTTAGCAATAGAAATAAAGAAAAATAAGTCTACACTATCTTTCCCCTTTATTATATTTTAATTCTAAATTCTTTTGTCATTTTAATCTTTTATGCTTTAATTATGCACTGAATTTATGCTGTAGTCAATATGAAAAATATCATTAATGCAGAGCCATTGATAAGTTATTTTTGAGAATAAATATATTTCTTTACTTTGCCAAATGGAAATAAAGATCATTGATTCATGGGCTTCTAATGTGAATCTGTGTGAGTCTGATAGCACATGAGAGGATGTGTGAAAAAGTAATGTTTGCTATCAGCCTAATGTAAAGCTGGGTACAGTGATGTGCTTCTGCTAAGAAATGACTACCATTGCCTGATTTTAGTAGTTGTTAGCATTGACTCATTTAGGAATCACTATTTAGAATGATAGTCTTGAGAGTCCCTTGTTCAATTGATCTGGATCATGTGTCAAGACCCTACTTGGAGAACACAGATCTTATTCTATGTTTCTGGGCATATATTGCATGATATAGCTACTTTTATGTATTCCTAAAAGTTGAAGATAATTTCTGTTTTTCCTGCATTTTACTTTACCCAGCTTCTATATTCCCAGTTAGATTTTATCTAAAGTCAAGCAAGAGTAAATATGCATATTTTATTCTTTGCACAGTCAAGTTGCAGTGAACTCTTAAAACTTGTTTTCAAATTTACTTCCCTGGGATATATCCCCAAAGAAAGTTTACTTAAATTTACATAAGACCATAATGTTTGTCTTGAAAGATCTCAAGACTTCCTAGAATTGCTATGAACACATTCACTGAATTTCCCCAAGAGGAACTAACTCTAGGCAAAGCTCCTAAACCAAAAGACTCAAATCTTTCCTATTCATTTTCTCCAGAGGAAGCTTTCTAATTTATTTTCCATCTGGAAGACTTTGCTGAAATGGAGTTCATAGCAGTTCATCCTCGTGGCATATATCAGTGTCCTGGCACATAACCTGTCTGTGGATAGATTTCATCAGAACTAATGGGAAGATGAATGTGTTTACCTCTCAGTCCAGAGCTGTTCCTCACTAAAGTTGCTCTGTCATTTAGACATAAGTCAAAGGGTAAAATTATACCATGGACAGATTGAGGGTAACAGGGATGCAAATTTATTAATTATGTCTTCTATAATTAAAATGAGATGTCACACACAAAAAGAACAAGCTGATACTAAAATGAACAACCTCTGTATATTGCCATTTGTTTTCTGTGATGTTGGCTGTATCTCAAGCATAAATGGATTGATGGTTTTGCTAGTTGTGTCAAAACTCTATATAGAAAAAGTGGTAAATGTTTCTTGGGCTTCATGCAAGATGCATGATGTCCTACACTAATGACATGCTGTATTAGCTGTGGTAAGATTTATTGACAACTTAGAGATAGAGAGTATTAGCAGAAGAAATGAGACACCTCAAGCCTCAGTTCAAACAAGAAAGTTGCTCTGCCAGTAGGTTGACTGTGCTACAAGAAACCCTCTCAAAGGGGGAACCTCACTTCTTTGTCAACTTTCATTAAGTTAGATTAGTCCAGGAGGGTGGGAGGAAACACTCAATTTACTAAGTAAAAGCAGATGTTAGGGTACAAGGTAAGGCCCATCATTGGGAGACCTTGGAAACTCATCTTGGGAGTTTTCTATCAAGATCACTGACATTAACCAGATGTCTTTCTGTCTGTCTTTCTCCAGTCATCCAGTCCAGCTGGGCAGGCTACAAGGAAGTAGAAAGACAAGGAAGCCCTATCATGTTTGTTTTTTTTTTTTTTTCTGAGACCAAAGTTTTATATCTCCTACTAGATAAAATTCATAGTACACAACATAGATTCAGATATTCTCAGGTTTCTGGCATATTTACACTATGCCTTGCCCAACATGTGTAAGGTGCTCTCAGAGCATTTTTCTCTGAGTATAGGGGCAATGCCCTAACACTTTCCACTCCTAATGAATTCTCTCCTCAGATACAGACTTGCTTTATACGACACATTTTATTTAGTTTTTCTTTTAAAGAAGAAGCTGATGTGTGATGATCACTTATTTTCCAGGCACTATTAAGTGCTAGACATGAATATATTACCTTAACTCTCATCATTCTAAGATGAAGGTATTAATTTACCTAGTTTTGAGTGAGGGAATTGTGACCCAAAGAGGTTAAATACCTGCCCAAAGTCAGAGAGCAAGTACCAGTAACAATAATGTGCTCTGATGTCATAGAGCTAAATGAAGACAGAGATGATAAAAGAGTTTACAAATACATAAACAAGAAATTTAGAAATTAATAAGTACTATGAATGGTGATGTGATAATCACTGGGAAGAGTGCTAATGGAAGTCTCATTAAGAAGTGGCACAGGATCTGAGACTTGAATGATAAAAAGGAACAAGTTCAGAGAGTGGCAGTGAGAGGTGCTGATTCTTACAGGAAGGACAGAGTTCAAAGCCTGTAGAAGGAAATGAGCCTTATGTATCAGAGAAAGACAAAGAAGACCAAACCCATAGAGGAACATGACAATGGTATGCGATGAAGTGGGGAAAGGAGGCATAAGGGTCAGAGTGGGTAAGGGCTTTATATTTTAGTTGTAAATGACCACTCTGCTTTTATGACATTTCTCTCATCAAGCACTGTTTAAACAACTTTACATATATTTAGTCATTTTATCTTCATAGTGATGGTAGGAGGCAGTATTATCATTACTGATCTCATTTTACAGATAAGAAAACTGAAGCACAAAGAGTCAAGTAAATAGAAGTTGGAATGCAATGGGAAACAACTGGAAAAATTAGAGGAGAGTAGTAATAGAAGAAGATTTGCATTTAAAAACATAACTTTGGAAAAA
The DNA here is from genome assembly GCA_011751065.1 of Lasiurus cinereus. NCBI lineage: Eukaryota > Metazoa > Chordata > Mammalia > Chiroptera > Vespertilionidae > Lasiurus > Lasiurus cinereus. Next base: position 8,962,570 of record JAAGEH010002531.1, read on the forward strand.
AGATCAGGGAATCTAGGCAATAGATAATGGTAGACTCTTCTGTGGTATGTATTCACAATAATAGAGGAAATTGATCTTACGTGTTTGGTATGCCTTTTCTACTGCTGCTGGAGTGGAGGTAGGGAATGATATTAAATGAGAAATCAAAGCAGACTCCTGGGTTCCTCGTTTGAACAGCCAGATGGAAGGCAGTGCCCCAGACAGTAAGTGATGATAATTCAGAAAGAGCAGGTCAGGACACAGTATTAAGATAGTGACACTTATTAAGTATTCAAAGAGTGATGTCAAGTGGGCAGATGGGCAAATGAAGTTTGGAAATCACTGAAAAGTTAAAGTTTGTGTGCACATAAAGCCCAAAGCATCAGGGAAAGTATGTTTCTGTGAATAGATCTGAGATCAAAGATCGGTTTGTGGTAGAAGCCGGAGCATGAAGTTTCTGTTCCTTGTGTAAAGTCATGGTAAGGAGTCATACATTTCTCCTAAGAAAAAACTGTTTAGGTTCCTAATGAAGTGTCCTTCCTAGTATCAGGAGAGGGAGAAGTCCAACCTTTGGCCTTTCTTTTCTGGATTCATTCAGCCTTAGGATCTCACATCCTAGGATTTCACTGCTTCTGATATGCCTCTGACATTAGCCCATGCACTTCTGCACAAGTTCCAGGGCAATGTTACTTAAAAGCATTTTCAGTTTAATCTGCTCATGGGAACAGGAATGGTACAAGGTGAGTATGAACTTTTGAAAGATGATAGCTACCTAAACTTAAGTGGTATTTTCAAAAAAGTTTAAACTGAGCATATTTAAAAAGGACAATGATAAATTGGAGATTTTCTGGCTCCTATGACATGAATAGTTCAATGATTATTTTGTTAGATTCTTGTTTATAGTCCATTTGTTTATTCCTGGAAGGTTCTCCCCCTCAACCTGAATTTGTTTTTCAAATATTTAGCAAAACCTTAACATCTATGTAGTTAAGATATGTTGGGCTTGCATCCCATTACCTATTCTTTTCTATGGAAGGCATAACTGAGATAAGCATTTCTCTCTGAACTCTATTTTATGAAGGTACTATGCTATGAGAGCAAGAAAATGTCAATGTCTGAACTATATTACATCTCCTTAGCTGTTTGCATCCAATAATAATAGTCTGTGAAAATCCAGAGATATTTTCTCATCCATTTTAAAATTTAAAATATTGTAATAATACCTTTGGCATCAGAATGCACCTTTCAATTATAATTGGCAGTGTGTTTTACCTATTGACATCATTTTGAGGTTGAGAGATACAATTAAGAGATTCTCCTTATGATATTTTATAATAATAAATTATTCATTTACATTTTCCTCTTTAAACAATAGGCTCACTAACTCATTTCCCAAAACTTGCCAAAGGTTTTCTATGTCCTGTGCCTTGCAGTTTATGCATTGATAAAGGGAATTTGATAAACAGAATCATCTGGATTGGATAGGACATTTGTCAATATAGGATTTATGGGGGATAGCATTTGCCCTAGTCATGTTCTAAAACCTTGGCACTGAGTTCATCAATCTGCCTCTAAAAGGATAATCCTATTTCTAAAGTGACAGAGTCTATTTGTAGTGGTACAGCCAGTTAACTAAGCTGCCTATGAAATACAAAAGAGAGGAAGAGGTGAGAGATGGGGGTATAAATTGTTAAGATCCTCAGAGAACTTAGTTTGCTGAACAGAGCTAAAAATTACCCTAACTCTTAAGACAATAAAAGCATTTTGAGGAGATGATATTTTTTATTCATTCTCCCTCAACCCCTGCCTTAAGCCAAAAGCAACTTGGCAATTTATTTGCAGATGTACTTCTGTTACCATTTGACGAGAAAAAAACTTTTCAGGGAGCAATGGGCCTATGGTGTTTTACCCACATTGTGTTGTCAACAGGTTGCTTCTATTGTGATGAAGCTTATCTTTTTCTCTCCATTCCTTTCTCCTGGGGCCATAGTACATGTCAAAGGGCTTTTGCTAGAGTACAATATAGACTTTTTATAGCATGATATACTAAAGTATTGATGAAGGTGATTGACAATATTACCAAAAGAAAGATGAGTTCCTCTCATAGCTGTTTCACTTTGAGGTTAGGTCTGAAAGGCCTTTTTTTTTTCTTTATTTCCTTCTCCTGTGTGTGGGACCTTAGTGGTGGATCACCCCCATCTCTGTTAGCAGCACGAAAGAAGGTGAGTGACAGTTTTAGTAATCCTATCTTCATCATACCCATCAATGCCCACTCACAACAGGCAAAACACCCTGTTTGTTAATAAAATGCTTGTTTTATAAATGAAGCTTTAATACATCTATTAGCTTCTGCCTCTCATACCACCCCCACTTAACAGAGTACTGCTCCTCAATGTAATTTATGTGTAAATTCTGGAATAGCCCCAACTCCGGTCAGTTTCACCGGTGAAAACCCAGCCTTGATAGCAAGCTGGCCAGCAAACATGAGAAAAAAGGAGTAGGACCTATGGGATAGGCTTGGAGGGTAAGGGGAAAAGAGGGAGGGAGATCAGAGAGGGGCTTCATTATGGAAAAAAAATGAAAACATCATTTGGATCATGTATTGAAATACAGTAGAGAAGAAGGGGTGAGAGCTAGGAGTATAAATTTGTTAAGATCCTCAGAAGAGCTCAGTGTGAAACAGAGCAAAATTCCACATATGGTTGGTTATTTAACTGCAAGGACTTCTTAATAGTGGATACCCCACTCTTCCAGATAGTAACGACATGGTAACAGGGTCATACCATCATAGGTAGTAAAATAGCAAATAGGGGTTGCCAAAGCTGACAAAAGTCACTTCTATTTCTTCAAATGTAAAATAGAGGTATGGTGTTGGATCAGAAAACTCCTAAAGTTTCTTCATCTCCTTAGAATTAGTTGGACATAGATTCTGTTTTATTAATTGTGTGACCTCTAGTGAGAAACAATAGACACAAAGTAGTGTAGGGAGGACTTCAAGACAAGGCCACATTGATAGGAGGCAAATGGCAACTTGGATCACCTGGAGTCTGTTGAAATTATCTTCAAAACTTCATTAATACCTTCTATCAGGAACTGTTTGAAATCTAAAGGTTATTTTATATATAAAAACTATTGTCCTAATTATATGATCAGCCCAAGGTAGAACAATTACCATTTACTTCTGACATTTTTTTAAAAACTGATATCTAAAATGCAAAGCATTTCAAAAGATCTAAAGCAAAAGTTGAAGTGGCTGTAAAAGAAATATGTCTTTGTTTGATTTTCAAGATGGCCTAAACTTTCCTTGAGTTGGTGATAATATTTGAAAATGGAGAGATTTAAACAAAATGTAGGCCTCTGTCTTTAAGGAGCTCTATCACGGCCATTCTCTGTTGGAGCCAACACTTATGGTGTGAAGATGGCTACATTTCCCATGACTCCCCGCTCTTTTCCTCACAATGAGGTCAAAATCTCTTTATCCTTTTTAGTTGTCTTTATTCTGGTGTTTTGCTTACAACTGGAACATATTCTTTTATTCACCTATATTACCTGCTTCATCCTTGTGGCCACTTGTGTTGCATCATAATAAAAAAATGGCATATCCATTTTTTTATGTTTTGTTTTTTAATATTCCGTTGTGCCTAATTTGTCTGTGTGTTTAAATATTATTTAGGGTAAATATTATTTCCTCTTCAGTGATACATGCCTTTTAAAGGAGAGACTCTTCTTTTTTTTTTAAAATATATTTTATTGATTTTTTGCAGAGAGGAAGGGAGAGGGACAGAAAGTCAGAAACATCGATGAGAGAGAGACATGGATCAGCCGCCTCCTGCATGCCCCCTACTGGTGATGCGCCCGCAACCAATGTACATGCCCTTGACCGGAATCGAACCTGGGACCCCTCAGTCCGCAGGCTGACGCTCTATCCACTGAGCCAAACCGGTCTCGGCAGGAGAGACTTTTCTTAAAGAACTAGTAATGACATAAATATGGCTAACCATCTTTTGAGCATTAGCAGCATTGTTCTCCAAACTATTTCTAATATATACAAAGCTTCATCAAGATATGGTGAAGGGGCTCAAATACAGCATGCTTTTTTCTGAAATTTTCCATATTGACTCAAAGGCCCTGGAACAAGAATTTTATTTGTTAGCATCTGTTTTCTTAGCTGAGATTAGTAAAAATATCCAGGGATCATGTTGTAGATAGCAGGATAGGGAAAGAATACTAAAGGACATAGTTTCCATTGTAAATGAAAGTTTCAGTGTATCAGCTAACCAGTTCATAGCTATTCACCCAATGCCTATCCTGTATCTAGCCTCATTAGTTATGCAATCATTACCACAGTATGATCAAAATACAAGTGTTTTATGCTTTAATTGTGAAGGGAAAATCCTTTCTATATTATAAAATGCTAATATGCAAATGGCCCCCTTGGAAGTTCAACTGGGACTGGTCTTTAGTAATTAATAAAATAAGATTGTTTAATTTTTAACCAGAAATTCTGAATGACTGAATGAAAAAGGTAATGATTCCTATGGGATAGTTTTATTTATAGACTCATAATTAATTTTTTAAAAATATATTTTATTGATTTTTTTACAGAGAGGAAGGGAGAGGGATAGAAAGTCAGAAACATCGATGAGATAGAGACATGGGTCAGCTGCCTCCTGCACCCCCCACACCAAAGATGCGCCCGCAACCAAGGTACATGTCCTTGACAGGAACCAATCCTGTGACCTTTCAGTCTGCAGGCCGACGCTCTATCCACTGAGCCAAACCGGTCTCGGCATCATAATTAATTTTTATTTGATAGTTTTAGACATCCCATAGCACTTTACCTTCAGTGAGGTTTTATTTTTTTTAAAAGAAGTCCTTTTCATTTTTCTACTTTACAAAAGAAGAAACTAAAGTGAACTTTATTGGAAGCTGATTTATTGCATTAATCAGTTATAACACAAATGGGTATGAACAGAGTTTGTGCTTTTGAGACAAGAGCAAAGCCATAATAAAACCTGTCCTAAATGTCACCTCTAGCAGACTGCCCCTTCTTGCTTTACAGTATGCCATTCCATATTCGTCTATTGTTCTTTAAAATGTCATCAGTGACTGCTACAAGGGAACTAATCCGTTTTGACCAGTCTCTTAGGTAGTCACTTTTATCTTGAGTTTATGTTACTCTTTTTATAACTCTATTCATTTTACCTCTGGAATTATAGTGGTCAGGTTTATAAAAGTGATGCAAAGGCCTGGTCATTACAAGTGAAACCAGTGGACTTGGTACTGAGTCCATCATCTGCTCTTTCTCTATCAAAAGTTCCCCTCTATCTCTTATCTTAAACTAAATTAGCTATAAATCCTAAGTATTAAGTATTTCTTTGGCTAGAGGCAAATTTTAAGCTAAAGTAATTGGTTCTTCATAGGTGACTTTCATATACAGTGGTACCTTGAGATACGAGTTTAATTCCTTCCATAACCTTGAGGCGTGGGAAACTATGAGACGCTCGAGTAGTGGTAAACTGGTGGGTCATGGCCAATCCTCGCGATTACTCCTATCTCAAATGTTGCTCATATTTCAAAGCAAAAATTGCTCGCTCGATGGCTCATATCTCAAAAATCTCTTATGTTAGGGCACTCGTATCTCGAGGTACCACTATATAGGAATACATGGACTTTCACATATAGAAATCTTTTCTACTATGAATTTCTTTACCTTTCACTACCTCAAAGAAAAACAAACATAAGAATTTAGAAAAACAGTGTAATAAACAGAGGGCCAGGGAAAGAATTATAGGTTTCTGCTATATTCCCAATATTCTAATTTAAGGTTTCTTTGAAACAGTGACTTAATTTCTTTATCTTACTTTTATATTAAATATTTTTCTGTGTTTGTAATGGTGCCTTTGTCACTGAAAGTTTAGGACCTCAAATTATCTTGGCCTAGGGAGAGAGGAAGCTGTAGTTAATTATAGCTTTCCTGTTATATACATACATTACTCATACACAGTGTTTGATTTAACATTTCATAAAACAAAAGAATAAGGAAAAGAATCTAGCACTCTATTTTGTAAAGCAATATGCTTTTAAATGATTATAATCATACCTGGAAATGCTAATTTTAAGAAAATGAGCACATTCGAAAGAGGATAACAAAGGAAAAACTATTTTTTCAGTGAAACTTGTTCCATGTACCAAAAGGAAGTTGCAGGTTCAATCCCCATCAGGGAGTGTAAGGGAGGCAACCTACTCATGTTTCTCTCTCTCTCTCCTGCTATCTTTAAAAAAATCTATCAGAACATATCCTCAGGTGAGGATTAAAAAAAAGGCTTTAAAAATATGATCCTAAATAATATAACCCTAATATGCAAATTGACGGAATGGTGGAAAGACTGGTTGCTATGACATGCACTGACCACTAGGGGGATACATTAAACGCAGGAGCTGCTCCCTTGTGGTCAGTGTGCTCCCACAGGGGGAGCAGCACTCAGCCAGACACCAGGCTCATGGCTAGTGAGCATGGTGGACATCCCCCGAAGGGTTCTGGACTGGGAGAGGGCACAGGCCAAGCTGAGGGACCCCCTTCTCCCTCTGCACAAATGTTGTACACTGGGCTCTAGCAAATAAATAAGTAAACAAGCAGTCAAGTCACCAACATGTGGAGTTCATGTGGCTCCAGTTTATTTTTTTCTCTCAGTTCCCATCCTCTAACTCACTATGGACACTGGATTTAAGTAAAATCTGGTAGGGATTCTGTTTATGTCATAAGAAGGCACACTTCTGTACTCTTAGCTACTGGTATTGCCTATCCTGTTGGTTTGCACATTCTACTTGATGCTAAAATTTGAGTAACTATGATATAAAAATGATAATATTCTTACATTTTGTAATCTTAGGAATAAAAGTTTCCATGTGCACAGTCACTATGTTGCACCACTTCAGGGGCTGCATACTGTGGTATCTCACAAAGACTCAGGGAGGATGAAGGGCTACTCATGAGGAATCTTCAAGGGATCTTTTACATAGGGATCCTTTGGGCGTTATTCTCCTCAAAGACACCAGAAATAGCTGCTGTTCCTAAAATGCCCCAAAATCTCAGAACCAGGTAATCAGAGTTCCTCTATATTATCAAAGATTAAGACATTGTTAATGATAACAAAACAAACAACCCCCCCATCCTTATTTAGGAGGAGTCATACTTGAACTATTCATTGAGATTTTTATTTTATCAATCATAAAGGCATCTCAGTAAGTTTTAAACATAATGCTATATTATTTAGGCTATATACATGTTTTATTTTAGGGGTTAACAGTTTGTACTGTCATCTGCCAGAGGTTCAGAATTTTCAGGTTGGAAGTCACTGAGATAAAATAACTGAAAGCAGAGGGTCCTTCACAGGGAGAATTTTGTTACATTTTTCATTGCAAAAATATATAGAAATTTGCTCTATAATGTTACTTAATATAATAAGACAGTATATAAACAGAACATGAGCAAGATTCTGCCTGTATATGCACCAGGTCTGATAAAAGAATAAATGCTACATTTTAAAAACAAAATAGAGATGTATGCATTATTGGTCTTATTCTGAGGGATATGTTTCCTGACACACCTGCATAGGTGGAACAATGACTAGAGATAGAAATGGCCAGAGTTACTAGATTTAAAAATTATTTTTCATTTTAGTAACTTCTAAACAGAATAAAAAAAGAGCCTAATAAACTCTCATATGTATACCATCAGTGATCAACATTTTGTAAACATCTATCTTCCCTCTTTTTTTCTAAATTATTTTAAAAATAAATGCCAGATGCCATAAATTCCTCAGAATATATTTTCAATGGCTAATAACCTTATCTGTAAATACATTGCCATTATCATAACTAATGATATTAACAATACCATCTAATAACTAGTCCATGTTCAATTTGCCCAATCATCTAAAACATGTATTCTTATAATTTGTTTAAATCAAAATCTAAACAAGGTTCATACGTCACACTTGCTTAATGTTTAGAGTGCTGTCATTTTGCTATATGGAAATTTCATCTCACCTTTTTTTCCTCTGTATTTGTTGGAAAAGCAACTAGATCTGGAAGAATTTTTCACATTCTGAATTTGGCTGGTTGTTTCTTTCTTTCTTTTCTTTTTTTTTTTTTTAGTATTGCAAACTAGAATTTCATTCTTTTTTCTCTCTCTCTCTCTCTCTCTCTCCCTCTCTCTCTCAAATTAAATCTTTATTGTTCAGATTATTACATTTGTTTCTCTTTTTTTCCTCTCCATAGCTCCCCTCCGCATGGCTCCCACCCTTCCCTCTGCCCTTACCTCCTTCCCATTGACCTCATCCATAGGTGTATGAGTTTTGTCCAGTCTCTTCCCCTTACCCCTTTCTCCCTGAGAATTATCAGTCCACTCCCTTTCTGTGCTCCTGATTCTATTATATTCACAGTTTATTCTGTTGATCACATTTTTAATTCACTTAATTTTTAGATTTACTTGTTGATAGATAAGTATTTGTTGTTCATAATTTTTTATCTTTTACTTTTTCTTCTTCCTCTTCTAAAAGAGTACCTTTCAGCATTTCATATAATACTGATTTGGATTTGATGAACTCCTTTAGCTTTTTCTTATCTGTGAAGGTCTTTATCTGCCCTTCAATTCTGAATGATAGCTTTGCTGGATAGAATATTCTTGGTTGTAGGTTCTTGCTGTTCATCACGTTGAATATTTCTTGGTACTACCGTCTGGCCTGCATCATTTCTGTTGAGAAACCAGCTGACAGTCGTATGGGTGCTCCCTTGTAGGTAATGAACTGTTTTTCTTTTGCTGCTTTTAATATTCTGTCTTTGTCTTTTGCTCTTGGTATTTTAATTATGATGTGTCTTGGTGTGGTCCTCTTTGGATTCCTTTTATATGGGGTTCTGTGTGCTTCCTGGACTTGTAAGTCTATTTCTTTCACCAGATGTCGGAAATTTTCAGTCATTATTTCTTCAAATAGGTTTTCAGTATTTTGTTCTCTCTCTTCTTCTGGCACCCCCAGAGTTCTGATGTTGGTACACTTGAAGCTGTCCCAGAGGCTCCTTACATTATCTTCACATTTTTGGATTCTTTTTTCTTCTTGCTTCTCGAGTTGAGTGTTTTTCTGTTTCTCTTTATTTCAAATTTTTGACTTGATTCTTGCCTTCCTCTAGTCTGCTGTTAGGACTCTATAATATTTTTTATTTCAGTCAATGTATGTTTAATTTCTAGTTGGTCTTTTTGCACCTCTAGTTGGTCCTTTTCCATCTCTAGTTGGTCCTTTTTCATCTCCTTTTGCATCTCGCTAAATTTATCCATCTTTTCTAGGATATTCTTGAAAAATCTTATAACCGTGGTTTTTGAACTCTATATTCAGTTGTTTGTTTTCCTCCATTTCTTTTGTTTGTGATCTCTTCCTTTGTCTCTGCATTTTCACTATGCCAGGAGAACTTCTGTGTTGGATTCAGCCTTATGATACAAGACTTCCAAAACTGGAAAAGCCGCTCTGTTGAGTTTGGGATAGATGGAGTCTCAGGGCTTAATGGACTGCCTTGCCTTCCAGTCGGACCCACCCTCCAGGGCCCCTGAGTCTCACGTGACTGGGTAATTGCTGGAGCAGTCCCTGTGTGTGTGCTCGCTCTTGCAGTGCCTCTAGACCCCTGCCTTTCCAGCTCCCCTGTGCTCCGGGACCATTTGAGTCTGGGTTTCCAGGATTTTTTCTGAAATTGGGGTTTAGTGGAGTTAGAAGTGGTGCAGTTGGGATGCTTTGTCTCCTGCCCACTCGTGAAAGCCAGCGGCACAATCAGCAGGCAGTCTTCTGTGCGCAGTGCTGTGCGTGCCACCAGACTTCTGCCTTTTCATGACTCCCCTAAATTTCCGTGCACTTCTCCCTTTTCACAGTCCAAACTCCTCTCATATGAGTTTTGGCTGGACCTGGGGTTTAGTGTTGTAGGATAAGGGGTTCAATGCAGTTGTGAGTCTCCGTCTCCCTCCCACCAGAGAAAGCCAGCCAAGTTCTCCAGCACCCGCTCTCTCCACGCATGTGTCTCCCTACCTCAGCTTTTTGCAGCTCTTCTGGGTCTCCGTGAGCCCCTCTCTTTCCTTCTAGTTGTAGAATTTCCACTCAGCCAGCTTTCCTGTGGTTCTGGATGATGTCCATTCTGTCTTATAGTTGTAGTTTTGAAATTGTGCGAGGCAGCAGTGTAGGTGTTTACCTATGCCGCCATCTTGGCTTCTCTCGGCTGGTTGTTTCTTTTTGGCATCACTTATTTATTTATCTTTTGCATCCATTACTCATATTTCCTGTAAAGTGTCAATCTAAAATATTAATAATTCAGGTTCTGTCTCTCTCTCCCCCTACTTTTTTTAACTAAAAAACTTCAAAAGGTACTGTAGGAGGTGCCATGAACTTTCTATGGAATCACAGTGAGAGGAAGCCCTGCTTCTAATGATGTTAAAGGGACATCAGAAGTCTTTGTTTCCTCAGCCCCATGTCTATTACAGGGCTTTTCATCAGTCTTCCACTGAACAATAATTATTGCCAAGATCCCTTCTTTCTGTAGAGGTTACACTATAATAGTTTTTAATTTTATTATCCCTTCTGCATTTATAGCTGAAGTTTATCTATAAGGAATGACTTTCCTTCATGTAATATTATTACCTCAAAATAAAGTTTGTATAAAAATGGCAGAATAAAGATTTGATTATATTTTCATCTATTCATTTTCAGAATAATGAGTTCATATTTTAGTAATGTTAAAGTTAACCATTGATTTAAAATAATATTTGATGTGCTCTAATCAGTTGCAAACATTTTTTTTTTCTGATACCCAAATTATTTCATTTTTGGCCATTAAGAGCTTGTTAGCTCTTGTATCTTATTTTTATAAGACTACTGAAGGCCTGATGAATGAAATTCATGCAAGAGTCGGCCTTCCTTCCCCTGGCTGCCTGCACCAGCTTCCCTCTGGCACCCGGGACCTAGACTTCCCTCACAGTCCCAGCTTCATCCAAAAGGTCATTCAGAAGGAAGTCCAGTCGACTTAACATATTATGCTTTTATTATTATAGATAATGGTTATTATTATAGATAATGATCTGTGAAACATTTCTTATTTTTTGGTACAAGATATTTCAGGCTCTTTTTGAATATTGTCACACATGGAATTGCCCATATTCCCCTTAGAACCTTTTTTTCTTTTAGCTGGAAGTGACAGTTCAGTTCTAAAATGAGAACTAAATTTGCCCATTGCTACTAAATTATCTTTTCTTTTAGACCTATTCAGTGGATATGACCTTGGAAGTTCAAACTTTATCTAGAGCAGAGGTTGGCAAACTGCAGCTCATGAGCCACATGTGGCTCTTTGGCCCCTTGAGTGTAGCTCTTCCACAAAATACCATGTGCAGGTGCGCATGTACAGTGTGATTGAAACTTTGTGGTCCATACGCAGAAGTCGGTTTTCTGCTCTGAAATTTCAATCGTTGTACTGTTGATATTTGGCTGTCTTTACTAATAAGTTTGCCAACCACTGATCTAGAGCAAATACTTCATTACTTCATAGAAATATTGATAATTCAAATTTTAGAATAACATTTTTGATTTTATATTCAGATCTCTTTTCTTTAGCCTGAAAATCTTAGTTTCTAGTGGCATTAACATAATTAGTTCTTTTATCCTACAATACAATCATTATAGTTTCAAATAAAAATGCCAGCATTTATGCTAATAATAAGAACACTGAGTACAATTTAAGATTTTTCTCTGGTTCTTTTGTCCTTGAGATATATCTCACAAGGACTCTATAATGAAAATATTGTTTCATTTTTAATATTTCAACATAATTTCTTATACAGTTGTTTCACCAATTTAACAAAGAGTTAGATTCATTTGCTTTAATTTCTTTTCAAAATACAGGGGTATTTTTTAGTTATTTAACTTTTTTTTTATTTTTTAGTTATGTAAAACATTTACATTGCTCCAAAGTAAAAACTCAAATAGAAGCCAACTTTTATCCGTATCCCTGCCTCCTCTTACATTAATAATTTTTGGTAGTTTTGGTTCACTTATTTTTAGAAATAATAAATATTTATTAATACATATGTAGAAAATTAATACATATATAAATGCACATATCTGTGGGTGTGAATTAGTGCTCTCACAGGTCAGCATATGTATAAAGAAATACATGTATACCTGCACACATTTCTACCCCCTTTTTCTTATACAGACAGTAATACACTATAAGAACTGTTATGCATATTGGTTTTTTCACCTAATAGTTGTCCTCATTTTTTCTTTTTTGTAGCTTTAGAGTACTCCACTGAAGTTTATTCAAGTAGTTTCCTAGTTATGGGCATTGAATTTCCCCAGTATATTCTTATTACAAACACTGTTACATTGAATAATTTTTGTATATGACATTTGTACTGTTGTCAACATATTTTTGTGAGGGTCCTAGTAGTGGTATTGCTGAGATAAGGGTAATTATGTAAATAATTTTGTAGACATCATAGGAACTTGGGTCGTCTCATTTTGCATTCTCACCACCTGTGTGTCTGAATCCTTATAGGACAACTAGGGAGCATGTTTGAAGAATTTAGATGCTTGCCAGACAGACTGTTGAGGAATAATATCTAAAAATAGGTTTAATTTGCATTTTTATTATAAATGAGGATGAGTATCTTTATATATTCATCCTTTTTTTTTCTTTTTCAAAAATTCTCTTTTGGGCTATTGGTCTTTTTCTTCTCCAATATTAAATGTTCTTTTTGTATTTTCTAGGATATTAAACTTTTATCTGAGAAATATTGATTTTTTTTCTAGTCCACAATTTGTCTTTTTACTTTTCTTATGGTGTGTGTTTGCTCTATACCCATTTTTTAAAAATGTATATAAGTTTACTAATCCCTGCATTTGTGTTGCTTTTATTTATTTTTTCTTTGTGTTGCTTTTAGATGTTGAATCGCAATTAGGAATGTATTCTCTCGTGTGGCATATAAAGGAATTTACCTATTTTATTCTAGTGTATGTCTGGTTATATTGTTTACATTTAAATCTCTGATATACTTGAAATTTATCTTGATGTATGATGTCAGGAATGATCCAAATTTATGCTATTCCATGTGACTGTGCACTTTCTCAGCACCAACAAAACATGCTGTGCTTATTGGATTCTAAACTTCTTTATGCACTAGGATCCATTTCTGGGTTTTCTACTCTGTTCCACTGCTAAGTCTGGCCATTCATGTGCCAATATCATGTGGTTTAATTATAGAAGCTTTATATTATATTTTAATATCTGGAAGATGTTTACCCCCACTTCTTAAGGTTTCTTTGGAAATTATTGTTTGGTTATGTTTCCAAATGAACTTTAAAATGAACTTGTGTAATTCTAGAAACAATTCTTATGGTGTTTTTTATTGGGATTGTATTAAATTTATAAAGTAACTTAGAGAAAATTGTCATTTTTATAATGCTGTATTTTCTGATCCAAGAAATGGAATATATAAAAGTCTATTTTGGTGTCTGTCAGGAATGTTTTAGAGAAAAACATCACTTTAACTAAAGCATTTAAAGAATATGATATTATAGGCAAATTTCCTTAGTTATATTGGCAACTGAGCTAAACTTTCTAACTTGGAATGTACACATTGATTAATATGGAGCCAATGAATGTCTATCGTGGTTTTTACTGAAAAATATACATGATTTAAGAAACCCATTCTTGCTGCCTAAGTGATTATTTTTTTTTCTATATATCAAATAACTTTAAATGAGGCCAAATATATTTTCATTTGAATATCCTGAATGCCATATTTATCCCATTATATATGAGACATCTAGTCATAAATTCTAATTTATATATAAAGACTTCTTAGGGTCAGGTAAGCTTTATTTAGCCCTAGTAGTAAAATAGCCTTATTTAAATTTCAATTGGCTTCATAGACAATTAATTACAAGTAGATAACAAATTATCTAATCATTGGAAAGCATCTGAGTTTGAGGAAAAAATGCTCAGTTTTATTTTCTTTACTTTAAATTAGTGCCTGCATTATCCACTTTATTATTTAAATTAAATTCATGGAGCCCTGGCCAGTTTGGCTGGGTGGATAGAGCATCAGCCTGCAGACTGAAGGGTCCCAGGTTCAATTCTGGTCAAGGGCATATGCCTAGGTTGCGGGCTCGATCCCCGATGAGGAGCATGAAGGAGGCAGCCGATCCATGATGCTTTCTCATCATTGATGTTTCTATCTCTCTCTTCCTCTTTCTTCCTCTCTGAAATCAATAAAAATATATTAAAAAATTAAATACGTCAAATGTTTAATAATGTAAAATATCAATTCATGCAAAAGGAAAGCAACCTATGTTAAGCATGCATAGACCCTGTGGTTTAGCTTCTTTAATGTGTAACAGACCTGTCTTTGTGGCTTTGGAGTCCTACATAGAACCTCCAAGCCAGCATTGTGTGGTATTCCCAAATGGGCATAGTACCTTGCCATCCAAAGGGCATTTGGGAGCAGGTGGTGGTGTTTTTGTTTTTGTCTGATATTTGACTGAGAGGGGGGTGCTACTATCATTTTATAGGCAGGACCAGGAAAACAAATGCGTTTTTTAAAAAAAATATTTATTTCAGAGAGGAAGGGAGAGGAAAGATAGAGATAAAATATCAATGATGAGAATCACTGATTAGCTGCCTCATCCACAACCCCTATTGGGGATGGAGCCCACAACCTAGACATGTGCCCTTGACTGGACTTGAACCTGGGACCCTTCAGTCTGCAGGCTGACGCTCTATCCACTGAGACAAATCGGCCAGGGTAAGGAAACAAATGTCTTGCTATAAGGATAGTCCTCTGTGATGGAGGATTATCTTGCCCAGTTTCTGGGTGAGGTATTGAAAATCTGCTGGAATGCATGTTTTTGTGGTTCATGGTTAGGATTCCATTAATTATACATTCATAATTCCCACTGAATTCAGATTTCTCTTGAATGAGAATATAATCAGAATCAGACCAGTTGCTTATTTGTCATATGTTACAGGGTCAGTATTGTGTGCTTTTTCATAGCTGAATCCATGAATCAATAGACACTAGATGACAGACACTATACGTATGAAGCTTATTTGTGAAGGTCTGTTTTTCTTGTGCTGAATGCTTATACATCCTTGTACAAAAATTAATTATAGTTATGTCTCCCCCAGTTTTTCTGGTGGAGAAAACAGGCGTAGTTAAGGAAAATGAAATGCTGACAGGACTTTATTTCTAGTTCTCATACTGCAATAGTTACATGCCTAACGATACTTCCCTGTTTCCTTGAGACTACACTTTTGACACCCTGGGAGAGGGTCCTGAATATTTGATCTATGATTTGGCAAAATTATTCTTCCTTTTCTTTTCAGAATTATTTTCTCTAAGTTTAAACTCTCACATCTAACTGCTGAAATGAATGCTTTTTTTTTTTTTTTCTGAGGTGCCATTTCTGGAGATAAGGTCATTAAACTTCAATTGAGAGAGCAGGTCTTACTATTTTTATGGAAATGTTTGGCAAGATGTTCCTTGGAAATAAAGAAATTTCATTGTTATTATGTATACTGGCTCAGGGGAAAACAAACACTTTAAAACTAAAGAAAATATTAGGCCATCCTTTAACTCTTCCAAAAGCAAGGAGTTATTAACTGCAAAGGTGAACAAATTCATTAAAACCTACCAAGATTGACAACCATTGTAACAAGATTAAGGCTGAGTATCAACAGAACATTTTTGTTTTAAATTTCAACCACTAGAGCCTACCCAATCTAGAAAACTTACATTCCTGCAAGTCACCACAGCAATCTTGCTTAAATATGTCAGAAGTGGGCACAGGAAATGAGAGTTGGCAGCTTTCCTGCCTGTTTTAAAAAGACGGAAGCCCATCATGAATGAAAGCACACAAAACTACATTTGCCATCTGCATAGCTTCCAAACCTCTTGTATTTTATAGCAGTAGCCTGCCAACACCCTAGCAAGCTAATGCCAGAATAAAAACCCCAATCTGAAAGAGAGAATATGGCAAATAATAAAATCCTCAGGACAGCAGAGATAAAATTGCCAAAAATCAGACTAAAATAACAAAACTGTCAAGTAATGTTGAGAGATCTAGGAAATGCCTATAAAAGAGGATTTGGGGGAAAACTGAAGACTGAATATAATGCAAACCATTGTGCAGTTGAGAGGTTTTTTCAAAGCAAGTATGCTTGTTGGTAAGAAAATGTTAACCTTTCCCAGAAAATGTTAATTCTTCCATCATTGCTAATATTCTAACTATGTTTGAGATAAGGCAACCAGTATGTCTTCTAGCTGTTGGGTCCCACTTTATTTTAAGAAAAGAATAGATTTCTGAGAGACACTTGAACTAAGGGTTTAATAGCTCTTAATTTGTCATTTGGAATATATACAAAATTAGAAGCCAAATAAACATAGCATTGCAATGTTTAAAGCTAATAATATTAAAGATATTTTAGGTGGTTGCTAAAGAGATTGTAACTTTGATTTTTACCTAACTTCCAATATCTATTAATGAATTAATCAGAAAGAAATGTATTTATAGGATTTTTAAAAAGTGGCCTAAGCTTCATCTGAGGAATAGAAAGGAAAATTTTTTAAAAAAATCTTGTTTTAGAGTACAGGCCATCTCTATTCTCATTTCCATCCCTCCCAACATTCACGCTTTTATCCTAAAAGCAATATTAAATGTCTCTCCCCATTCCCCTAAAAGAAGAAAATAAGAACATAAACAGTAATTTGCAACAAATTTAAAATGTGTATGTATCTGAAGGGTGTAAGGCTACAAGGCTGCAGTAGGCATGGGGTTCAGTATATGTGTGTGTCTCCGCCCATTCTCTGTGACCCCACCTGACCACTCCTACTAAAGGCCCCAGTCCCCTGTCTGCTGGCAGCCTTACTCCCGCCACCACTGCTCCCATGTGTTAACAGTGCTAGCTCCACTGACACCTGCTGTTAGCACAGAGCAACTGGGCTCGGTGCCAGCAGCGAGTATGAATGGGACTGGTCCTGTTAATAGGTACAAGTGGCAGTTGCTTCCCTGATCACCCCTCAGGAGCAGGAGAGGTAGAGAAGTCCTCAAGGGCTATCAGGGTGGGCAGCCACTGCTTCCACCTCCTGATGGCACTGAGTGATCAGGCCAGTGCCAGGTACCAGCAGTGGGTGCAAACAGTGGCTCTGGCACTGACTGTGGGTGTGAGTGGGGCTGGAGCTGGCAGCAGGTGCGAGAATTTTCAGTAACCACCAGAGGTTCTTCCTGATGACAGCGACTGGTGCCCTGCCTTGGTCTGGTGCCCCTGCTCACCTACTCCACCATTTTGCAGTGGCCAATGCCTGTCTGCACATGCCCCCTCATAGTCTGTGCATATCATATTGCCCAGTTGTTCAGTTGTTTCCATTATTCTGCCATTCAGTCTATTTGCATATTAGCCTTTTATTATATAGGACTAGAGGAGGCCCAGTGCATGAAATTTGTGCACAGGGTGGGGGATCCCTTAGCCCAGCCTAAATCCTCTCCAATCTGAGACCCCTTGAGGGATGTCTGACTGCCTGTTTAGGCCTGATCCCACTGGCAGTTGGACATCCCTCTCACAATCCAGGACTGCGGGCTTCCAACTGCTGCCTGCCTGCCTTCCTGATTGCCTCTAACTGCTTCTGTCTGTCAACCTAATCACCCCCTAACCACTCCCCTGCCAGCCTGATTGATGCCTATCTGCTCCCCTGCCAGTCTATTTTCCCCTAACTACCCCCCTGCAGGCCTGGTCACTCCTAACTGCCCTCTCCTACAGGCCTGGGTCCTCCCCAGCTGCCCTTTTCTGCAGGCCTGATTGCCCCCAATTGCCCTCCTTTGCAAGCCTGGTCTCTGCCAACTGCCCTGCCCTGCCGGCCATCTTGTGATGGCCATCTTTTGTCCACCTGGGGGCAAGATCTTTGACCACATGGGGACAGCCATCTTGTGTGTTGGAGTGATGGTCAATCTGCATATTGCTCTTTTATTAGATAGGATAGAGGCCTGGTGCATGGGCTGATTTGCCCTGAAGGGTGTTCCAGATCAGGGTGGGGGTTCTTTGGGGTATGAGGTTGTTTGGGTGAGGGGCCTGTGGTGATTTGCTGGCCGCTCATGCCCCCCCCAGCGACCCAACCAGAGGCCCTGGTATCTGGGATTTATTTATCTTCTGCAATTGAAACTTTGCAGCCTACAGCAGAGCCAAGCTTTCTGCTTGCTCCATGGCAGCAGCCATTTCTATTGGGGTTTATTTATCTTCTATAATTGAAAGATTGTAGCCTTAAGTGGAGGCCTAGGCCCACCAGAATATGTGGAAAGTTTGGCTTCCTCCATCACTGGGGGCAAGCCTAGCTTCCTGCTCTCTCCAGCTCTGTGGCTGCCACCATTTTTTGGAATTTATTTATCTTCTATAATTGAAACTTTGTAGCCTTGAGTGGAGGCCTGGGCTGGCCAGGGTGTTGTGGGAAACTTGGCTTCCTCCTTCTCCGGGGAAACCCAAGCCTCCCTCTTGCTCACTCTGTGGCCACAGTAATTTTGGTTGGGGTAAATTTGCATAATTGCTTCTGATTGGCTGGTGGTCATGGC
This sequence comes from Lasiurus cinereus, assembly GCA_011751065.1. Classification (NCBI taxonomy): domain Eukaryota; kingdom Metazoa; phylum Chordata; class Mammalia; order Chiroptera; family Vespertilionidae; genus Lasiurus; species Lasiurus cinereus. The sequence continues at coordinate 8,981,196 of JAAGEH010002531.1, forward strand.
TGGTGGGCATGACTTGCGGCTTTAGCAGAATGATGATTAATTTTCATATCACTCTTTTATTAAATAGAATAAGCCTTGTTTTATTAGGCCCAGGAAAATGGCTAAGATGTGGACAGACTGGGCATGCACTAATTTCATTGTGTCTTAAAAAGGCTCCCTCACATCAGAGGAGATGAGTAAGCTTTGCAATATTAGAAAACAAAATGACATTTCTATTTTAGTGCTCCTGAGAATAAAAGCAGTTTCTTTCATATGTTAGCACATCCAGAAGGGTGGGGGTGGAGGTGGGGGAAGATTGGGGAGGAATGTATTGTTAGGGACAAAGAGAATGTCGAAGAGAAGAAAGCGATGAGGAGCTATTACTTAAACCTTTCCTGCAAGAGCTTTACCAGGTGAGGGATAGAAGGGGATTCATATTCTTCCTGGGCATGCTTGATGCCTTCTGAAAAGGGAAAGGGCACAGACTAGGGTCTTTCTGCTCCTGATCATATATCGAAGGTGCTCAGGGTTTATAAATGAAACTCAAGGAACAAAATATTTGGGCCTGTATTTCTTCAAGGAAAGTGGCAGCCCCATCAAGATAGAAGCTTCTTTTATCTCTCTCTCTCTCTCTCTCTCTCTCTCTCTCTCTCTCTCTCTCTCTCTCTCTGTGTGTGTGTGTGTGTGTGTTTATCCAGAAAGCCCTGAACTGGCTTCTACTTGTACCAGAATAACACTTGTCCCAAAGCAGATTCAGAGATATAGTGGAGGACAGGGACCAGCAGTTTAATGGTCCCAATGAGGATGATCTCAGGGTACCTCACAGAGCACTGAAGCAAGAGGCTGGCAAGATTATTGCAGGTCAGCTTGGAAGCTCACTTCTTGACCAGCCCAAGAGCCTGACAGAGTCCTTATAGACAATGACTATGTCCCAGATTCCCCATTACATCACTATTGTAAACTACTGTCTTTGATACTCAGTAAGTGCTCAACAAATGCTCTTTGAACAAATTAGTATCCTGGTTTAATGTGCCTTTGAAGTCATTTAGAGTAGCGTTTGAAAGCTGGTTCTGCTATTTATTAGGTGTGTACCTTGGGCAAGTTAAAAACTTTTCTGAACCTATTTCCACATCTGTAAAATTGTGATAGCTATACTGAGATAGCTGTTAATATTAAACAAGTATGTCTATTGATAATATCTAACATGATGGTTGTAATTTCTCTTTCATCTTTTCTTTTCAATGTTGACTCCTTTCCTTGGAGTTGATTCTTTGGAATAGCTTTGTGGTTTTTTTTTTTGTTTGTTTTGTTTTTGCTTCTTTATTTATTTGCTAAAACTAATCTCAAACACAATCTTCTCTGTGAATATTTTTCTTTTTTAAAATAATTCTTTATTGTTGAAAGTATTAAATATGTCTCATTTTTCCTCCATTGACCTCTCCCTGGCCACATGCCCCCACCCCTCCCACTGTCTGTGTCCATTGGTTATACTTATATGTATGCCAATAAATCCTTTGATCTCTTATCACCCTCTCTCTCTCCTGCCTTTCTTCTGAGGGGTGATGGTCTGCTTTATGCTTCTATGTCCCTGGATCTATTTTTGTTCATCAGTTTATGCTTTTATTATATTCCACAAATGAGTGTGATCATGTGATATTTATCTTTCTCTGACTGGCTTATTTCACTTAGCATAATGCTCTCCAGGTCCATACATGCTGTTGCAAATGATAAAAGTTTCTTCTTTTTATAGCAGTGTAGTATTCCATTGTGTAGATGTACTACAGGTTTTTAATATACTTATCTGCTGAGGACTCTTCGGGTCTTTCCAAATCTTAGCTATTATAAATTGTGTGCTCCTCTGAACATAGGGGTGCATATATTCTTTTTGATTGGTATTCCTGATTTCTTGGAATATATTTTTTAGAAATGGGGTTACTGGGTCAAATGAGAGTTCCACTTTTAATTTTTCTGAGACAAATCCATACTACTTTCCACAGTGACTGCACCACTATGCTTTCCCCCTCTCCCCTCACCTAAATGCTGTAAACTCTGTTTCCTTTGAACCCAGGTACTGTTATATTTGCCTGGTAAGTACAATTCAAAGTCAGTATGGCTGTGTTTTATTCTACATATTTGGAGGTGGGTTGCATTTTTTTCTTATTAAAAGATTATTTGTATGTGAAAGAATATATATAAACAAAAAGAACAAAACCAATCACTTGATTTGAAGAAAACAATTATGGAAAAATTTTCCACCTAGTTAGAAATTTGTGCATCTCAGTGAATCATTTTACTGTCTGAGATGAGCTTGTACAGTGATCATTAAAAAAGGGTTGGCATTTAAAATGTATCAGTTTTTTTCTTGCCCACCTGAAGCTTATGTCAATAGTTTTTGTACTGTGTTATTGAAAAAGTCACGTGGAACAAGATTATTTATGAAAAATATTCAATTAGAAGAATAGATGAAGTTTCTAGTCCAGGATGAGTCAGTCTGATCCTCTCTTTTTTGGGGGGAGGGGCTGGTCTTAAATATGTTTTAAGTTGATATTTTAACAGGTTTCCTGATGGAATGTATAATGATATTTAGAAAGAAGATGATAAGTGAAAAATTAGAGATCGGAGAGTCAAATCTAAATAAAACTCCTTAACTAAAAGAGTCCTTATATATTACCTAATCCAGTGCACCATTTATTTCATAGGCAAGGAATCAGTTCCAGAGAAGAGACTTGCTCAAGTTGAAAAACCAGTAAATATCAGAGAGCAGAAAAAATTTCAATTCTGGCTCTCCTTTCTCAATACCACCTATTGTTATTTTTATTTCTAGTTGTGTTTCTAATTGTCTCACTCAAAAGGCCATTATCCCTAGCTGTGTCTTAAGCTTAGTCCCTTTGATGCCAAGAGTAAAATTTGAAGAGTAAGACATTCAGGTAACCTTGCTTACTATTATATGTAAAGGCATATAATTAATCATGGTAAAGTGAATGAGTTTGCCTTTCTTAATATATTATTTTATGCAGAGGACTAATAGATTCAATATTCCTTCCTTCAAAACAAATATATGAGTAAGGATCTGATCATGGACTACATTTGTGTTAATACCTATTGTATATTAGGCTTATTATAAAGGTGGTTGTTACTCCATTATGAAATAGAAATTTGAGGATGGTAGAATAATTAAGTTGCAAATAAGATATTTTTATCTGTTTTTTAAAATACATAATTCAGAGTCATTATTCTATTTCTATAGGGAAGAGAGTCTTAGCACTTCTTTATTAGCTTTAGTTTCCAGCAATCAATCAGTAATTACCTAATAAAGTGTTGAAATTGGATGTTTAGTTAAAAAAATGTGTAATTACCACATTCCTGTGTTGTAATCAGCTCTTGATGGTGATTATGAATGGATGGAGAAATTTGAATATATGGGGGAGAAAAGAAATTTTCCTTCCACCCTTCTAAGTTCTTCTGGCTGATCTTAAAATCAAATTGACATGAGATTTATTCAGAGGAGAAAATAACCAAGTTTATTATGCATGTGCATATTGAGTCTTCTAAAAAATATGACACCTGAGCCATCTTGAGTTAAAGAGAAAGGGAGATTGTGGTTTGAGACTTCAAAAGGTGGGAAGACAATTCACAGGAAAGAATTAATGTATAGTAAACAATTGTTTGGTGGGCCCTCTTGAAACAGTGGGACACAGAGAGGACTTTGATAAAATGGGCCCTGTGTATCAGGCCTAGTTCATATTAACCTATAATTATCTATGAACATAGTTTACTTCCTAGAGCAGAGTTTCTATCTTAAATTCTTTGAGGCAGTTAGGGGAAAGGTCAAATGTTTTTCCTGAATCTTATTTCTTAAAAAAATAACCAGCATGAAATAATCACTATCACCCAAAAGACATATTTGGGGAGGCAAAACCTTGCTCCTTCTCAAATGCTATCTCTCAGGGACTCCCTGAAAAGCCCAGCTGAACAGGACCTGGAACACTATTCTTGTTTCCCACTCTCTGATGTGGTAGTGAAAGTGGTGCATTTATATTAACACCTTATTGTCAGTAATTACACTGCAGAATTATGTCAACTCATTAGACATGTCCTCAGTTACAATGCATATGCTCACTCGAGTTTGCAAAAAATGAACAGACTTGTACCTTCTTGCTTTCCATGAGGCAGGTAACTGAAGACTTCAAAGGTGACAAAAATGTATACCCTGAGTATTTTATGAAAATTAGAATGTATTGAGGTACATTTTAAAGAAGTGATAATAGTATTGTGGTTATATTTTGTTTAAGACAAGACAACAGCCCCAATATGGAGTAGCTTATGCTAAACTCCATATCACAAAACCAAGATTTAATTATAGCTTCAGCTTTCCCAGAGATGGAAAACCAGTCAATCAGATCACTTGATCAGCACTAGGTAGGTCAGTGGTCGACAAACTCATTAGTCAACAGAGGCAAATATCAACATTACAACAATTGAAATTTTGAGAGCTAAAAAACGACTTCTGCACATGGGCCACAAAGTTTCAATCACAGTGTACATGCACACTTGCACGTGATATTTTGTGGAAGAGCCACACTCAAGGGGCCAAAGAGCCGCATGTGGCTCGTGAGCCACAGTTTGCCAACCCCTGAGATACGTGATCTGCTTGATTAACCCCTGCCAACCCCTAAGGAAACTAACCTTGCAGTGACCAATCTGCTTTTTGCCATTTATGACTTGCTTGTTCCTTTTCTTTCTACCTGTAACTCTTTCATTTTGAACAGTTCCTAAGAGTTCCTTTCCAACTACTAGTTTGGATCCTGCCAGATTCATTAATTATTTAATAAAGCAAATAAGATTTTTAGAATTTATTCAGTTGAATTTTGTTTTAAACAGTTTTTTAAAGTCATTTATATTTAAAGCTGCATACAGAAATATGTATAGATAAAATAATATGACATTTGTAATTTGCTTTATGTCAAAGAGAGGGAAGTGTAAGATAGGGCTTGACAAGGCGCTAAACACATGTGATTTTTATTTGGATTCTAGCTTTAGTCAGATTCCTTGTGGAGCAAAAGGGCCAGAGGCTGGCCGTGGGCTGCCTTGCCTGGGGGAAGTAGCTCCCATTTAGTCAGGGTTCATCTTTGGTTAAGGGAGAGTTGTGAGCAACCAACATTTATAGCAAGTAGCTGAGGTATACTGGCCTTGTGAAAGCAGTCTGGATGTGTACAACATTAATCACTAAAAACCTCATTCCAGGTTTCATTGTTTCCTGTTTTTATTTTTTATATTGCTCAAATTATTTTATCTATTTTTTAAAATATATTTTATTGATTTTTTACAGAGAGGAAGGGAGAGAGATAGAAAGTCAGAAACATCGATGAGAGAGAGACATCGATCAGCCGCCTCCTGCACGCCCCCAGTGGGAGATGTGCCCGCAAGCAAGGTACATCCCCCCCCCCCCCACCAGAATCAAACTTTGGACCCTTCAGTCCGAAAGCCGATGCTCTATCCACTGAGCCAAATCGGTCTCGGCTATTTTATCGATTTTTTTTAAATGATCTATTCCTCTTCATTCATTCAATAAAAATATAAGGAATATCTGCTATATGCTAGACACCATTCTAAGCACTGGGGATACACTACCATACAGGACAGATAGAGTCCTTGTTTTTATACAAGAGGCATTCTAATGTCCAATGAAGACAAGAAACAAACATTGTAACTTCCAATATTTATAAGAAGTAGTAAGAAAATAATATAAACATCATGATAGTGAATGTGGGTGTTAATCAGGTGTAATTTTATATGGGATTGGTATGTAAAACGACCTTGTGTAAGTCTAGTCATCGAGTGGATGTGGTAAAAGGTGGATGAATAAAGAATAGAATAAGTTGGAGGTTGCAAATCTGTCCAAGCAGAGGTCATAGTGAATTATATCTGAAATTCCCTAAATCTGAATGTTGAGTGGTATTTTAATTTGATATTTATCAGCTAGCAGATATAAGGAGATATGCATAATGTAGCAGAGAATTTAATTTTTTCCCCCTAAAGAATTTTTTTTTTTTTGCAGTAATGTGAAACTATTGGTCTTTAAGCAATGGTAAAGAAGAAAAATTCAACCATGTAGATTGGCTTTATTGAGTGATTCATGAATCAGTAGCATCCCATCTAATAAATAGGTACTCTGAGAAGTTGTATATAATGGACGATCTTTATAGGAAGAAAATGAGAGGAACAATAAATTGTTAGTGAAAGAATGAAAGGATTGATTTAGGCAAGGCAAGGGTACCTTTCTTGGGGGGAAGGGCAGCAGGGATCTTATCCAGTAAATTACCTCACTGATGTTGATCAGGAAATTCCAGACTGACTGGTTTAAGGCTACATTTGTGGGAAAAGCTGAAACTGCAAGTCCTTTTTTTTTTTACAATGCTGAGCACAATGTCAAATATCTCTCTCTCTCTCTCTCTCTCTCTCTCTCTCCTCTTTTTATTGTGTAACATGTATACATATCTCCCCATTGCAATTAAGTCTTGATTTGCTGTTTATGGACAAGGGACTCCACCCAGGACCTGAAGTTCCTTTTCTTAACAACTAATGAATCCATGCAGGGAGAGAGTCTGTGCATATACAAATGTTTATGTATGTGTTCATATGTATGTATTTGCATGTTTATGTAAGTATATACAGATAGATATACATATATATTTAAAAATTAGAATAATGCACTCTCCTTTTTATATGGTATATCTGCCAAATAATTTTATTTAAGTACGTATGAATCTGCCTTACTCTTCCTTTTAAGATTAGCTAGTATTCTGTTATGAACATGATTAAATTATTCTCACAGATAGATATTTGCATTATTTCTCAATGAATGTATACATTTGTGTACCTATGTGAGTATATTTGTGGGATACAATGTGGGATAACATATTAAATTTTACAGATTTTGTCAAAAATCCCCCCCCCCAAAATTTATATCAATATGTGCTCCCACCTATAGGAGATGAAAGTCCCCTTTTTCTCATCTCTTAACTAAACATTTGTATTAGACTTTCTCTTAACTAAACATTTGTATTAGACTTTTTATGATCACACTTTTATAATCAGAATTGGATGTGTGATGTAATTTTAATTTAATTTTTTCTTATGAGTGAATTTGAGTACATATACTATAGTCCTAAAAGCTATTGGTAGTACAGAAGGGGCTATATTTGATAAATATTTAGAAAGTAGAATCAATCTACCAAGGAGCATCTCTGAAGTTAAGGAGTGGATCAGGCCTATATCCCATGTTTCCAAAATTATAAACCAATAAAAATTACATTCCTATAGTTTTCTCAAGATTCAGCTCAAAGACTAACCTCAAAGACTAACCTGGAAAAGCACATTACTTCCTCTTCTGTTCTCCATTAATATCCTGCAATAACTCTGCTCAAGTCCTTACCACATTTTGTGTGTATTAGCTAATTGAATTTTTAAGTCTTATGCACTTGTAGCAAAAATCCAAACAGTATTAAAGTGCCTAATGTAACCAGGTACATTTTCACCTCATTCTTTTAAACCTCACCTTCTAAGGGAATTCCTGAGGAACTGCTTTATACAAATCCCCAAATTTCCATCATATTCTTTGCTTATACAAATATAAAACACATTTATACCTATAGTGAAAAATAATATTGTCAACAAATAATATATACTATTATGTAACTTCATTTTTACAACATAATGTAATCTAAGTTAACATATACCATGATATCTTATTTTTTAAGGGCTCATAGAGAATTCTATTGGATGGATGTAAAATAATTGATCAAAACATAAATGGGTACTTTGAGTTGATCCCAGGTTTCTTTTTGTTTTTTTTTTTTTTACTATTATGAATAATGATACTATAAATCCATATACATATATCTTGAAGTACTTATAGCCTTACCTCAGTTGGATATATTCATAGAGCATGGATTTGGAGTCAAAGGGCATACAATTTACAAATTTAGCAAATATTTCCAGATTACTTTTTTTCCAAAAATGTGTCATAATTTAAATCTTACTAACAGAATACAAGAGGAAATACTTTCCTAATCCTTTAATAGTCCTATATGCTGTCATTCTTTAAAGATTTTTCTCAAATTATTGGACAGAAGTTTGGTACTTTCTTGTTTTAATAATTTGTGTAATGTTCTGACTAATTATTGAGATTGTGATTCTTTTACATTTTCTGATATGTTGAACACCTTTTCATAGTCTTTGTCCATTTTTGTAATGGGTAGTTGATTCATCTTAGAGCTTTCTTGCATATTCCAGATAGTATATGTTTTGCAAATTTTTGTTTCTAATCTTTATTTTTTTACTTTGCTCATGGGGTTTATGGCCATAGGTGAAGAGTCAATATGTCTTATTTTCTTTTTTAGCTTATAAGTATCTACTCTTATTTAAATAAATTGTGCTAAGCACAAAGCTATAAAGTATTCTCCGATTTATTTTAAAAGTTTTTTCATTTTTTATTTTTACATTTAGTTCTTTGAAGCAAGCACCTGTATTGAAAATTTTGATATAGTGTATTTATATATTTTCCCAGCTAATGATGGATTTTATTAAAAAAAATGTTAAGTTCTAGGAATGAGGAAACAGACTTACTGAAGCAAAGTGAATTGCCCAATATCACTAAAATTATTTGTGTGCTTGCTTTTATTTTCTTCCCCTTAGATTTTAAGCTCACATGAGTAAAAATCTCTGTATTGTTCACTTGTGTATCATGGACACCTGACAATCTCAATAAATATGAATAATAGGGTCTTGTTTTTTAATCCTTACCTGGAGATATGTTTATTGATTTGTAGAGGAAATGAGGGATGGAGAAAGAGAAAGGGAGAGGGAGAGGTAAAGAGACAACAATATAAGAGAAACATCAATTGGGGTTGCCTCCAACACGTGCCCCAACATGTACTGGGGATGGAACCCACAAACCAAGTGTGTGCCTGACTGGTACTCAAACCTGCAATCTTGCAATCTTTTAATGCACCCAATGATACTTTAAACAACTGAGCCATCTGGCCAGAGCATGAGTAAATAAGTTCTCTTTTTATCATTAGACATGATAGTGGAATAGTCCTATATGGCTGAGTGAATTAGGCATCACTGTTTATCACCACAACTTGGAGCCAAAAGCAGCAATCATCAATCTCAAAGTTTTGACCCTAGAAATGTCTTCACCAGAGACTTTCTAATGTTTTGGGCATGCAGTGAGGAAGGGAGAACATCCAAATGCACAAATAATCATATGGTTATTTAGATCTTCAGATTTAAATTTGTAGCTATTAATATTAATATAATTTGTGAAGTCTGACAAGTTTTCACATACTTCCATCAGTTTTACTCTGCTTTCTGACATGCAACTTTTCTCTGCACTTCTTGTGAATTGTGGCAGGTTGTTCTAGTGGAGAACTCCATCTAACTGCTTATGCTGTCAGCAGACTCGTCTGAGAAATGCTGTGATTTAAAAGGGAAGCTAGGAGATCATTACTCATCTGTCCCAGCAGGCACCCTGAAACACATGCATATACTGAATATCTTTAGATTAGAGCTGCGGCTTTGTTGCTCTCAGACAGGCAGCCTGAGCATCAGCGTCAAATCCTGCCCAGGTGAGCTCTGCTTAATCAAAGATTAGCTGCTTGTTTTGATTTTGAGTAATTAAATAGAAAACTCAAAAGTCTGACTGGTATTTTATCTTTGCTCTGAATATGGGACCAGATCCATTCTTTCTAGAATGCTTGGATATGATTATCTGAAATAGCTGTATTTAATCTCAGAAGTATTACTGATAATGTTCTCTGTCCCACACTCTCTGGCAGTCAGTCTTTGCTTTTATTTGCTCCATGAAGATGCTAAAAGCCAAAATAGTCAAATCATATGTAACATCAAAGATTTAGCTGTTTATATTAATGTTCACTACGCCTAACCTCAATTTCTCTTCTCCTCGCTTCTGCTGAAAGCCTATACCCTGGTTACAGAATCTGGGATTTCCCAGGATGTGTAAAACTAAGTTGGTATAATTATTTTTTTCACGGAAAGTTCTCTTTACTATAGACAAAATTTCTTTCAATGAATTTGTAAAATGATCACTGGGAGAAAAATGAACTGTTCTCTGAAAAAAGATTCTGAGTAGTTTTGGTGGAAGGCTTGGGCAAGTGTCACATGATGTCCAGTGTCACATGATGCTAGCTGTAGAATGTGGAGGGTGAGGAGTACCTGAGACTCCCAGTCTCTCTAGTCTCATGGCGAAGAACACTTGGGCCTGTTTCTAAATGCATCCTCCTCTCATTGTACTCCGTCTCTTTAAAGGGCAGGCAAAGGGGAAGGGTTTTGCCAGCATGAGAATGCCCTTATAAGCTGAGACAGACCCCTTGCAGGGTGCAGGTGGACTGTGCTGCCAGCACCTGGAGACCTTGTGGGAAGTTGACACGATTGGCAGTCGTTCCTACTGCAGTTCGTTGCTAGGCAACCAGGGAAGAGCTGCTGGAACTGTCCTGTGGTTTTTCCTCTCTCCCCTTAGTGACTATATAATTCCCATTTAGTAAGAAGGAGAAATTAAGAAGCCAGTTCCTATCCTGGTTAAGGAAAATAGGGAGAATTTATGGAAATGCATCTTGGGCTACTTAACGCCTTGAACCTTCTCCCTGTTAGCCATATTTCTCTCTCTACCTCCTGTCAGTGTGTGCCAGTGATTTTAACAGTGCCAATTTAATACTAAAACAATCGAATGGGTTTCTTTGAGACTATGCCAATGTATTGCTTCCATGTACGAGTACAAACACAAAAGGCCTACTGTTTCTCAATACACTTGAATAATTCTCATTAATGTCAATGATTGATGTCAAAGGCAGTTGTGAATGTATATCAAGGCATGAATAAAATTTCAAAACCATTTTACAGTCAAACCCTGTTTTGTATATATATTCTAACATAATGAAATGTGCTCTTATTCTTTTCTCTAAGTTGAGGCAATATTCAGCAGTGTTCATTTCTTTAAATGTCATGATTGCGCATTTCCTGCATTCAAAAAATTAATCAGCAATGTAGATGTAGCCATAAGTATGTGCTATTCCAAGCCAAGTTTTGTGGTGTGGGAAGAGTGAATTACTGATGGTATTTTCATTGCTGTAGTTGTGGTCATGCTTTTTTAAAAAACTGCAGTTTGATATTGACAATGTATCATCATAATCCGTTTTTCATGCTGGAAACACCCACTTAAAATCGTTTTCTTTTTTTCCTCTGAATTCCCATAGGCAGATTCTTTTCACAATCAAGTTGCATAGAAACCCTTTATTCATAAAGGGTTACATCTGAGCTATATCAATGAAACATTCATGAACTCTGCTTTTCTAAGTAGTGGCAGTGACTTTGAAACTGCCCAACTTTTTTCTTTGGAAAAGATTTCAAAACAAAACAGCACCTTCATGGATGTGTCTGTGTTTGTGCACACATTATAATGAGAAATCAGACAGTGATGACCAGAAATCCTTGGGCAGAGGCCATTTCAGCTCATCCAGTGGTGTAGATTGATGCATACAACTGGTCTTGGCATGTAGTGAGTGCCTGTGAATATGTGGAAAATGCAAGCACCAGTGGTATTCTGGAAACCTTCAAGCTCTCTGTATAAGGTCAGCCTCTCTTTAAATTCACACACTTTCTAAGTTTAGAGTCAAAATGTTGTCTTTTAAAATCTGATTTTTCTAAGAATATTATGACATAGTCAAGTAAATGAATGGATGTTTTCCTTACAGATTTTATGTTGTTTTTACTATTGTAAAAATTGAATAATTACAGACCTTGTTGTTTTGACAGGATACTAAGAATATTATATTAAAAACAGAAAAAAGAATCAGTAGGAAATGTTTTAATATCCAGATAATACTTTGAAATTTATTTTAAACAGAAGTCATGAAAACATCATTAATAATTTCCTGTAAAATGAACATGGAGGTCACTTCCAACATAGGTACTTACCAATTAAAGTTCATGAAAGCCTAATTCTATCCAGCTACCTGATGTCTTTGGTCTTTTATTGTTGGAAAAATCTATTAGAAATTCTGCATGTGATAAGAGAATAGAAGCAGCAACCACTGATTAGAGAGGTTGCATAAAGATTGAGGAATCTGGGTATTTTAAATTTTACCTTAGTCCCAACATATTCAGAAATTTCTGTCTCTGCTTTAGCAGCATGCTTTATGAGATCTTGACATTTTATATTCACAGAAGTTTCTTTAAGTACTTGCAGAAAACTTCTTATTCATATTTGGGAGGAAGAATATTCAGATTTATTTTGTTGTTGTGAAAGAATAGAGCAAAACAGCAATTTAAAAAGAAGGAACACACATTAGATATGTATAGTATTCTATTTCTCTGGTTCCTGTTTTTAAGTAGATCCAAATTAGTATGGAAAACATGCAACTTAATTCCCTTTTTATTACCTAAATATAAAGAATCATAAAATAGTAGGAGATTAGATGAATATTTTCTATAAATTACAGAGGATTAGAAAATGCTTTCTATAAGCAGATTTTGGGATTTAAAATGCCTGATTTCCTCCTGAATGTTTCTGTCTTTTAGTAAATGAACATTTTTTTCTAAAAACACAGTAATACAGTTTAGATTACAAACATGTTCATTTATAAATATAATTGAGAAGAGAAAAATTGTCATATTTGAAAATTAAGGTGTTTTGCCTTGTCCTGGTTGCTTGTGTTGGCTGAGTCATTGTATGTAGAATAAGCTAGTAGTGAGGAGAAGGAAGATATGTTGTCCTATAAACTTACAGTTACCAGGCAGAATTGAAAAGTCTAGCAATTTTTATAGTGGTTTTGGGTGTTTCCTCTAGAGCAGGAAGTGATCATAAACTTAAAAATGTGGAAAATGTCTCCTAATTATGAGCATACTGGGCTCTGAAAAGCTATAAATCCACTTTTTAAAATTCATTCCTAGCTATGAATAGTGACTAAAATGAACTTCAGCTTGCAGTGCCTCCATGCATTACATTATATACTCATGCCTTCCACAAATATCTTTTGAGCACCTATTCTGAACCTAATATAATTATGGCCATTGTGCAAATAGCAATAAAAGTATATAAATACAAGTATCTACAATATAATGTTAGGAAATGAGGAGGACTTTAAATAAAAATTAAATGTGAAAGGACAGAAAGCATGGCAGGGACTGTAATTTTATATATATATATATATATATACATATATATATATGGAATCTCCTTGCTGACTCAGCAGCCAGGGTGATCACACTTAGAACAGAATTCTAAGGCCTTACCATACCCAGAAGGTCCTGGGTGGCACAGACTTTGGCTACACCTCTGACCTTTAACACTTACCTCTCTCTCATGGTGATTCTGTTCTTCTTATTGCTCAGCACATCAAGCAAACTCATATCTCAGGTTGTTTGCATCCCATTTCCCTCTCACTGGAGCATTAATCCTCCAATTATACATGCAGTTCACATCCTTTCCTTACTCATCACCTCATTCATGTTCTTGTTCAAATATCACCTCAGAGAAATCTTTTCTGATGATCCAGTGTAAAATTATAGTCCTGTCATGCTTTCTGTCCTTTCATATTTAATTTTTATTTAAATTCCTCCTCATTTCCTAACATTATGTTGTAGATACTTGTATTTATATACTTTTATTACTGTTTGCCTAATGGCCATAACTATACCATGTTCAGAATAGGTGCCAGCCTGATCTCGCCCCCAACTGCCCTCCCCTGCCATCCTGATTGCCCCTAACTACCTCTGCCTCAGCCCCCATCACCATGGCTTTGTCCAGAAGGAAGTCAGAAATCTGGAAGATGGCCTGTCAACCTTTTATTAGTGCAGATAGATTATATAGGATAGGATTACTTAAATGGCTCTTGGCAGACAAAAACACATAATCTCTATATCTGGACTGATAGTCAGCCATATGCATTATATTGCCAAACCAGTCATTAAAAAATTGAATCACTTTCTTACACCCTTACACCAAACAGCTGTTGCCCTTAAAACCCCTCCTCAGCCCCACCTTAGATTCTGCCTTTGCAGTTTACCCAGAGTAGGTTCTGATAGGTTGGTTTCTGTGCCAGTGTCAAAAGCCCTACCTCCTAGGAAGCCATTGGCTCCTCGCAATTCAACCAGGTTTGGTTCTGATTGGCTGGTTTCTATGCCAGTCAGCATGTCTGGGCCTATCTCTGGGTCTGATCACAGAGGCAGGGATGATTAGCAGCTGCCTCAGGTTGCTGGCAAGCAGGCTGAACTGCTGACCTCTGGGAGAGAGAGAGAGGCTTGGCTGCTGGTGAGGCCAGGAATGGGAAGCAGGGTCTGAATACCTGCTCCTCTATCCAGACCTTGCCAGCAGCTGCTGCTGATCAGCTCTGCCTCTCTCTCTCTCCAAGACATCAGCACTTCAGCCTACTCACCTGCTGCGTGCATGGCCTGGCATTCGGTAGAGCCTCTGGTCATTATGGATGTTATGACACTGGCTCTTTACATATATACTAGAGGCCCAGTGCACGAAATTCATGCACAGGGATGGAGGAGTCCCTTAGCCCAGCCTGCACCCTTTCCTATCTGGGACCCCTTGAGGGTAGGATCAGGCCTAAATGGGCAGTCGGACATCCCTCTCACAATCCAGAACTGCTGACTCCCAACTGCTTGCCTGCCTGCCTTCCTGATTGCACCTAACTGCTTCTGCCTGCCAGCCTGATTAGGTTTGTCTGCTTTGAAAATTTAATCTAGTGAGTACCCACTAGATCCGTGATCAGCAAACTGCGGCTTGAGAGCCATATGCGGCTCTTTGGCCCCTTGAGTGTGGCTCTTCTACAAAATACTACAGCCTGGCTGACTCTATTTTGAAGAAGCGGCATTAGAAGAAGGTTAAATTTAAAAACTTTGACTCTCAAAAGAAATTTCAATCGTTGTACTGTTGATATTTGGCTCTGTTGACTAATGAGTTTGCCAACAACTGCCCTAGATGATCTCTGCTGTTCTTGCATCTTTCCCATGTGACCAGCTCTTCCAGGGAACCTAGCCTTCTCTTAAATTAACATGGAGTCAATAGGCACCCAAATGGATTGTTGCCTCATAGTTATACTTATAAAATTCAATTCACAAATCAAATTTTTTATGATTGACTCATTATTCTTTGTTCTTCATTAGTTAATTAATTCAGCAAACATTTACTCATTTTTTAAATAAATATTTATTGAGTATCTACTGTGTGCTACATGTCTAGGACTAAACAAAACAAATGAAATCTTGCCCTCGGGGAACTTAAGTTCAAATGGAAGGAAGGGTAAAATAAATAGATGAGTAAATATATAGTTTACCATATACCTAGCAAGCATTGCAGAGAAGACTAAAGCAGGAATGGGAGAAGGTACACTGAGTTAGAGGGGGATGAAGGGAGTATTACAGTTTAAATGAGATGTCAAGGAAGGCCTCATTGAAAAGGTGATATCAGAAGAAAGACTTGAAGCATGTAAGGGAACAACCTGTGTGTGTGTGTGTGTGTGTGTGTGTGTGTGTGTGTGTGTATGTGTTAGTGTGTGTGTGTGTGCACACGCGCATATGCGGTTGCAAGTAGGGAAATTGATCCAAGGAAAGGAAATATGTGCAAAGGCATGAAACTGAAAATATACCTAATGAGTTCTTGGAATAGCAAGGAGACCAATGTTGTGGGTGGAGCAGCTTGAGCCAGAAGGAGAGGAGTACTAGATGGGGCAAGATGGGCAAATGGAACCAACAGGGGCAGATTATTACATGTTTGAATGAGAAAAGCAGGCATTGGAAATATTTGAGTAGGGGACTGACGTATTCTTATTTTTTAATAGGATCACTCTTTTGCTGTGTTCAGAATGAGATTAAAGTTTGGGGCAGATGTAGAAGAAGGAAACAGTTGGGAGGCTATGTCAATATTATCATTATTGATTACACAAGCACACTGCTCCACACATGTCCCAGGATTTTCTTGCTGTTCTTAACAATCATCCTCACTATTGAATGATATATCCCATATGCATGAAAGGCATTTGTTATTTTTTCACCACTTTAAATTTGCATGTATGTTTTAAATTATCTCTCTTGTCCTTTGTGTTGAGATTATAAGCCCCCTCTTCACAGAACTTCAAATCTTCTGAGTTTATTTTGTTTTACTAAGAGTGACCAAGGGTAGGGCAAATAAGTCTTTGAAAAACTCTTAAGACTAAGCAAGCACAATAAGTATTCTGCAGATAAGGGAATGTACCAATCCACAGGATCCTAACATTATCTAATGATAAGGACATCTCTAGGAAGTATGCATATTGACCTGCTCTCTCTGTGGAGTAAACTAAATATAATTGGGCTGGTATTTACGAAAATGTGTAGGCTGAAATTTAATTAGAGCAGTCCCTGTCTATGTTTTTATACATATATTCATTTTGAAGTATGCTTGCTGTGCCCAAATTATAGCCAACCAGTTTTAAATAATTGTCTGTAAAGAGTAGCTCTCTCTAATCTCATAACAGTAGCCAAATTTCCCAAGGCTCATTATACCTTGTGTTCCTGCATATCTGACTGAAGGGTTTATGTCAGACTTCTATACTAAAGTGCAGTGAAAGCTAAAAACATAACTCTCTAGCTTACTCTCAAAGGCTTGTTTCTCTGAAGTGAAAAGAATAGAAATACATTTGTAAGCAACTTTCAGGCTATAATTTTGCAAGAAAAACCTAACTATAGCATATAGTGTAGAAAGAGAGATTAGACATACAACATCAACCAGAAAATTGAGCCTCTAAGAAAAAAAGAAACCACCAAAGATATAGTCCATTTTTTTCTATTCATTAGATGATATAAGGGATATGTCATATGTATTCAGAAATGATTGGGATTTACCTTGCAAAGTCTATATGACCTCATTGTTCCCAGGAACCCAGACTAAAAGTGGGCAGTCAGAGAACTACCGACAGGCCCATCCATCCCTCTGCCTGAGTACTTCTACACTGCAGGGGGCACAGAGGACATGGCCAGTGTTTGCTACCTGGGGGAGAGCTCTATTTCTGTCTGAATCACTGTGTAGCTGCTTTCCTGCTCTGCTGAGGACTGTTCTTCTCAGCACAGGGATATAGGGTGGAAGAATGACATGTAGTGAGAAACAAAGGGAGATAATTCAGGAGTCTCAGAAAACAAAGGCTTGTTGGATGTTAATAAGAAGACATAGGGGAAATGGATTCTGATACTTAGGTGACATGCATGAAGCAAGAATAATAAGTGAGCTTTTAATAGTTACTGAATTCAGTTTCTCATTTAGGTCATCTGACTTTTGTCCTCTTTTGCTAATAATAGTTTAAAAAATGGAGATATACTTTAAAAGATAAAAGTATAAAAGGCCTGATATAAAAGTTCTGACATAACAAGAGTATGTGCCCTAGCCGATTCAGCACAGTGGATAGCACATCAACCTTCAGACAGAAGGGTCCCAGGTTTGATTCTAGTCAAGGGCACATGCCCAGGTTACAGGCTCGATCCCCAGTAGGGGGCATTCTCTTTCATCATTGATGTTTCTATCCTTTCTTTCTCTCTGAAATCAATAAAAATCTATATTAAAAAACACACAAGAGTATGTGACATAAAAATTAAATCCTTTACATATTCTCGTAAATTAACTCCTTAGAGACAACAATTACTAATATATGTATATTATCAAATCATTTTTTTTTGTTAACCCTCACCCGAGGATATCTTTTTCCTATTGATTTTTTTAGATTGAATGGAAGGGAAGGGGAGAGACACAGAAAGAAACATCAATGTGATAGAGACACATAGATTGGTTTTCTCCTGCATGAGCCCTGACTGACCGGGTTTGGGGATAGAGCCTGCAACCAAGATGTGTGCCCTGGACTGGAATTGAACCTGCAACCATTCAGTCCTCAGGCAAATGCTCTAACCACTGAGAAAAACTGCTAGGACATTAATCATTTTAATGAATTTATAAACATACCATATACTACATACAGCGATTTATTCTTCAAAAATTTTAAAGTTTTATTTAGTTGATTCATCAGTTTTTTTGTTTGTGGCCTTTAAGGATTCTTTTTAGGGCTTTTCTTGCCACACATTTATCAAAAACATCTATCTATAGTATTCTTGTGACTATATTTTACACTTATAACAATACACTATTTTTAAGTTTTTATTATTTAGGTTTTTATCCTAAATCCCAGAGAGAGAGAGAGCTTCAGCAATTATACTAGAATTTTAGTAAGGCTTCTATTTTCATATCCAGTTTGGCATAAGAAATTTAAAATATAATGACACGGTTTTTCCCCCCTCCTAAAATAACACCTAAATATCAGCCACCAAAGAGCTCATCCAAAACATACCTGCAGAACAAAAGAGTCTAAGAAAGTTCTTTGCTCTCAAATATCTTCTCTTTCAGCAGGTAAGGGTCTGACACAAAGTTTATTTCTATCTTGAAATGCAAAAACTATTGGGAGAGGTTGACGTTAGCCAGTGTGCATAAAAGAAGGTGCTTGTCACACACTGATGTACAACTACCTTCACCATCCATCTCCAAAATTCTCTTCATCTTGCAAAACTAAAATGCTATTTGTCTTCCCCTCCCTATCTTCTGGCAACCACCATTCTACTGTCCATTCATGTGAATATAACTTTGTTAGGGATATCAAATAAGTGAGATTATGGTATGTGTCCTTTTGTGAATGGTTCATTTCCCTTGGCTTAGTATCATCAAGTTTCCTGCATTTTGTTGTAGCATATACCAAAATGTTCTTCCCTTTTTCCTTTTTATTTTTCATTTACAATTGACATACACTACTATATGTAAGTCTCAGGTGTACAACATAGTGATTAGACATTTATATAATTTATAAAGTAATCACCTCAATAAATCTAGTAATCATCAGACAGCATACATAGTTGATACAATATTAAAATAATCATTTTTTAATTCTCACCTTGTAGAATAGGAGCATAAGTGAAAGTATACTTATACCCTCATAACTGATTGTTAATCTAAAATTTTATTCACTCAGTAAATACATACTAACTGCTTATTTTATGTCAGGTATTGTAATGAGCTACAGCAGTGAACAATGCAAAACGTGCCCAGTGCCTTCATGGAGTTTATGCCATCTAATGAAAGGATGGGCAAATTCTGACCAAAATGAATCTGTAGCACAGCCATTCCCATTTGTTTACCTGTCATTTATGGATATTTTCTCACTACAAGGGCAAAGCTGAACAGTTGAAACAGAGACCGGATGTTCAGTGAAAAGCCCAATTTATTTACTCTAGTCATTTATCGAAATGATCTAACAGAAGACAAAGACCTTAGACAAATACTAAACTTCAATTAAGTAGAGTCTCTGAGAAGGGAGAGTAAAGTGTCTCAGAATGTAAATATGGGAGGTATGTCTTATGACATTTGGTCTAATGGGCACTTAAGAATGTATAAGACTAACTCACAAGTTAGGGGAGGGAATGAGAGAGGTTCACTGTAGCATTTGTGGCAAGGTGTCAGCCTATGGAAAGGGTAAGCTTAACACAATACAAGAATAGAAAGGAGAATCCCGAGTCTGTAATAGAACCAGTTGAGTGATACAAAATGAGGCTGGAGAGGTAGGCAAGAGCCAGATCACACAAAGCCTATTAGTTGTTTGTTTTTATTGAGTTCATTGCTTAACAAAACCATATAGGTTTCAAGAGTACAACTCAACAAACATCATCTTTGTACTGCATTTTGTGCCCACTGCCTAAAGTAAAGTCTCTTTTGATCCCCATGTCTGTCCCCTTTGCCCTCTTCCACCTCCCCCCAACTCCCTTTACCTCTATCACCATATATACATATATATGTAAAAACACACACACACACACATATATATATGTATATAGATAGTTTTTGCCCAATATCTTCACCTTTTTTTTCCTCCAACCAGCCCCTCCCCCCATCCCCATCAGTAGATGAGTGTATGGAAAACTAAACAAAACAAAACTGTGGTACATTTACACAATGGAATACTACTTGGCTGTAAAAAAAAAAGACACTACTTGTAGTAAACTAATAGCTTTGCTGTTACAAAGATACTACTTGGCTGTAAAAAAAATATAATTTGAGGGATATGTTGAGTTTGAGGTGAGTATTGAATCAGCAGCTCATTATGCTGATCTGGAGCCAATAAGAGAGACATGTATGGTTATACACATGGTAATTTTAAGACAATTAATTGAACAAAAACATCAGAAAAGACCTGAGAGTATATTTCTTGACTACATTTTCAGGGTGTATGAGAAATCTCTGTGAGGGTTGTCTGTGGACTTTAATAGTCAAGAGCCCTTGAATGGAAACCTTCTTTGCTTCAGCCTTGTAGTACCCTCTGTGTTTTTGACTAGGAGAAACACAGATAGTATTACAAGGGCAAAGAGGTGAGTATAGACCTTATATGATCCCTTGTGTGTTGCAAGTATCCAAGACTACAAACTTGAAATGTTAACATCTAGACCTCTCAAACTGGAAGAATTTTATGTATTCAAATTGTGATCAATGCCTGGCTGGTGTTAATTGTGGTTAGAGCATCAGCCCACACACTGAAGGGTCACATACTCCACTCTCAGTCCAGGGCTCATAACTGGATTCCAGGTTCTATCCCAGGCCAGTTCTGGGCATGTGCAGAAGGAAACCAGTTGATGTTTCTCTCCTTCTCTCTCTTCCTGTATCCCTTCCTTCCTCCCTCCATCCCTTCCACTCTCTCTAAAAATCAATGCAGAGAATATTGTTAGGTGAGCATTAAAAAAAATTGTGGTGATAAATATTGGTTTAGGATAGACACTAATACAAATGCAGGTAGGGGCAAAAGTAGGTTCACAATTGTGAATACGCAAAGCACAAAGTTTATTTTTTTACTTATATTTATTAACTAGAGGCCTGGTGCATGAAATTTGTGCCTGCGGGGCAGTGTCCCTCAGCCCAGCCTGCACCCTCTCCAATCTGACACCCTTTGAGGGATATTTAGGCCTGATCCTGATCAGGCCGAAATGGGCAATCGGACATCCCTCTCACAATCCAGGACTGCTGGCTCCCAACTGCTCACCTGCGTGCCTTACTGATTGCCCCTAAATGCTTCTGCCTGGCAGCCTGATCAACCCCTAACCACTCTCCTGCCAGCATGATTGATGCCTAACTGTTCTTCAGCCAGCCTGTTTGCCCCTAACTGGCCTTCCCTGCAGGCCTTTCCTACCCTGCAAGCCTGGTGCCCCCCAGCTGTAGCCAAACTGCCCTTCCCTATAGACTTGATCACCCCTAACTTTCCTCTCTTTTAGGCCTGGTCACTCCCAACTGCCCTCCCGTACTGGCCATCTTGTGGTGGATATCTTGTGGCCACATGGGGGAGTCATCTTTGAGCACAAGGGGGCAACCATCTTGTGTGTTTCAGTGATAGTCAATCTGCTTATTAATCTCTTATTAGATAGAATAGAGGCCTGGTGCATGGGTGGGGGCCAGCTGGCTTGCCCTGAAGGGTGTCACAGATCAGGGTGGAGGTTTCCTTGGGGTGTGGGGCAGCCTGGGTGAGTGGCCTGCCACGCCCCTGCCCCCCCACCCCCCACCAGTGAACCAAGCAGAGGCCCTGGTATATGGGATTTATTTATCTTCTACAATTGAAACTTTGTAACCCAGAGTGGAGCCAAGCCTCCTGCTCTCTCTGTGGAAGCAGCCATTTCTGTTGGGATTTATTTATCTTCTATAATTGAAACTTTGTAGCCTTAAGCGGAGGCCTAGGCCAGTCAGGGTGTGCAGAAAGCTTGGCTTCCTCCATTGCTGGGTGCAACCCTAGCCTCCTGATCTCTCCAGCTCTGTGGCTGCCACCAGTTTTGTTGGGATTTATTTATCTTCCATAATTGAAACTTTGTAGCCTTGAGTGGAGGCTGGGCCTACCAGGGTGTGTGGAAAGCTTGGCTTCCTCCATTACTGGGGAAACCCAAGCCTCCCTCCTGCTCGCTCTGTGGCTGCAACCATTTTGGTTGGGGTTAATTTGCATACTTGCTCTTGATTGTTTGGTGGGTGCTGCTTGTGGGAGTGGCTTGAGAGTGTAGCGGAGCGATGGTTAATTTGCATATCATTCTTTTATTAGATAGGATGACTAGAGGCCCTCTGCATGAAGAGATTTATGCAATAGGCCTTCCTTCCCTTGGCTTCCAGCACTGGTTTTCTTCCAGCACCCAAGACCCAGGCCTTCACTCTGGCCAGAGTACGCCATCTTTGTCTTTACTGCAGACTCTGGAGTCTGAGTCTTGTCTTTGCTGCTGCACTCTGCTCTTGTAGATTCCTTTCAGTAGCACGCCACCCCCCACACCACCCCCCCCATCCTCTCTCTCATAGCAGGCATCCTGCCCAGCCTTGCCACTCCACACCTGGAGCAGCTGGGCAGCTGGCCTTCTAATTTGCATACTCACTGTGATTGGCTGTGGGGGTAGCAGAGGAATGGTCAATTCACATGTTTTTTTATTATTAGGTAAGATTATATTGTTTTCCAAAGGAACAACTGTAAATCCACTTTTGTGCCACACAGTATTCTATATATAGATAGGAATTTTGTGGTGATAAAATTCTTCTTTCTGATTAATGTCCTTCTAGGTACAATTTTTATACCATGCCTCTGCTAGGTGGAATAGCTTGTGGGTATATATACTTATCTACTTCTCAATACCGGTCTCTATTGTCAGTCTCATCAGACCAATAGCTTATAATTTTATCAAAAGATATAAATTCTGCCGAGACCGGTTTGGCTCAGTGAATAGAGCATCGGCTTGCGGACTGAAAGGTCCCAGGTTCGATTCCAGTTGGGGGCATATACCTTGCTTGCGGGCACATCTCCACAGTGGGGCATGCAGGAGGCGGCTGATCGATGTCTCTCATTGATGTTTCTGACTTTCTATCTCTCTCCCTTCCTCTCTGTAAAAAATCAATAAAATATATTTAAAAAAAGATATAAATTCTGGGATGATACAGTATATTTCTAAGAATAGAAAATATTAATCTACCTATGTTTATATACTGATCTTTAACTGTGCAAATGCAATATCTCTAATTATGAAAAAAATTTGGTGCCAAGTCCCTAGTGTCAAGATAATTTATGGTATCATTAATATGATTGTTTTTGTTGTGTGATTTACTTAGCATTGTTTGCATAAATTATGGAAATTCATACAATAGCCTCAGGCATCAATCAAATACAAATCTAACAAGTAGAGAAATGTTGCCACTCTTAATTTTTCCTCATTCTGTTGAGTTTGTATTGCTAAAAGCACATTTCACTCTTAAGACTATGGGAGATTTTTAGAAATGTTCTCATAGCCCAAAAGTCCTTAATAAAGTTGCCTTTCCTAAATGGAAATACCCGCACTGTTAGACAGGGATAAAATAGTTTCCACATTAAGGGTCATTGATGGGAACATTAAGTGTTGAAATTAACATCTTAAACCCAATGCTAGCAGAGAAGTTAGGTTATTCTTTAACTAATGGCAAGGATGTGACAAAATTCTGTTAAAGGAAAATGAATGGGATATTTAACTGCACTTTAAATCAATGATCATCTGAACAAAAGTGCAGCCAGTATTTTTATAAATGACTTGCAAAATAGGATTAGATTTCTATAGTGAGACCTGTTATTTGTATAGATGGTATATTAGCGTACAGTAATTTTGTAGTAAATTGGAAAATTGTAAAGTTATGATGTAAAAGTAACTGGTTATAAATCTATATATGCAACATTTTTGAATTTAAAAGAGTAAAGAGCATAAATCATAAGCTAATCCATTAGAGAAAGAGCAGGCATTTGAAATACTGCTTCAAGCTTACCACTGATGGTTTGGAGGCTTAATCAAACTGAATTAACTTCCACAAATGTGACCCTAAGGTAGATTGTTGATTATCATTCTCAATTAGTGAGTAATGGTCAAATTTGGATACATACAGCAGAGACAGTTGTGGGTGATTCCTTTCCAAACTACTCAATTCCATTTCTGCTAAGATTTCCCCAGTGTCAAGTGCAATGTCAATGGTAATGTTAGTGTTTTCATAAGAACCCTTGAAGATAAAGACTGTTTTCCAAAGGAAGATTTCAGATTCTATAATTGAATCTTTTATGTTTGTTTGAATCAGCTATTTCCTTTTTCTAGATTTACTCTATCATTTTAGAAAATGGATCTATATTTTAGCTGTGGTATCCTCCCAGTGGAAGGATTATAAAGGTAGTTTTCCTTTGTTTTGTAAATTAAAAATGCATTGCTTTATGTTTATTTTTAAATCATTTTGATATTAAAGCAAGACATAGAAAAGGTTACAAATTTAGATGATTTTAAAGGGCTGATAATTAAAAATAATAGTCTCTACTCCACTCCTCTTCATTCCAAATTGCTATATCCCAGAGCCCTTCATTTCTAACACTTCCAGCTGTTTTTCCTATTTATATCCATATTTAAAACATGAAAACATATTTATACTGCTGTTTAAACATTTTTTAGTTGCAGTTATTTTCTACTGATTATTAAATTTGAAAGATACGGTTTTGGCATTATTACCATGACCTGTACCCCATACTCTCACCTTCTCACACTTTCCCCTCCTCCAATCTCCCAATACAGTTAGGTCTTTTGTTTGGTAGACAAGATGCAGAGATAACATTATTATGATTTTATCTATATTATTCAAATACTCAGTCATATACCAGAATGTATTAGTCATCATTTGCTTATACCTATATTTACTTAATCACTGGTTAATCCTTGAATGCTATTAGAGCAATAAGCTTCTCACTGGTCAAACTCATCAGTTAAACTTAGTTTACATTTTTTTTTTTTGGTCTTGGAGAGATTTTTTTTCTTTCCCCAGAGTATTTAATTTTCCTGCTCTAATATGATCTGGAATCTTTACTCTTTGGTGGGTTCTGAGCATTCTGTGACATCCCTTTATCCCTTTACTTCCTTCCCCATTTTTTTAATAGAAATTGACACCCTCCCATCTTTTATTCTTTTTTTTATTGTGTTACATTTATACATATCTCCCCATTGTCCCCCTTCCCTCCCAGCTAAACCCCACCCCTCCAGTGTCTAGTTCATTGGTTATGCTTATATGCATGCATACAAGTCCTTTGAAAAGGCGAAAGATTTATGCGATCTGAAGAGAAACCAGAGTAGCACAATTTACAATAGCTAAAATTTGGAAACAGCCTAGGTGCCTGTCAGCAGATGAGTGGATCAGAAAACTGGTACATCTACACAATGGAATTCTATGCTGCCATTAAAAAGAAGTAATTCTTACCATTTGCAGCAACCTGGTTGGAACTGGAGAGCCTTATGCTTAGTGAAATAAGCCAGTCAATGAAGGAGAAGCATTACATGATCTCACTCATTTGTGGATAATAAAGAACATTATAAACTGATGAACAAAAGGATAGATACAGAGACAGTAAAGCTTCAAACAGACTGTGAAATTACAGCAGGAAGATTAAAGTTAGGTGAGGTAGATAAGAGATCAATCAAAAGACTTGTATGCATGCATATAAGGATAACCAATGAACATAGACACTGGGGGCTTGGGGTATACCTGGGAGGGAGGGGGGCAATGGGGAGATATGTATAAAAATTAATAAAAATTAAAAAAAATAATTAATTAAAAAAGTCCTTTGATTGATCTCTTATCTACCCCACCTCTCAATCTTCCTGCTATAATTTGGCAGTCTGTTTGATGCTTTACTGCCTCTGTATCTATCCTTTTGTTCATCAGTTTACAATGTTCTTTATTATCCACAAATGAGTGAGATCATGTGGTGCTTCTCTTCATTGACTGGCTTATTTCACTAAGCATAAGGCTCTCCAGTTCCATCCAGGTTGCTGCAAATGGTAAGAATTACTTCTTTTTAATGGCAGCATAGAATTCCATTGTGTAGATTTATCACAGTTTTCTGATCCACTACCTCAACATCATAAAAGCCATATATGATACACCCACAGCTAACATCATATTCAATGGGCAAAAACTAAAACCGTTTCCCCTAAGATCAGGAACAAGACATGGATGCCCACTTTCACCTCTCCTGTTCAACATAGTACTGGAAGTATTAGCCATTGCAATTAGACAAGAAGAAGAAATAAAAGGCATCCAAATTGGAAAAGAAGTAAAGCTGCCCTTATTTGCAAATGACATGATACTGTACATAAAAAACCCAAAGAACTCCATCTCAAAACTAATTGACTTAATAAATGAATTTGGCAATGTAGCAGGATACAATTTTTTTTTTTTGTAATGGGTACTGTTTTTTGTATCTTTTGACTACTTTTTGTTTATTGCATGTTTCAGTAGAGCACATTCTTTAGTAGCTACCGGTTAAACTTTTTGAGATCTCAAATGTCTAAATTTGCCTTTATCGCATGCTTCTACCTAATTGTCTAGCTAAATGTAGTATTCTAGACTAAAAATCATTTCCTCTTGGAATTTTGAATTTTGTAGCTATTGTTCATTTCACTTCTAGATGAGAACTAGGATGTTTCTATTTCTAGTCTCTTATATGTCACCTAATCTTTCTCACAGTAAACTTGTAGAATTCTGGCTTTATTCTTAGTATTTCTGAAAAATCAACATGTTGTGCCTTGTTGCTGGCAGTTTTTACTCATTGTTCTGTGCATTTATGTATCACATTTTTTCTGGAAACTGAGCCTTCATTGCTGTTTTTTTCCCCCCCTAATAATTTGCTCTCTTGTTTTTTTCTGTTCACTCTTTTCTGCACTCATTTTATTTTGATGTTTGATCTCTTGGACAGACTGTTAATCCTTTTACCTTTTCCACATTTTTTTAACTTCAACTTTTCTGTTGATTTGTGGAGAGCAGTTACAGCATTCAGACAGAATTAAGCCTTAGACTGACTTGTGGCAATGCCACATATAAGTCCCAGCTTGGAGGGCAAAGCCCTTCCAGCACAATTATAGCCAAAAGGCTAAGATTGTAAGCTTGACTTTATAGTCCGATCCTGAAATCCTAGGTAGCTAAGGGATATAGGTTGTGGGAGGTGCAGCAAGTACTGGCTAACCAAAGCTTTATAGAGTTCAGAGAATGGAAACAACAGGAAAGAAGTAGATTTGAAACTAGCAAGAACATTGTAAACATCTTGCCCTTGTTTTGCTTTGTGTGATCTGACTTAAGCTTGAGCTTACAGGCTGTGTTACTGTTTCCTCATCCAGGCACCGTGATCTACCTCACCCCAACTGTATTATCATGTCTCTTTTCTTTAATCATTCTCTGCCCCTCCTTAAGTTCACCACTGGCCATGCTAGACGTGGTTCATTGATTTTTTTGTTTGTTTTAAATTTTGATATCACATTTTTAATTTCATGATATTTTTCTTGCTTCTGAATTTTTTTTGTTGTAGCTATCTATTTTTATTTTTTAAAAAATATATTCTTATTGATTTCAAAGAAGGGAGAAGCAGAGAGAGATAGAAAGATTAATGATGAGAAAGAATCATTGATCGTCTGCCTCCTGCATGTCCCCTACTGGGGATTGAGTCTGCAACCCCATCATGTGCCCTTGACTGGAATCAAACCAGGGACCCTGGAGTCTGCAAGCTGACACTCTATCCATTGAGCCAAACTGGATAGGGCTGTTTTTATTTTTTAACTAAATAGTTTCATTGAGATAATTATAGGTTTGCAGACAGTTGTAAGAAAAAACACAGAGTTGTCATACACAGCTCACTGGGTTTATTCCAATTAAAATATTTTGTTAAACTATGGTGTTATTTCAGAATCATGATATCAACATAGATATAATACATGCAAATAAAACAAATTCAGATTTCCACCGTTTTACTTTATATGAGTGTGTATGTTAATTCTCTATAATTTTATCACATGTGTAGAGTTGTGTATTCAACACTGCATAGTTAAAATACTATATCATATAGCTTTGTGAAGAAAACATTTTCAACTAAAAATGCACAACTTGTAATTCAAAACACATAATTGTAACTTCAAGATGAATGTAACAAACTGGTTGAAATATTACACATTTTCCTTCATATGTGGTGGAAGATAATGGTAAAAAGTAATCTTCAAGATTCATTTGTTGGGAAAAATGAGAGAGCAAATAATAGATGGAAAAAATGACACAGGTCAGATAGAAACCTTAAATGTCAATGAGAAAAATAGAATTCAGCAAAGAAAACTGAAGAAAGAACTATTAGTTACTGGTTTGAAAATTAACCAAAAAACATATTGCAGAAAGAAGAACTGAACTGTTACTATAAAGAGCAAGATGGCTCCTAACACCTGGAATTTAGGGTTTTAAATTGTTATGACTTTGTGTTTAAGTGAGAGATTCATCATACTCTTCCAAACAACACAAAAGGGGTAGAACCCAAGTTGTGAAAATCATACCTTGAGTTGAGTTTTATGTAAATAATTTTAAAAGGGTCAAGGCTTAACTTGTTCTGTTTTTAACATTATGATGAAAACTGATTTTTTTCAGGTAATTTTGGTAATGATTAGAATATTCAAATTAATTAAAAGAATCACTAGTAAGACATGTTCTCATTAAACTGTTCAAAAATATTTAATAAGGACTTACTGTGTGCAGACACTGAGTATACTGCTAAAGAAAAAAAACAACAACTGATAAACAAGATAGCAGTTCCTGTCCTAGTGGATCTTCCATTCACAGGAAAGTGAAATACACTCATACACAAAGCAATTAAAGAAATAATAGCCAGTTACTACTTCTTATGAAAGGAATGAACAAAATACAGAGAGCAGATGGTACAGAATAAAGAAATCCCCTGGCATAGAATGGTAAAAAAGGCTCCCTGAGAAGGTGACTTTAAACTGATACTTTAGATAAGAAGGAAATTATATGCAAAGCATTGGGGAAATCATGTTCCTGGCAGAAGGAATAACATGTGAAAGGATCCTTGTAAGAGCTCTTTTAGTCCAGAATTTCAAAAAGACCATGTATCCAAGTTACAGTGAACAAGGAAGACGAGGTACAAGGATGAGCTTAGAACACAGGCAGAGGCTAGATGATGAAGACTTTATATTCCATGGATTGGAGGTCAGCTTTATTCAAGGGCAGCAGAAAGCTATTGGAGAAGAAAAATAAATAGGCGATGAGGCCTTAGAAATTATAATATAGTTACTTGTTCAAGAACATATCCAATCATTTGAGTCAGATTTAGAATGCTCCTGGAACTGTATTCATATTTTTGTCAAACTAGACTAAGACTAATTTATTTCTGTAAGCTGCTATGACCTGGGAATAAAATTAACAGCAGGATATAGGTTAACTATGTTATTTTTTTTTATTGCATGCCATATGTTTTAGGGGAAATGATTTGACCTTTTGCTGAATTTAAATCCACAAGCCATTTGAGCTAATTAATACCCTGAAACTTTTCTGAAGATTTCATGTGAATTTACCTTGATCTAGAGCTGAATTTTCTGTGATACTTTGATTTATTATATCTGAAAGCAGAATGATAGGTTAAAATGATAAACAGCTCACTCTTAGTGGTTTATCTACTTTCTATCCTTAAGGAATCAAATTTTGATAAAATTTTTTTATTTTTACATAACTGACATAAATTTTCCATTTCTAAATATTATTTGCTTTATCTTGAGTAATAACATAAAAATCATGGGTCTAATGTGCTTGCTTATATATATTTTAATACACATTAAGATGAGTATATAATAACAATACCAAAAATCATTGTTTATCATCTATCAAGTAAAATTATCTGGGGCATCATTAATGTTATATAAAACATACTTTAAATAAAAATTGGCAAAACAAGGCTATTTCTTTATAAAGCCCAACCATGTAACTAAACCATTCCTTGGGTGGATAGATACAGTATCTGTGCCTTCTAAAAAAATCAGTATCAACAAACCATAATAGAAACATAAGCAAAAATGGAGCCTGACTTTATTCCAATCATCTGTACTCCCTATAAACTGCTGAAGCATTGGACAGACCATGTTTACAGAACATGAACTACTGCTGGATGCTCTTAGCCAAGAGATCTTCCAACTTTCAGTTCTGCTCTAGGTCATGAGAAATAACTCTTAAGTGTATTGATCAGAAGCTCATTGACTAGAAAAGGCAAGTGAAGAACAGCATTACCATAGGGATGGGAACTTCTCACCTTTAGCTTCTCAATGTGAAACATACTTGGTGACACAGAAGTCCTTTGCCTACTAGCAATTAAGAAATTACAAGTGAAAAAGTAAGAAATAAATGAAAAGTAATTAATATAAAAATTTAAAAAATTAAAAGCAAAATGAACATTGAACCAAATTGGATGAGTTAGAAAGTCTTGGTCAGCAAAAAGAGAAGGCAAATAATAATTGTGTTGATATTCTCATCAGAATGTCTCTTTGAACTCTCCTCAAAGAGCAGGTGTGTAGTTTGTCATCTTAAAATAGACACTCCTTTGTTAAGTCTAATTTAATCTTTAGAAGCATGCTTCAAAACAAACTACTCAGAGATCAATAACATTACAGATGGGAGGCAGAGGTAAAGGTTAGGAGTAGAATTTATCATGATAAGTTCTAATGGGCTTTTTAATAATTTACTGTTTTATTTCCTTTTTAGTTAGAACCATATTTTAAAGCCTTCTGTTTTTTCTCATTTTTTTGCACTTAGTCTGTATTTTAAAACAAACTGCTCAGAGATCAATAACATTACAGATGGGAGGCAGAGATATTTTAAACTAGTGCATAAGGAAATGTTAAAGATACATTAAAAATGTAAAAATGATGTCATATGATCACAGAGGGTTAATGCTAAAAAAAAGCATGAATATTTTAACTCATTGTGTGTCTTCTCTATGTTCATTTTAACTTAGCAAACATTTGTTGAATGTTTACCATGTACTTCAGTCATTTCTGTAATTTTCAGGACAAAAAATGATTCAGGTGAAAATATAGTGGGGTGAGTGGAAAGAGATGTCAGATATACCCACAAGAGCTTTAACACATGATGGAATGTGACGTGAGTTCTAAGGAAGTTTAAAAGGATTATGAAATTGAACTATGTGTGTCCCCATATATAAAAATTATTTCAAAATGGATCAATAACCTAAATATAAGACCTGAAACTATAAATTACATAGATTAAACTTATGAGCCTTGGTCTTGGAGAGCATTTTATGAATTTGTCCCAAAGGCAAGGGAAGTAAAGGCAAAAACAAATGATTGAAATTGTATCAAACTAAAAAGCTTCTACACAACAAAGGAAACTGCCCCTTCCTCACAAAAAATAGGTTAATATTAAAAATAGATAGAGAACTGATATAACTCAAATAATCCATGCCTAAGAGGACCTGAACAGACACAAGAAAACATACAAATGGTCAACAGATATATGAAAAGATGTTTGACTTGACTAGCTACTAGGAAAATGCAAGTTGAAAATATAGTGAGATACCGCCTCACACCTGTTAGAATGACTATTATCAACAAGACAGGTAAAAATTGTTGGAAAAGTTGTGGAGAAAAAGGAACCCTCAATCACTTCTGGTAGGAATGTAAACTGGTCTAACCCCTATGAAAAGACTATGGAGATCCTCAAAAATTTAAACCAAGAGTTAACATCTGACACAGCAACCTCCATTCTAGGTATCTACCTGAAAATTTGGAAAAAAAAATATTTGCAAATGAAAATGACAGTGCAATAACATCTTACACCGGTCAGAATGGCAATCATTAACAAATCAACAAATGACAAGTGTTGGCGAGGATGCAGAGAAAAAGGAACCCTTGTTCACTGTTGGTGGGAATGCAGACTAGTGCAGCCACTGTGGAGAACAGTATGGAGTTTCCTCAAAAAACTAAAAATGGATCTCCCATTTGACCCTGTAATCCCACTTTTAGGAATTTATCCTAAGAAATTACAAACACCAATCAGAAAGGATTTATGCACCCCTATGTTCATAGCAGCACAATTTACAATAGCCACAATTTGGAAACAGCCTAGGTGCCCGTCAGCGGATGAGTGGATCAGAAAACTGTGGTACATCTACACAATGGAATTCTATGCTGCCATTAAAAAGAAGTAATTCTTACCATTTGCAGCAACCTGGTTGGAACTGGAGAGCCTTATGCTTAGTGAAATAAGCCAGTCAATGAAGGAGAAGCATCACATGATCTCACTCATTGTGGATAATAAAGAACATTATAAACTGATGAACAAAAGGATAGTTACAGAGACAGTAAAGCTTCAAACAGACTGTGGTATTAATGCAGGAAGATTAAGGAGAGGTGAGGTAGATAAGAGATCAATCAAAAGACTTGTATGCATGCATATAAGCATAACCAATGAACATAGACACTGGGGGCTTGGGGTATGCCTGGGAGGGAGGGGGGCACTGGGGAGATTTGTATAAAAATTAATAAAAAAAGAAATAAACAGTTAAAATGTAAAAAAAAATTGCAAAGATGTATGCATCCCTATATTCATTGCAACATTATTTATAATAGCCAAGATATGGAAACATCCAAAGTATCCTTTGCTAGATGATTGGACACAGAAGATGTGGTATATATGCTCAGTGGAACACTAATCAGCCAAAAGAAAGGATGAAATACTGCCATTTGTGACAACAGGGATGGGTCTTTGGAATTCATGCTAAGTGAAATAAGTCAGACAGAAAAAGTTACGAACCATAATATTTTTTTCATTCATGTGGGATATAAAACTAAAAGCAGCAACTGAACAAATGAAACAAATAAAAACTTATAGACACAGACAATAATATAGTGGTTACCAGAAGGAAGGGATAGTGGAGTAGTAACAGATAAATGGAATCAAACATATAATAATGAAAGAAGATTCCAATTTGGGTGGTGAGCACACAAGGCAATATACAGATGATGTATCATAGAATTGTACACTTGAAACCTATATAATTTAATTAACCACTGTCACTCCATACAATTTAATTTTAAAAAAAGGGGATAGACTTCTGTTCTGGGCTTTCTAGTTCTGAACAAAAGAGTATCTAGGGCAGCTTCACTGGGTCAGATGATGAATATGCTGTATTTTTTTTACTTAAACTTCAGATCTGTTGTACCCATTTCAGGTACACATTCTCTTTCATGGATCTAGGAAAACAAGAACAATTCATATCTAACATTTAACAGAAATCACAAGTATACCAACACGAGCATATGCCAGGTTGTATAAATCCTTTCTCATTTTTTAAAAATGGAAATTACACTTGTCCCTATCCTACTGTATGCAATGTCCTCTCACCAGCTTGAACCTTTAACGGTCAGTTCCTTAATATACTCACCTGCCTTGCCTCAGTGTTTGGAACCAGGAGGAACACTCAATGATTTCTCAGTGAAAGAATAACAAGACTCCGAGGCCCAGCATATATAAAGGAAAGCCTGACAACTGTGCTAAGGAGCAGGGAAGAGACAATCTAAGAATTACTTTTATGGAAGTCACTATTTAGTGTCTGCAACTTACAGTCATTAAGTCATCAAGACATTAAGGGTTATGTGTTCCCAGAATCATATTTTGTTGATTTAAAATTGTTCTATTGAAAGTGAATGCAAAACAAAATCTTGCTTGAAATGAATTTGGATTAGAAATATTGATTATAGGATATCAATAATGATGACATTGTACCTCCTTATTTTTGTAAACACATAGCAGCCAAGCACAACTCCTGAGGATCATTGCACCTATGCCTAAGAAAAGAGTGACTCTGAGAACTTAAGGAACTTTCCCAATTCTGAAAAGTTTCTCTTACTGTGAAAGAGAACCAGTAAGGATTAAAATCAGGACAAAACCAGATCCTGCATTCTAGCTCCACATTCTTGAAACCCTCCCCCCCAACCCCCCCACACACACTCACTATGATGCAAGCTGTACAACTTGAACATGAAATTCAATCTGCTAAGATTGTCCTTTTTCATGAACAACAAAGACCAATACATCATAGAAAACCACTTTGTCTAGTAAGAATTTCTGAGGTTCTCCTTAGCCATTATTTCCATAAAGTTTTGAATGATTAATTTGATTAATTGGAAAGGAGTTGAGTCAGCCACCTTCTTTTGAATTGACTTGATTAGCTTTTGCCCCAGTCTGGATCTATTTTTATTGATTATGCTTCTGAGCTATTCACTGTTATGTTGTCAAATATTGTAATATTAAGTGGTTTATTTTCATACAGTGACTTATGCTGCACTGAAAGGAGCTGCATTAGTCTGAAATTTGTCATGATTAGATGCAAACTGAAATGTTTGATGTCATCATGAATGACCTCTACAAATCTGTCATATCACAGTCACCTCAGGTTCTCAGCAGTGCAGAATGTATGGTGTCATGTGCTCTCTTTACTCTACTTAACAATGATATATGTGAATGTATTTATGTATGTATTTTACATGTGTGTACATGTTCTTATATACTGCGTGTTCATGTATCTTGAAGCTGATTTGTTATTGATGGGATATGCCATGAAAGGGTCTTTTGGAATAAATAGAGTAGAAAACTGAATGGAAAAAGAAGTTACAGTTGTTTTAAAAAAGAGAGGTTCCATGTTCTTTTAGTATTACTAGTGTGACAAAAGGGAATGGTGTCCATATGACTGGTGAAAGAGAATATAGGGGAAACATTAGATAGGGATATATCATTCCTTCTTACATTCTCTTCCAGAGTTCAAGTATTTCAATATCTCTTTTATGGTGATCAAAGGTAGGTAGTACAACTTTTGTCTCACTTTAATTGACTGTTAATACAAATGAGGTAGGAGTATATTATTTTCAATTTACTAGCTCTACTTTGATCACATTTTCTTCACTGAAAAATACATTCAACACAAAGGTGATAATGCCTCAAGGGAGAAAAATTGTTCTTTAAGGGACAAGAATCTTATTCTTTTATGTATAAAGCATGGAGATACATAAAACGATATACAGAATACCTATGACATTAAAATTTCATAGTGGGAAAACTTGGAAATAATTGCCTAAAACATCTCCTTGGGGAGTGATATTGGAAAAATGATGGAGTAACTTCACTTTAGACATAATGTATTTTAAGGTCTCTTTCAACACTATATTTCTGTGATTATGAACTTTTATGACTTAAATGTTATTTTTATTATATATTAAAGACAGTGTGGCAAAAACAGTATTTTAAATTGAACAATGCAGCATCATTGGCAATAATAGCAGTGCAGTTTAGAGCTTGTGGAAGTGCTGGATGTGATATAGTAAGGAATGCTCTGGGAGAAAGTAAAAGAGTATAGAATATTTTATACCTCTCATCTCTGAAGCTATGGCTTGAATGAGAACTGGGATCTGGATCTGGAGTCACCTTCTTGGTATGAGGTGTGTACTGGTAAAGAGACCCGGCAGAATTTGTGGTAGAATTCATTGTAAAGATACCAGTTTCTGTGTATCAGTGTTTCACTTTAGGAACATTTAATTCTAAATGTTTATACAGTTACTAGTTTCTCATTTCTTTGATATAGTATGTAAGTGATTTCAAAACAACATACAGTAAAAAAGAGAGAAAATGACAAATCAATAATCATTTAATATCACCCTAGTAATTGCATGCTGCTTGTGCATATAAAATAAAAAGCCATTGATTTTCATTCCTGATTTGTAGTATAGGTCAATCTGGAGAAGTTAAAATGAGTATCAAGGGCATCCTTTTGGCTTTTTTGTAGGGATAGAGTATCAGAATGTTATTAGGACTTCTAGGCATATAGCTATAGACACACACTGTTGTATCTACATCATTTTATAATTTATGGATGCCTTAAAAGTGTAACTTACACTATTAATGTACTTAGGAAAGGCTAGTAAAAACCAATCTTTCCTTCATAAAATACAAGCTGACTCGGAGCTGAGTGTCTCTCCACTTCTGAACACAACTGTACCACTCACACATGAGTCATAGAGAATTCATTGATTTCAAAATGGTAGAAAGAGATGGAATAGAACAATTTCTGATCAGTCAGTTTAATGAACAAGTAAATGTACCAACAGTTCTGAAAACTAGTTTTTATTTATTTTTTAATGGATAACTGAGATATAAAATAAAATTTGTGATTCTTAAGATATAAATAACCAAATCAGAGAAATAAGATATCAGAATGATTATTATTCCTTTCAAATTCTATTTTTAATTGTCAATAAAAATGGTAAGAAATAATTATTAAACTACAATGCCAGGTCTGAATGAGTAGATAGATAAAGAATGAGTGAAACTCTTGGTTTGACATCTGGGACTATTCTTCAAAACTATGTCAATGTTTCACAATTATGGCTATCTGTTCATTTTAGGTGACAATACATTATATTTATATATGTAACTTTATTTTACAAACACGTGTAAGGCATCTACTGTGTCAAAATAATATTCATAATTATTATTTTTCAGAAACAGAGACTAGGTGAAACCTTAATATGTAAGAAAGTGTTTTTTGCAAATCTTATGCACAGTCACTTCTTTCTGTTTGTTTTGGTTTTGGCTTTTACATTTTGGGCATCTATCTATTGTTCATTTCCTAAGAGCTAACTCTAACAGATTGTGCATATACACACAAATATGTACTGCCAAATATCATCATAGCTTATTTAGTGGCATTTAAAACATGTAAACTATATTTTCAAGTAGATTTATTTTAGATTGAAACAAATTTTTAATCCTGTACTTAAAGGAATAGGTGCTTCTAAGGATGATAAATTTATTTTTTATTTTTCTTAAATAATTTTATCTATTCTTGCCACCAATAGGCCTTGTTACCTCTCTGAGCTCTTAACATAAAATGCCACCCACCAAGAATAGAAGTATTTATGGCAGGATTAAGAAATTGAGTCTGCTCTTTTAATTAATTTGGTTTAAAGTTCCTCATCATGCATATTATAGCAATGAAGTCTAATCCTCCAAATTAACCAAGTTAATTTTGTGGGGTTGGGATTCGATCCAGATCATCTGAATTTAGATGCTTTGCAAGGCATATTATCCCTCTATAAATTGTTCCTTTAGTCTAACTGAAGTTCCTAAAAAGTTCAAGTATTCTACTTTAAACATCTGAATTCTTTTAAGATATGTTCAAAGCTGATGAAAAACTATTTATTATCCAGCTGGACTGTATAAAATGAGCATTTAGTACGTTGACATCCTTACTGCCTGAGCTGAAATGGCTTCTTTACAGAGTAGCACAGAGAGAACACTGCCACCCTGAAAAGTAGCTTTGTGTGCCAGTTCATTATGGGCAGGGGTGGTGGGTGGTTATGATGGTTATGGGTTGGTAAGGAGCCAAGAAATAAAGAGAGAGAAAGGAAAGTACATAGGCACAGTAGGGTCAAGATATGTAAATTCTGCTCTGATCAAGTTTCTCCATCAAATGTGCTATTTTTATAGTTTTTAGTTCTCCTTTGTAATATTGGGGCAGACCCAGAGAACTTACTAGGGTGTTGCAAATGGGATCTGCACAGTAATACTATTGTTCTAGTGAGAGCAGAAGAAGAATGATGGGAGGGGAGGCAGGAAAGAAAATTTTACACGAGTAAAGGCATGTTAGTTTTAAACGTTGAAGTTTTCAGGTACAGGCTTGTTAATACTACAATAACTGTAACATGCCACATTATTTTATATCTGAACTTACTTTAGGTTAAATCTGTAATTGGATCACCTGGACTAGAAATGTGAGGGGCCTTGGGTGTTAATTTATCTTTGACAGCTTAATTCTCTTTGGAAATTTTCAAAGAGAAAGGTTTAAGGTTCCTCTACGGATAAAAAGCAGTGGCTTAGGCCTGCCAGGGCAAGAATTTCTTATCTTAGCTTTGCATGTGACTTGCTGGATCTCACTTTGCTTCTCTGTACTCCTTTGTAAGAAGAGAATTGAAGAATTAATTTACCTCTCAAGATAATATTGATGGATCCAAGAAAAATGGTTGTAGAACATTTAGAAAATATAAAGATCTATGTAAATGTCAAATTATAATGATGAACTGGGTAACCCAATTATCCATTACAGCACTTCCTACTGTTTGATTAACCAAACAAAAATTAGCCATATTTCTTAAATAGTATTCTTTAAAAAATGTGTAGCTTACTCTAGTAGGCTGTCACATTAAAACTTTAATGGCAAAAGGTGGCATATCTTGACAATATTGTAAGCTTGTAGAATGTTGGATCTTATGAATTATATTATAAAACGTATTGCATGTAAATCGCAAATTTTGAGTCAAGATTTTATTTTTACTGAACTCTAAGATCTATATTCTACTGTGTACCATATTTTTACCTTAACCTGATGACTGGTGTGATATTCAGGTCAAAGTTTAATTTTTCTTTTGTTCTATTTTTGTTTGAAAGATATTAAAACTGATTCACTTTAGGCATTAGATTTTTTTCAGCAATAATGCAGGGTGGTTTTTATATCATTTTAGGTAAAGGAATCAGTTTTTTTTATCTATCTAGCTAGTTAGCTATCTCTTTTTACCTGACACAGCTGTGTTTGCTAAACCTGAAGCATATATAAGTTTATACCATGCCACATGATTTGAGTTTAAAATTTATCATATTTTAACACAAAATTTAAATATGATAAGACAATAAATCATTGAAGAAAACATAAGCCTTCCACATTAGACTAACTCCATAAATGAAAACTGGTGAATGAAAATTCAACTGGAGTCCATATAAATCTCTATTGTTGGAAAAGTGATTCTATGTGTTCTTTAAAGCCTATTTTTAAAAGAGTTAACATCTGAAATAGTTTACAACTGCTGTGTACTCATAGTTAAAGTGCTATAGTTTGCAAATCTGAATTCAAGGCCTGCCTGCCTTTGGATGGATGAGGGCATGTACAGGGGTGTGGGGAGGGCAATAAGGGGAAAATATAATAAATAAATAAATTAATAAATAAATTAATTAATTAATTAAAAAGTTTTACAGCTGTCCCCCTTTTTACCTCATTGCTCCTGTCTACTCAGTTCCTGCCCCACCCCAAGTCTTCACCACCCTATTATCTGTGTCCATAGGTAATACATAACCTATATAATAAAGAGGGAATATACAAATTGACCATCACTCCATCACAAAGGTGGTGGCACCCACAGCAGAGGCTGAGTTCCCATAACGAGCCTTAACGAGCAATCAGCAGAAACCTGAGGTTGTTCCCACCCCCGTGGGGCTTGACAGTGGACCTCAGGCTGTTCCCCCAACCCTGGCACCAGGCTGGAGGACCTCAGGCTGCACCCTCCCCACACACACCCAGCAGGGCTTGACGGGGGACCTCAGGCCATACCTCTACACCAGGCTGGGGGATCACAGGCCATGCCCTCTACCTGGCAGGGCTTGAAAAGGGACCTCAGACACGTCCCCTCCCAGTGGGGCTTGACAGGGTCCTCAAGATGTGACCCCTGCCCAGTACTGGGCTGGGGGGCCTCAGGCTTCTCCTTTTACCCCAAACTGGGGGACCTCAGGCCGCACCCCCTACCCAATAGTGCTTGACAGGGGACCTGAGGCTGTGCCCTCTCCCAGCACTGGGCTGGTGTACCTGAGGCTGTGACCCTGCTCAGTGAGACTTGATGGGGGACCTCAGGACACGACCCCTGCCCAGTGGGATTTAACAGGGAACCTAGGGTTGCATCTCCCACCCGGCAGGGCTTGACGGGGGTCCTCAAGTTGTGCCCCCCACCCTGGCCTGGGCAGGCTGAGCACCCTCAGCCCTGGTGCTGGGCCAGAGGATCTGAGGCTCAGCCCTCCTCCCAGCAGGGCTTGACAAGGGTGGGGCCAGCTTGGTCTAGATCTAGCCCAATGTGGTGGGAGGTGGCTAGATCTGGGTCTCACACAATTTTGAAGCACACATGGGTGGGCAGGGACTTGACTCTGGGTCCTGTGGTGCACACCATACTGACAGGAGGAAGACTTTGATATACATTTTATTAATTTTCTTTCATCTCTGATACTTCTTTTGTAGAGAAAGGGCAAATAGCGATATTAAAATATTTTCTCTAATTAATCCCCTTTTAATGTGCATGAATTTTGTCCCACCGGGCCACTATTCCTATATAATAAAAGGGTAATATGCAAATTGAGCCTAACTGTGGAATGACTAGTCACTATGATGTGCACTGACCACCAGGGGGCAGACACTCAATGGAGGAGCTGTTCCCTAGTGGTCAATTTGCTCCTACAGGGGAGCTCTACTCAGGCAAAGCTGAGCTGAGGGCTATGAGCACTGTAGTGGTGGCAGGAGCCTCTCCTGTCTCTTTGGCAGCTCTAAGAATGCCACACTGGCCTAAGCCATCAGTCAGACATCCCCCAAGGGCTCCAAGACTGCCAGAGGATGACAAGTGGACATCCCTCGAGGGTTCCAGACTGCAAGCAGGTGCAGGCCAGGCTGAAGGATCCCCTGAGTGCACAAACTTTCATGCACTGGGCCTCTAGTATGCATATAAGATCTTTGGTTAATCTTTTTCTACTCCCTTCACCCCACTTCCCTTTGAGATTCCTCCGTCTGTTTCATGTGTCCATGCCTCTGGTTCTATTTTATGCATCGATTTATCTTGTTCATTTGATTCATTGTTCATTTATTTTGACTTTTAGGTTCAATTGACAGATTTATATTTGTTGCCTTTTTATTTTTCATACTTTTGATCTTTTTTTCTTATTAACTTTTCTATTGCTGCTTCTAAGATTCTCTCTTTGCCTTTAACCTTTGGCATTTTAAATATGATGTGTCTTGATGTGGGCCTCTTTGGGTTCCTTGGACACTCTAGGTAAATCCCTGTGTGCGCTATGTGTATAGTCTTGTTATAGTTGAGCCTTGATTGCTGAGTCCTGCTTGCCTTTAATTTCAGATACTATAAGTATGGCATAAGAAGTTCATGCCTTTGTGCTTCCATGGTCAACTTCCTAAACTACAGTTTCTAATGCAGAGAAGCTTGAGAAGAGGGACATATAAGGATGCTACAACTGACAAATTTCCTTTTGTTCAAGAATGAAAATTGATGTTATCTATGACTGCAGAGCTGTGGCTGTGAAATTTCAGGCAGAAAGTAAGGAGAAAAGTATAATATCTTACCCACCTTAGTCTTTTGCTTCAAGATCAAACCTGCTTAGATAGTGACAATGGATTAAAATATGAATAGACCTGGTGAAAAGTAATGGTGGATACATGTCAGCCAGTTGTTAAAATAAATAGGATGGGAATGTAAACTGGTTTAGTCACAACCAAAACCAGTATGAAAATTCTTAAAAGAGTAGAACTACCATATGAACTTTCCTTAAAAAAGTTAAGAATAGAACCAACATATTTTATTCCTATCTATTTATCTGTACAAGTGAAATAACATTTATAGGATGAATTATTGGAAGAGAAATTTGAAGTCAAAGGATTTGCATTTTAAATTTTGATAGATATTGTTAATTCAACAATGTCATGTTTTTAAAAATCTAATGAAATATTCTATGGGTTCATTGACAGAAATTTATGGTGAGTGAGTACATTTAAATTACTGGAGAAGTCAATACTAAAACTTATATAGAATCTTAACTCAATATAAAGTTAAGTATGTAAATTGTTAAAGCATTATAACATAATATCCAGCTTCGACCATGATTTCCAGTAAGCTGCAACCATTGTGCCATGTGATTCCACTTAGAAAGTTACACTTAATACATGAAATCCCTTTTAAAAATTATTTATTTATTTATTTATTTTTATTGTTTTCCTTTTTTAAAATTAAGGTATTACATATGTACATATTTTCCCATTGCCCACCCTCCCACTCCACTCCTATACATGCCCTCACCCCCCAGTGTCTTGCGTCCCTTGGTCAAGTCCTTCAGTTGATCTCTTATCTCCCCCACCTCTCCATAACCTTCCCATTGTAATTTGACAGTCTGTTTAATACTTTACTGTCTCTGTATCTATCTTAGCATAATGCTCTCCAGTTCCATCCAGGTTGCTACATATGGTAAGAATTCCTTCTGTTTTATGGCAGCATATATATGTTCAATTTTCCCATCACCGTTTATTGAAGAGACTGCATTGACTCCGTTGTATGTTCATGCCTTCTTTGTCAAATATTAATTGAGCATAGAGGTTTGAGTTGATACCTGGGTTCTCTATTCTATTATATTGGTCTATATTCCTGGTCTTATGCCAGTACCAGGCTATTTTGAGAACGCTGGCTTTGTAATACATCTTGAAATCTGGTATTGAGATCCCTCTTACTTTGTTCTTCTTTCTCAGGATTGCTGTGGCTATTTGGGGTCTTTTTTATTCTAGATGAATTTTTGGAGAGTTCTTTCTAGGTCTGTGAAATATGCCATTGGCATTTTAATGGGGAGTGCATTGAATCTATAGTTGCTTTGGGTAGTATGGACTTTAATGATTTTAATGATGTTGATTCTCCCAATCCATGAGCATGGCATGCTCTTCATCTATTTATGTCTTCCTCTATCTCTTTCTTTAATGTCTTGTAGTTTTTGAATAGAGGTCTTTTACTTCCATAGTTAAGTTTATTCCTAGGTACCTTAATATATTTGGTATGATGGTAAATGGGATTGTTTTCTTAGTCTCTCTTTTTGTAAGTTCACTGTTAGTGTATAGAAATGCCATAGATTTCTTGGTATTAATTTTGTATCCTGCTACATTGCCAAATTCATTTATTAAGTCTAATAATTTTTGATGGAGTCTTTAGGGTTTTCTA
Source organism: Lasiurus cinereus (assembly GCA_011751065.1). Taxonomy (NCBI): domain Eukaryota; kingdom Metazoa; phylum Chordata; class Mammalia; order Chiroptera; family Vespertilionidae; genus Lasiurus; species Lasiurus cinereus. The sequence goes on from JAAGEH010002531.1 coordinate 9,023,952, forward strand.
TGTACAGTATCATGTCATCTGCAAATAAGGACAGCTTTACTTCTTCTTTTCCAATTTAAATGCCTTTTATATCTTCCTTTCTTCTAATAGAAATTGCTAGTACTTCCAATACTGTGTTGAACAGGAGTGAAGAAAGTGGGCATCCCTGTCTTATTCCTGTTCTTAGGGGAATAGTTTTTGCCCATTGAGTATGATGTTGGCTTGGGTTTGTCATATATGACTTTTATTATGTTGAGGTATGATCCTTTTATTCCCACCTTGCTGAGAGTTTTTATCAAAAATGGGTGTTTGATTTTGTCAACTGCTTTTTCTGCATCAATTGATATGACTACGTGGTTTTTATCTCTCAATTTGTTTATGTGATGTATCATGTTTACTGATTTGTGGATATTGTACCATCCTTGCATCCCTGGGATAAATCCTACTTGGTCATGGTGTATAATCTTCTGATGTACTGCTGGATCCAATTTGCTAGAATTTTGTTGAGGATTTTGGCATCTATGTTGATGAGGGATATTGGCCTGTAATTCTTTTTCATTGTGTTGTCTTTATCTGGTTTTGGTATTAAGATGATGCTTCCTTCATAGAATGAGTTTGGAAGTGTTCCTTTCTCATGAGTTTTTGAAATAGTCTGAGGAGGATAGGTTTGAGTTTTTCCTTGAATTATGGTAAAACTTCCCTGTGTGGCATTTGTGCCCAGGCTTTTATTTGCTGGAAGCTTTTTTAAAAAAAAATATATTTTAATGATTTTCTACAGAGAGAAAGGGAAAGGGATAGAGAGTTAGGAACATAGATGAGAGAGAGACATTGATCAGCAACCTCCTGCATGCTCCCTACTGGGGATGTGCCCACAACCAGGATACATGCCCTTGACCAGAATCGAACCTGGGACCTTTCAGTCCGCAGACCGACCCTCTATCCACGAGCCAAACCGGTTTCGGCTGCTGGAAGCTTTTTAATAACTGCTTCAATTTCTTCCATAGTTATTGGTCTATTGAGATATTTAAATTCTTCCTCATTGAGTTTTGGAAGGTTGTATTTTTTCTTGTAATATGTCTATTTCCTCCAAGTTGTCTAGTTTGTTGGAATAGAATTGTTCATAATATTTTTTAACAATCCTTTGAATTTCTGTGGGCACTGTTGTTATTTTTTCTCTTTCATTTCTGATTTTATTTATTTGGGTTCTCTCTCTTTGCTTCTGATGAGCCTGGCTAGAAGTTCATCAATCTTGTTTATCCTTTCAAAAAGCTAACTTTTGGTTTTGTTGATCTTTAGTATTGTTTCTTTGGTCTCTATGTCCATTATCTCCACTCTGATATTTATTATTTTCTTCCTTTTGCTTACACTGGACTTTTCTTGTTGCTCTCTTTCTAGCTCTTTGAGTTGCAGGGTTAGGTAATTTATTACCATTGTTTCTTGATTGTTTTTTGTTGTGTTGTTTGTTTGTTGTTTTTTTTTTTTGCAGTAATCTTGTAGAACTATGAACTTCCCTCTCAAGACTGTTTTCACTGTGTGCCATAGATTTTGAATTGTTGTGTTTTTATTGTCATTTGTTGCCATGATGTTTTTTATTTATTCTTTCATTTCTCTGTTAACCAGTATTGTTTAATAGCATGCTATTTAGTCTCCAAGTGTTTAATTTTTTGGATTGTTTTTATTTTAGTTGATTTCTAGTTTTATGCCATTGTGATCTGAGAAAATGCTTGATATGATTTTTATTTTCTTCAATTTGAAGAGACTTTGCCTGTGTCCTAATATGTGGTCTATCCTTGAAAATGTTCCCTGTGAACTGGAGAAGAATGTATATTCTGTATCTTTGTGGTGGACTGTTCTAAAGCTGTCAGTTAAGTCCATCTGATCTAGTGTGTCATTTAGGATTGCCGTTTCTTTGCTGAGTTTTTGTTTGGTTGATTTATCCAGTGTTGTCAGTGGGGTATTAAAGTCCCCTACTATGAATGTATTGCTATCAATCTCTCCCTTGATATCTTCCAGAAGTTGTTTTATCTATTTGGGTGCTCCTTTATTAGGTGAATATATGTTTTCCAGAGTTATATCTTCTTGTTGAATTGCTCCCTTTAGTATTATGTAGTGGCCTTTCTGATCTTGTTATAGCCTTTACTTTGAGGTCTATTTTATCAGATAAAAGTATCACAACCCCATCTTTTCTCATTTCCATTTACCTGAAAAATGATTTTCCATCCCTATTCTCAGTCTGTGTGAATCATTTGTTTTGAGGTGGGTCTCTTACAGATAGCAAATATATGGGTCATGTTTTTTTTTTTATCTATTCAGTTACCCTGTCTTTTGTTTGGTGCATTTAATCCCTTTACATTTAATGTTATTATTGAGAAGTACATGTTAGTTGTCATATTTTTCCTTAATGTTTTTTTTTCTTGCCTTTGTCTTTCTTCTTTTTACAGCAGTCCTGTCAGCATTTCTTGCATTGCTGACTTGGTAGTGATAAGCTCTCTTAGTCCTTTTTTATCTGTGAAGCTCCTGATTCAATTTTGTATGATAGCCTTGGTGGGTATAGTATTGTTGGGTTCAATCCCTTGCTTTGTATCTCTTTGTAAATTTCATTCCATTCCCTTCTGTCCTGGTGTGTTTCTGTTGAGAAATTGATTGATATTCTAATAGGAGAACCCTTGTAGGTAACTTTATGTCTCTGAAAGCCTTTAAGATTTTTATTTTGTCATTGGTGTTTGCCAGTTTAATTATGATGGGTCTTGGTGTTGGTCTTTTAGGATTCATATTGTTTGGGACTCAATGTGCTTCTTGGACTTGCATGGTTTTTTTCTTGCCAGTATCAGGGAAGTTTTCTGTCATTATTTCTTCAAACAGGATTTTTATTCCTCTCCTTCTGGTACCCTTATTATGTGTATATTGTTTCATTTTGTGCCAAAGCTCCCTTAGGCTCTCCTCTTACTTTTTATGTCTTCTTTCCAGTTGCTGCTGTGTTTGTGTGTTTTTTCCTACCTTGTCTTCTAATTCACTGATGAGGTTCTCAGCCTCTTCTAGTCTACTGTTTAAGCCTTCCATTGTGTTCTTTATTGCAGCTATGTCGTTCTTCATCTTCTCTTGGTTCTTTTTCATGTTGGCAACATTATCATTCAGTTCCTTATAATTCTCATTGAGTTGCATGTATTTCTCTTCCAGCCATTTAAACATCATTATAACCATTACTCTGAATTTTTTCTCTGTTAAGCTTCTAGCCTCAATTTCATTTAACTCCCTTTCTGGTCATTCCTCTTTTTCTTTCATTTGGGGGTTGCTTTTTTGTCTTACCATGTCTTCCTGTAATGTTTCAATTATAGATCCAATTGCTTTTCTACCCAGGTTTTTTTGGGTGGTGCTGCTGGTGTAATCTCTCAGTTCTCCTGGGCTTGGTAATTTAGTGTAGCTCCCTACTTGAGCTATTTGGGTTGCCTTGATGTAGGCCTGTGAGCTTGAGAGGCACAACTACAGGGTCTAGAAGTCAGCAGTTGTGGAGAGGATTATCCCAATTTTCCTGTCTTGCACCCTTAGTTGAAATCATACGTGTGCAGTGGGCACTCACAGTGGCACCCAGGAACCATCTGTTGGGTTGATGAGGTTCAGGGGGCCTGCATTCTAGAAAGGTGTGACTGTTGTCTCCAGAGTTCTGTAGTTTGGGGTGAGCAGACTCAGCTTTTGCTGCTATACCTGTGGTAGATAAGCACTCACTCCCAGTGGCAGCTCACAGGAGCACTCACAGTACATTTGCCTGCGAGGTACACTGAAGCTCTCTGAAGGGCCCTGGCAGTGTAGCCACATAACTGAGGTGCCTGTGGGAAGATCTCCATGATGAGTGAATTCAGAATTTCTACTGCCCTAGGGGAGGGGAGAGAAATGTGCTCCTGTTTGTTCAAAATCACACCCAGGGAGAGCTCACAGTAGCTCCCACCAGCGCCCTGTGGTAGATGAGCTCAGGGTGCCTGCCTGTTGGAAATTTGCATCTGTAGGGCATTTGCCAGTGCAGAGCTCTGATGCACTCTGAGGGATCCTGGCATTGAAGTTGAGCAGCTTGGGTGAATGTGGGCAGTTATTCAGGAAGAGGGAGTTTAGAATTTCTACTGCAGTGCAGCACATCCTTGTCTGTACAGAATCACACCCAGCAGGGGATCAAAGCAGCTCCCCAGAGGAATCTGTGGATATATGGGCCCAGGGTGCCTTCCCTTGTCTGTGGCAGTGAGTTTTCCTGTGCAGAGCTCTGACACACTCTGAGGGACCCTGGCCTTGAAATAACTGCTCAGGTGTCTGTGGGCAGTTATTCAGGAAGAGAGAGTTCAGAATTTGTACTGCAGGGCTGTGTGCCCTTGTGTGTACAAAATCACACCTGTGGTGGCTCCCAGGTGCTGCCCAGGGAGTGGAATGCCCTGGCTACCTGGCACACTGGAAAAGCACAAATGTTTTGTCCGTAGTTCTGCCACTGGGGAGGGGGAAGTTGCCCTTACTGTACCTTTAAAGGTGGAGGTCCCAGGGTCCATGGATCTGCAGGTGGGGCAGCAGGATTTTGGTTGGAGTGGCTGCTGGGTCACATGGCAGTTCCAAGGCCTGTCTGGTTGGTGATGTTGATGAGTTCTTAAAAAAGGCCGTTCTCCCCTTCAAGAAAGCATGGGCTTCATGCCAGAAGTCCCGCAGTTCGTGGAGTACCCACAGAGGTGGTAGTCTCTCCTTGTCTAAGAGAGCCTGGTGTGCCAGCCCCTGCTGCTCCTGAGAGATTTAATTGTCCCTTACTCACACACACACCACACACATCCACACAATCTCCTTTCATACCCTCACTCACTCACTTCCTCTCCTTCACCTCTGTCCTGCCAGCTGCCATCTTCATCTCTGAAATCCTTATTTTTTTAAATACACAGCTGATGTTCTCAGCTTAACTCTGTCCCTGAAAATAGAGTTTGATCTACAGTTGATTTACTTCATTTTATCATCTTTGTGCTTCTTGATATTATTTGTTTACTGTAATGAAACCAGATTAGAAATAATTTTTTATGAAAAATCAAATCATAATTACTTTCCCTCACCTCCATTTCATTGGCATGAAAAAGTACATTTGCAAGATAAAGGTGTAATTAAAAAAAAAGAGGAAGGTCTGTCTTATGCTGTGAAATGCCATTAAGTGCCAGTTTTTGCCCTGGGACCATAAATTTGCCTTGTGGATAAGGAGCATTGTCTGGCACATGTCATTTTGATGGTTGTTGTGTGTAATGGCTAATGCAGTTACAGCCTACTCATAACAGCAGGAAGGCCCTTGTCCTGTTGGCTCTGCTCTGTAAAACTTTGAAGGAAGAAAGGGACTGATTATAACACATACTTCCTAGGGGATACCATGGATATGAAGTTGAAAACCACCATCTGGATCCTTTAAGAGCTATGCTGAGACATGCCTAATGATGGTAGTAGCTCTGGTAATATACCCCATACTGTCTGGCAACAGCATAATAATTGTTTTTAATACATGGAATGTAAGTAATGCAGCTTTATTCTAGTGAACTGTAAAGGTTTGCATTCTCTCACTTTATTAAAACAACACACATTGAAATTCCCTACATTTTGCTGGAATAGTGACCCTGAAAACACATGGCCAAATAGCTAACCTAAACAGCATGCTTGTTTTATAGATTAATGCACTCGCCTCTACAAAGAACCAACCTTATAAAGTTTTACGTGAACTGTGAAAAGTTTATGCCATTATTATCCTAATGTTCTTTAACCCAAGGTTAACCATAGAAATGTGAGAACAGGCGCCACTGAGCCCTAATGGGAAGCAGGAAAGTTTTGTCTGCACAGAATGGCACTCGCCTGCCGTTTTCCTAATGTGACAGCATGAACCCACAGCTCAGAGCCCTGCTTTGGAATCAAACCTCAAAGGTCTGTAATGAAAAAAATCTAAAAACATTCTGGAGATGCTTGGGGTTTCTGCAGAACTCTTGGCTACTTGACTTACTCCATTATGTTTAATGGGCCAAGTTCTCACCTTGTCCTTTCAGGCTCAAGACCTAATCCAGTGTGAAGTTTGAATGCATTTTGAGCTTTAGTCCCAGATGAGTTTTTTAAAGCAGTAGAGGAAGAGAGGAATTTGTTCCACTGTGTGCTCAGACACCAATGTTTAATTTCAATTTATTTTTTAAAGTTAGCCATTTCAGGAATAGAATTTAAGCAATAGCATGTACTGAATGCTGAGTAGAGCATAGCAGGCTTTTATCTTTTCTGAGCACAGATGGGATGCTAGAGGCTAATATGTAAAAGTTCACAATTTAGTAAAGCTTCATTCACTCATTATTATGATGCTCTAGGTTTTTGGAGGAGTTCACAAGCAAAAAATTATTGGGAGTGGGTTTTCCAATTGCACCAAGGATTGGGCCTTGCTGCTTTCTCATATGCATCCCAATTTGTTCCTAGCCTCCTAGATGTGCACTTCAATTTAAAACCTTTGGGACTGAAGGTCTTTGCCTAATGCTGGATTAGCATCTTCTTTTCGGTGGTACTAGTCTAGAAAGAACAGGAGAGAGAGTTAAGGTTGGCTGAGTCATGGGTTTTTCATGACTTACTATGTGCCTGGCACAGACTGTAGCCTCCAAATTTGTGCACAACAGTGGGGTGACTCTCAGCCCATCCTGGACCCTCTCCAATCTGGGACCCTTGAGGGATGTCCGACTGCCTGTTTAGGCCCAATCCCGATGTGATTGGGCCTAAACGGTCAGTCAGACATCACTCTCACAATCCAGGTCTGCTGGCTCCCAACTGCTTGCCTGCTTGCCTTCCTGATTGCCCCTAACTGCTTCTGCCTGCCAGTCTGATCACTCCCTAAACACTCTCCTGCCAGCCTGATTGATGCCTAACTTCTCCCCTGCTAGCCTGATTGCCCCTAACTGCCCTCCCCTGAAGGCCTGGTCACCCCTAACTGTTCTCCCCTGCAGGGCTGGTCACCTCCAGCTGCCCTCCCCTACAGGCCTGATCCTCCCAATTGCTCTCTCTTGCAGGCCTGGGTCCCCCCAAACTGCCCTTCCCTACAGGCCCAGTTGCCCATAATTTCCCTCCTTTGCTGGCCTGGTCACCCCTAATTGCCCTCCTCTGCAGGCTTGATCACCCCCAACTTCCCTTCCTTGCAGGCCTGTTCCCTCCCAACTGCCCTCCACTGTTAGACATCTTGTGTCCACATGGGGTCAGGATTTTTGACCAAATGGAGACAGCCATCTTGTGTGTTGGAGTGATGGTCCATTTGCATATTACTCTTTTATTAGATAGGATAGAGGCCTGGTGCATGGGTGGGGGCTAACTGGTTTGCCCTGAATGGTGTCCTGGATCAGGGTGGGGGTTCCCTTAGAGCATGAGGTGGCCTGGGCAAGAGGCCTGTGGTGGTTTGCAGGCTAGTCACACACCCCAGTGGCCCAAGTGAAGACCCTGGTATCTGGTATTTATTATCTTCTATAATTGAAACTTTGTAGCCTTAAGTGGAACCAACCTCTTGCTTGCTCCATGGCCACAGCCATTTTTGTTGGGGTTTATTTATCTTCTCCAATTGGACCTTTGTAGCCTTGAGTGGAGGTCTGGGCTGGCCAGGGTGTATGGAAAGCTTGGCTTCCTCCATTACCGGGGGCAGTCCAAGCATCCTGTTAGCTCTGTGGCTGCAGCCATTTTGGTTAGGTTAATTTGTATACCTGCTCCTGATTAGCTGATAGGCATGGCTTGTGGGTATAGCACAGTGATAGTTAATTTGCATATAACTCTTTTATTACATAGGCTTTCATTTAATCCTTATAGCTATCCTACCATGTAGGGTTGTCATCTTTGTTGAAAAGATGAGGACAGGGAGACTTAACTAATGTTTTCAGAGCAAACCACCAGTAAGTGACAGATCTAGAGTGTGACCCCAGTCTAGCTGATGCCAAAGCTTGTGTTTTGCTTTATCCATTAAGTGCTACCACCTCCAGCTCTCTGTCTGCTTCATACTAGTTGGAAGATTGGAGTGATGAGGCAAAGAACTGAAGATATCATTTTCCATTATTGATAGCATTTTAAATATACATGTAATATAATTGTAGAATGAAACCTTCATATACACATTCAGCTGGTAATGTAGTTCTCTCTGGATGGTGAGGTCATAAGGGGTTTTCTTCTCTGTACTTTTCTATACATTTCTAAGATTCATTATTGAGAATATACATTTTATAATTAAAATATATATAACACATTATATAATAGAAATTTAAACCATTTTAAATTTAATGCAGTTAAGCCATTTCATGATCTCTCTGTACATGAACAGAAAATTACATGGTATAGCTATTCTATAATGTCTAATAAAAGAGTAATATGCAGTTTGACCATCACTCTAACACCCAAAATGGCTGCCACCACAAGATGGCCAGCATGGGGAGAGACCAGGCCTGCAAGGGAGAGCAGTTGTGGGCAATTAGGCCAGCAAGGGAAGGCAGTTGGGAGGGACAAGGCCTGCAGGGAAGAGCAGTTAGGTGAGAACAGGCCTGCAGGGAAAGGCAGTTAGGGGCAAAAAGGCTGGCAGGGGGGCAGTTAGGCATCAATCAGGCTGGCAGGGGCATGGTTTTGGGGTGATCAGGCTGGCATGCAGAAGTGGTTAGGGGCAATGAGAAAGGCAGGCAGGTGAGCAGTTGGGAGCCAGTAATCCTGGATTGTAAGAGGGATGTCCAACTGCCAGGATCGGGCTTAAACAGGCAGTTGGACATCCCTCAAGGGGTCCCAGATTGGAGAGGGTGCAAGCTGGGCTGATGGACACAACTCCCCATGCACAAATTTCATGCATTGGGCCTCTAGTCCTATATAATAAAACCCTAATGTGCAAATTGACCAAACAGTGGAACAGCCAGTTGCTATGATGCACACTGACCACCAGGGGTCAAACATTCAACACAGGATGTCTGATTGTCCCCAGTTGGGGGTAGCTCCTGCATTGAGAATCTGCCCCCTACCCTGAGAGGGAGGTGAATGGCGGTGGCAATGATTGGGGGAGGGGGCAGCCAGCAGGTGGTGCCAGGCTGTCAACCAAGGCAGGTGCCAGTGGGGGACCCTCATTGTCCCACCCACTGGTCTCCCCACAGATTGGCGCTGATCCCTGGCTAGGCCTAGGGACCCTATATATTGGAAAGAGTCTTTTAGATTTAAAATTAAAATCTGGCAAGGCTACTCGAACACTGAAAAAACAGTATAATGCAGTGATGATAGACATGGACTCTGACTTGCATATTTTATGGCCAGCCCTGATTCTGACACGTATAACTCTGCGACAAAGCCAATTACTTAAATTCTCTCTGCTTCAGTTTTTCCACCCATAAGATGGGGGAAATGGTACTACTGTCTCAGAAAGATCATGTTATGTACTACTTTTTATAATCAGGGCAAAAAAATGTAGCTGCCCATACAACAACAAGATACCTTTCACCTGTATAAAAGTATGGTCACTGGTGCATGCAGCATCCCAGATTACAAGAGGGATGTCTGACTGCTGGTTTAGGCCCAACATCCCCCAAGGGGTCCCAGATTGCAAGAGGGCACAGGCTGGGCTGAAGGAACCCCCGTACCTCCCATGCATGAATTTCATACACTGGATTTCTAGTCCTTTATATTCTTTTAAAAAATAATTTCCTCTTGTATAATGTTTTTAGATAGAATAAAACTATAAACTTTTTTCATTAGAATAAGATTTTAATACTTCAAAACAGTAATGTTACATATATATATATATATATATATATAGGAAGTTATCTGAGAAAGTTACCATATCACACTCTTTCCATATTCCAGATACTGAACCAAGTGTTAAAGAGGATATACAGACAATAAACCCACTTCTGTTCTTCCACTTAAATGCACTAGAGCACCCCAAAAGTATATTTTGCAATTTACTTTGGAGGATAAATGTTCCTCTAAATAAGTATTAGTGAATAAGTATCAGGTTCCCAAACTGCAATTGCAAGGCAGTGCTTAAGCATAGCTTTTATAAAAAAATAAATTGTTATTTGTAGATGATAAACACTAGGTTTAGAAGGTTTTTAATAGGCATCCAAATGTTTTAAATGTTGATTATTATTAAATAAAATTATCTGAGCTGGAAATTAGGCTGGCCTGGTAATGGGTGAAAATATTAGAGGCACTTTCTAAGTGTTGTTGATGTTGAAATAGTCCACAGAAAGACTGAGTTAAAAATGCCATTCAAATGGGATTTTAGCAAATTAATTACCCTGTAATTGCCTTGTTTCTTAGCATTTTCAGATTTGTCTGGAATCTCAGTTGAGCTGTAACTCATCTGGCCCATTGCTTGAATTGACTAAAACTCTGTGCTTTGGAGTTGAGCTGAATTTTGGAGACTATCAGTGTCTTCTCACGGTTGGGAGGGTCCAGTTTGGCCTACTCTGCATGATGGTATGAATGCTCTGAAGTAGTGTTGAACTTCAGTTTAAATTTACTTAGAAGTGAGAAATGTAGTATTACTTCTGAATAATTGTCACATAGAAGAAATATCTCTATAGGCATCTGTATTCCACTGAATATTAAAGCTGACTGAGGAAGCAGGATGGCTGAATTAGCAGTGTTTAAAGTGATCACTGGGGATTAGCTACAAGGACTGTATGAACTACAAGGAAATTAAAGTATCCAGATGCCTGCCTGAGCAAGTTATCTATTATTCACCACTGTTCCTTTGGAATCTCTCCTCTGGGTCCTAGTTTTTAAAAATTTTTTTTTCTTTTCTCTCCTTTATCCTTTAGTTCTAATCTCACTATTCTGTTAGTCTACTTTTTCACTCCTGTAGCTTTCTCTATCAATTTGTTTGATTGCTTTGCCCTAAACTCTGGATGAAGTGACCACCTCACTAATTCACCCATGGCTATTTAGAGGCAAAGCCCAAAATGACCTCACCAGAATCAACTCTTTTATAGGGAGACAGATGGGTGCTAGACTTTTATAAAAATGTTAAATTCAGTGGCCCTATGGAATAATAAATCAAAATATATAAAGTTATAAAAAGACATAAAATTTTCTGAGATTTAAACATTTTATTCTTTTTGTATGAATTATGATTAACTTTGTCCTGTCTCCTGCTCAGTTTACTATTGTTTCTTTTATATATTGCATGGGTAATCTCTAAATTTAAGTCCTTATTTTATCTAACCTTTTACCAAAGAGATTACAAAATTGAAGTCATGAGAACAGAAGACTATTCATTAATCCTATCTAATAAAAGAGTAATATGAAAATTGATCATCACACAAGATGGCTGCCCCCATGTGGACACAAGATGGCCACCAGAAGATGGCCAGTAGGGGAGTTGGGAGGGACCAAGCCTGCAAGGGAGGGAAGTTGTGGGCAATCAGGCCAGCAGGGGAGGGCAATTGGAAGGGGCTAGGCCTACAACGGAGGGCAGTTGGGGGCAATCAAGCCTGCAGGAAAGGGCAGTTAGGGGTGACCAGGGCAGCAGAGGAGGAAAGTTGGGGGCAACCAGGCCTGCAGGGAAGGGCAGTTGTGGGGGTGACCAGGACTGCAGGGGAGGGCAGTTGGGAGGACCAGGCCTGCAGGGGAGGGCAGTTGGGGGGCACCCAGGCCTGTAGGAGAGAGTAGTTGGGAGGGGATTAGACCAGCAGGAGAGAGCAGTTAGTAGTGACCAGGCTGGCAGGGGAGGGCAGTTAGGGGTGACCAGGCCAGTAGGAAAGGGCAGTTAGGGGCAATCGGGCTGGCAGGGGAGCAGTTAGGCATCAATCAGGCTGACAGGGGAGTGGTTAGGGAATAATTAGGCTGGCAGGCAGACGCAGTTAGGTGCAATTAGGAAGGCAGGCAGGGGAGCAGTTGGGAAATAGCAGTCCTGGATTGTGAGAGGGATGTCCGACTGCCCATTTAGGCCCAATTCTATCTGGGACATCCCTTGAGGGGGCTCATATTGGAGAGGGTGCAGCCTGGGCTGAGGGACACCTCCCCACCACTCCCCATGCATGAATTTTGTGCACCAGTCCTCTAGTATAGGTATGAAAAAAGATCTTGCAACTGGACTGCAGATATTTGATGCTTATCTAGAAAGTAAAATCATAATATTTCTTTTGATATTTAAATAAATAAATAACTAAACCTTCCACTCCTTAAAGTGTGGCTCAGAACATATTTTTATAATATTTTTTAACTCTTCCATTTATGCTCCAGAGTCTAATTTTATCAAATAATGTCACTTTTGTCAATTATAAAATTTTGCTTACTTATAGTTAACTTTGTCATAACTATACTACCTATTCAGCAATATGAAAGCTACTTGTGAAAATATTTAAAAAATATGTTTTTCTCCAAGGGTTTATAATTAACTAGAGGCCCAGTGCACAAATTTTTGCACTAGTCAGGTACCTCGGCCTGGCTTGTGGGATTGGGCTGAAACCAGCTCTTCGACATCCCCTGAGAGGTCCTAGATTGCAAGAGGGCCCAGGCCAGGCTGAGGAACCCCACCGGTGCACAATCGGGGCCAGGGAGGATGCCAGAGGTTGGCCAGCCAGGAAGGGACTATGGGAGGGATCCAAGGCATGTCCAGCCAATCTCATTTAGTCCTGATTGGCCAGACCCCAGCAGCAAGCTAATTTACCAGTTGGAGTGTCAGCTTTCAGGTGGTCAGTGTACATAATAGTGACTGGTCGACCAGTCGACTGTCCGTTCCTTGGTCTTTAGTACACTTCATAGCGACTGGTCAGTCGACTGTCCCCTGGTGGTCAGTACATGCCATAGTGGCCTTAGCATATCATTAGCATATTATACTCTGATTGATTGAATGGACAACCAGATGACTGGATGCTTAGTATATAAGGCTTTTATTATATAGGGTATTTCAATATCAGTAACTCATATAACATCCACTAGACCTTTTTTTTTCACATGTATTATGTTTTTTTTAGTTTGATTTTTTAAATTTATGAACCTCCTTTTAGGCTTTCATGTGAAAATGCTTGACAATTTTTATCCATAAATTTTTAAATATGTTTGCTTTTTTTAAGGGTTATTCATTTGAGACTATATTTATTTGTCTTTCTTACCTCTTTAGTCTCTACTCATACAAAAGTAGATCTTTCCTGTTCATTAGATTAATTTTTCTCCTCTTGCCTACTGCTTTTGATATTATTTTTCTTCTGTATTTTACAAACTAACCTTTCTCTTAATATACTCACTCTATAAGTTATGGACTGCCTTTCTATTGATAACAATACACTATTTTAAAAAATTACCTGATTTCTACAGCTCCAATTCATTCAAATTCCTTAAAGTCATTGACATCTAAAGATATAGCCTTAACTTCTGGCTTCATCATGGAGTCACTTTAATTTTCTCATAGTGTGTGAATTAGAGTTGAGGAATGATAGTTACCCAAAGACAGCTATTTAAATATGATTACCCTTTAAAACCTTATCTTTATCTATTTGGATTCATTATCATTAATATCTTCCCTTCACTTTCATTGTCACTTATCATCTTTCAGGAATTCTTAAAGTTTAGGCTAGGTTATATTAAATTTCTGACATCTTATTGTTTTCTCTCCTTTCATCTCTTTTTCTAAATTTTATACATGGTTGCTTATATTTATTTACTTGTTCTAGACTGAGCACACAAATGGCTTAGTTCTCAATTTTTTTCTCAACATATTATTTGTTTTTATTATTTAATAAAAGAATCTTAACTAAATGTTATTATTTAGATTACTAGTTTATAAGATGAGCATCAAATGGTTGGTTAGACCACAAAGTAATGGTTTTATTTGATTTCATTGTTTAAGCATTTGTTTCCAGTCAGTTTGATATGTTAATTGGTTGGCATCTATTTTGTATTTAACATACTTATAGATAGCAGCAAAAAAAAATGGCAGGAAAACATGACTTTAAAGTAGTTACATTGGTAGTGTACTTAGACACCTTCTTCTGCTATTCAGTTTAACAATGAAAGGACTTCCTGCTACTTAGTAAGTCTCCTTGGAACTTGGTCCTATAATCTCTAAGGGTAAATTTCTCTCTTCTTTTAAAGTAGTGAAAAAGATGCTTACTTGAACATCAAATACCCTTTAAAAGAGATTGATTCCTCATTAATTTAGTTAGGTACAATGAATGGTTTTGTTATGGAAGGAACTTTGAAAGTTTTCTATAGTTGTCTTTGGCTCAGAGCGTGAGTGCCTTTAAATTTCTCCATGTATATTTTACACAATAAAATCTTATAAAATAATTTTTATAATATATTGTTTAAGTATTTTTTATTAATAATGTTAACTTTCTTTTCCTCTAGATACTAGTAAACTTAAGATATTCACATTTGCCATTTTCTCTTTTATTCCAACTTGATCCAATTAGTTGCAATTACATGACCAATACAGAGTCTTTGTTTTCATGTTCTTTAAACATCTATCTTCTACCAGCACTGTTTGTCAGATAGGCAAATTCTCCCATTTGCATGAGTTTGTTATTGCTCATTTTTATTTCCTCTGTTTATTTTTGTCTTGCATTTTTTGCTACTATTAATCTTAACATTTTTAATTATTTCATATTTTTGATAATTTCTCAATTTTTGCAAAAGTGTTTTGATCTAGCTTTATTATTTCTCATGAAGACTTTTGTAATTCTACTTATACTAGATATTTTAGTTTTGACCTTTCGTCATAGTTAACATTTAACTCAATGGCTAAATTTCTTTAGGTCTGTGAAGTATATTATTGGTATTTTAATGGGTAGTATATTGAATCTATAGATTGCATTGGGTAGTATGGACATTTTAATGATGTTGATTCTCCCAATCCATGAGCATGATATGCTCTTCCATCTGTTAACATCTTCCTCTATCTCTTTTTTCAGTGTCCTGTAGTTTTCTACATATAGTTTGCCACAAATATCTTAATTTTATACTATTTACCAAAGAATAATATTAAATACTGCTAAAACCTGGTATCCTCTCATCCCATCCCTATAACTTATTGTGAATAGCCATTAGACTCTTTTTTTCAGTGAATCACATTTCATCATGATTTACTCTCACTCAAACATTTTGAGTTTCATTTTTTCCTTTTTAATACAAATAGTCTTATATAAATGGAAATACATTTCTAGAAATTTTTTCACTCCTAATTTTGTATCTTTAATAATCTTTTCTTCCCACAAATTTCTTCTTCCCATTTAGAGCGTCTACTATCTTCTCTCTTTTTTACTATACTCACAATGCAAGGTACAAGGGACCAAAAACAATAAGTAGTGCTGAAGTAGTGATGGGCCAGTTATCTCCACGCAGAAAACATCATTGTCAGTCCACAGGTTTACCCTTATTCTATTTCCCAGGTTTGTTGCTATTATCCCCAGGAAGCAATATTCTGTAGGCAATTCGGTATTATCCACACTGTGAACACACACACACACACACACACACACACACACACACACACACACTTTTCCTAAAATGCCCATGTAATGACCTCCTATAAACATGCCTTAGTTTTATTTTCTCTGTTTTTGCTTTTTTTTTCTTATAATGTGTCCTTTAGTTGAAAAAGAATAGCTAGAGGAATGTCCTATACTGGGTGACAGCCATCAGAAACATACCTTTCTTAAAGTATAATTTGATGGCTAGCGTTCAGATAAATCACAGTAATAAATAAAAACCATGTAAAAACTGGGGAAAACTAAGGCCTGAATATGTCAGTGACAGGGAGGACAGCGCACATGGTTAAACAGAAATGTGTTAACATATTTCTCTCTTAATCTCCAGTGACAATGCCAAAGAACAGCTTTTACAGAGATAAAGAATACACCCACAAAATCTCCATTAGTCTTTCTGTCCCAGGTTATCACAAATTTATCTAAAAATGCTCATATGGATGCTCTTAAGCTGCTCCTTGATGAAATCCTAGAGTTTTCTCTAGTGACCTCTACACTGATTTCAGCCACTGGAAGTAATAAAATGGTTAAAACAAAATGGCACAGCTTAGCAGACATTGTGTACTTTGGGATCGCATGAGGGCTATTCCTACTGAGACTGTATGTGATTACATATTTCTCTTCCTTAGGTCACCTACCCTCCCCAAACACACACTAGCAGTAAGTGACGGAAAAGAATGTACATCAAGTACATTACTAGATGTTACTTACCTTTCTGCTTTTATTTTAATGTAATACAGAGAATTTCTAAATTGTTGCTTGAACCTGATTAAAATAAGTCATTAGTAAAATTGTTCTCTTGCCAGTCATTTATGGATTAATCCAATATTTATTGACTACTTTGAAAATGTACTTAAACCTAGTGAGCCCTTTGGATCTACTATAAGCTTCTGTTTTATTGTTTCCTCAAGAAAATATGGAAATCTTAGACTGGATCTGAGTTTCCTATTCTCTACATCTTCTTCCTTCCTTATTTTCACCTCTTTGTTATTTCCTTTGGAATTACATTCATGTTTATCCTCAGTACAACAGATATAATATTCCTGTCAATGTCTGTCATTCTTTTTTACTAACTTTAATGGATTATAAATCTACTAAAGATTTCATTTTTTCCTACTAAATCAAATTGCTGAATTTTTGTTTACATCTCATATTCTTTCTTTTTGTATCTGTTCTTATTTCTAAAATTATGGGCTTCTCTTTTTTTGGTGGTCTTCTGACATCACTTTTATTGGTAATTATCCAACAGATTTGGAGAACTGTCCATTTCTTTTTTTCTTTTCTTTTTTTTTATTTTTTATTGACTATACAACAAATCTATCTAATCCTAATCCTAGTGTTTCCCCAAAAGACTGGCAGGATGGAGTGTGCTTAGCTCCTTTCATTTGGGTCTTAGTAGCTTAGGCTCTCAGATCTAAACCTGAAGAGTGGGAAGATATGCCTTATTTTGCTTACATCACCTGCCAAGCTGTCACTTCATTTCAAAAAGCTGGGCTGACATGGACTTTTTTTTGCTCAGTAGTGAATGATCTAACTCAGCGCTTCTCCAAGTGTGGTTCACTGACTGGTGTGAGTATGCAAAACATTTGCTACTATCCACAAAAGATAAGTAAATAAATTGAACATAAAAGTTTTGAAACTTTTTTTTAATTAAAGAAATAGGGTAATTTTATGTCTGTTCAATCTTATATTTTGTATGGTAGGTCATTTACAGTATTGTGATTTTTTAAAAAGTTTATGTACAACAGAATGAAAACTTCAAAAAGTGAATAAATTGGTTCTTTACAAAAGATAATTTAGAAGCACTTGTCTAAATGAGCAACAGAATCTTCAGCAGTTAGCTTTATATTCATGACTTTGGAACACTGTGCTCCTGTGCTTTTTCAGTCTTCAAATTCTGTTGCAATTTCTAAATGGCTGCCGGAAGAGTAGGGTTAATGAGAACAATGTGAAGGAAGAATGGCTCAGGACCTGGCTGATTCATAGTATAAATTGCATGGAGTTGAGGAATAGCAGTCTTCTTATTGGACAGTGGTGATCTTGGTTAGGAGCTAGAATCAACCTTCAGTACTGTATTTCCCTTCTTTAGCAAGTAGGCAATATGTTTGGTCCATGTCCCTGAGATCTAGATGAGCGGGGTTAGATTTAAAAATAGATTTATGAATCTATCCCCATTGAAGGTACAAGTAGTATGAACTGCTATCCTACCCCTGCCTGAGACTTTAGCCAGTAAGTTATCTGCTTTTATTTTTATTTCCAGGGGTTTTCTCAAATTTTTGCATACCTGTTGGGATCCATGACTATTTTATGAGTTCTATTAGGAGGGCCCTATAGCCAGTTAATCTTTTACCTTACTTTCACAGGAATCCTCCCACTGCAGCAGATAAAGGACATCACTTTGTTTTCCTTCAGTCATAAAGAAAAATGTGCACCTTCTTTCTGAATACAGCCCAAGGGATAAATGGAAGGTTCAGAAAGACAGAGCCTTTTCATAAAAGAGATTTCTAGCATCGCGACAGCTTTGTTAAGAGGAACTAATGATATATTGATTAATGTGAATTGGGCTTAGGGTTATCTTTTTTCCCTTCAGTCATCTACCATCTTACTCTGGCACTTTGGGCCTTTTAGTATTGAATTTCTGCTTTGGAGCAAAATGCTACTCTATAAGAATCATTTCAGTTATATTTATCTGACATAGATAAGATACAGGCCCTGTTGGATCATGATCTTTGTCATCTAGAGTGATCCCCAGAATCAGCCAACTTCAGCAATATATAACCTTATCAATTATGATTTAGCTAGAGGAATATGCCATCACCTTTTACACAAAAAAATGTAAACTTTTTCTGAGCATAAATAAAACTTTCCCTGAAGACATACCAACCACTAGGCATAAATGTATGCCAAATAAAAGCTCTCAGCTAGAAGCAGTGACAGTAAGATGTGAAAGGGCTGAATCTGGAAACCCTCAGCCTGTGGAAATCTATTGCCTTACCTGTCCATGAATTCTTCAGGGGAATAAAGATCCTCTCTTTTTAACAGCCTTTCAGTACACCTCTCCTCTCTTTCTCCCAAGCACAGGTACAGCTAACTATTAAACAAGAAGTCAATAAAATTAAATTTAGTCTAATATTATGAATGTGTCAAAGTTGCCAACTTGTTTGTTTATATAGATTTCTTTTAGATTCTTGAATACTTTTTTTAAAAACATTTTAGATGTCACAATAATTCCCCCCTCACCCACTGCTTCTGAATAGCTGTCCCTAGTGATATTCAAAGCTGTCATCTGCAACTCTTTACCTGAGATTGCAACATTAATCTGTATTTAACACAGTGGAAGGTAGGGGCTTTCAACTTGTCTTGATAATGTAGCAGAAAAGTGATGAATGGTGAAAAGAAAACAGTGTGCTAAATTGAAGGTGAATTCCATGCAGCTTCAAAAATTTTATTAACTTATTGTGAGTGTATACAATCATAAGAAAGACAACTAAATGGTAAATAACCTCAGAAAGGATTTAAGCTAATTAAATTCTTTTTGACATTTCTCATCTCTGTCAAAATAATTTGAAAAAGCAAACAAAATGACATTACCAAAATGTTCTTATCTTAATAATATTAGTGGATAATAAATTCAGATTTATAAAAGACTTTCAATTCATCACTGCATCTGTGTAACTCTAACTTGAACATAAAACTCACATTCCATGTAAATAAAATTGTAGTAAAGAAAGGAAGAAAAACTGAAGGTGACATCTTATCATTGAAACGAATAATTTTATTTAAATCCTAAGTAGGCCCCTTGATTTGGGGATGGGTCTGTGATGTGGGAAACACTGGAAGGGAATCCCAACTTGAAGGAACACCTATGAGTCCTATGGGTTGGAAATAAGAGGAAAGGAAGCTTCAGTGCTTGCCAGAAAAGTTTCCTGGGATGTTTTAATTAAAAGGCATGCTTAGTGCATGTGAATGAGAGGAGCATCTTGCAACCATTAGGGTTTCTTGGCAGTCGTCATCTCTGTCAATATTAAACCTCTGTGCATTCACATTGGGAATGGAAGCTGTTGGACATCAGAGTGGCCTGCCTGAAACCTTTGAAAACAACTGGGTCATATATTTGAAACATGGGCATTGCCATTTCTGTGGCTCAGCAGGGCTTTCCAGGATGCTCAGCATCCCAATGCTTTATTATTCTACCTTCTCAAAGCACATTCTTTATGGCTGGAATACTTTAGCATACTTGCTCACCACTACCATTGATGAGCTGTTGCAGACCAGTGTAGTACTTTTCTGAGCCCTGATGATCCTTAGCAGGCTTTTATAAAATGTTAAATACCAGAAGAATTTCTGCTTCCTGCCACTAAAGTGGTCTTGTGAATTTTATGGCAACCTGGTTACAAAAACTTGGTTTAATTTCTTGCTATTTTATTTATAGTCACCAGTCAGCATATCAGATCTTGTTAATAGTTTATTCATCTTCAAAAAGGTGTTGTTGTCTTTTGTTTCTTAGTTTTTAGTTCAGAATCAGCTTAATATATCTCTAGGTATTTCCTTCTGTATTCCAACATGATGACTAAAGGCATACCATATTTAATGCTCATATTTTCTTAACAGTATGTTGATAAGCAGTTTAATTCATGCAATATACATTTTTCTGTACAGCTTCACATAACTCACATTATCCTCACTTTCCATTTGAAAGCATATTTTATTTATTTCTAAAAAGAAAATTAGATATTTTATTTTAAACTATTAGACTTTGACCCAGAGATTATATCCTTGTTGTGAAATACACACATTAATAAATTCAAAAGAACTTAATTCTTAAAAATGTGAAATCTAGAAAAAAAGTTTCTGAATTAAAATGTAGACAGAAAGTGGACATTTACTTATTGATTACAGTATCCAGGAATCAAGCTTGACCCTCTCTTTTTTAGTTAAATCAAATGGAAAGCTCATAAAAGTACAATGATTATTTTATTAAGATTTGCTTCTAACAAACAAAATAAGTATGAACTAAGTTTAGAGATTTGGCATGGTTGGACCTCTGCAATGCTCAGATAATTGTTTAGTTAAGAAAAGAAAGTCTAGTAGAGTCCAGCAAACAAGATAAAACTAGTACTTCATTGGATTGCTAATGTTTAGGAAATTATTTTTTGATTTTGACTTGTTTAGCTATAAATTCTGCTGACAAAGAGCAACATGGGAATATATGGAATTGCAAAAGAATGAAACAATATGTTTATGGATTTTAGATTGTAATTTTGAACATAGATTCCAGCCGCCCCCCCAATAGAAACTAAGCCATACACACACACACACCTACACACACACACACACACACACACACACACACACACACGTTGTGTTTGGTTACTCTGAGAGTCTTGAGAATCTTACTTAATTTAAAAGGCATTTAAAGTCACTGGAGGTATCAATAATGCCACTAATACCAAACTGTAATTTTTGACAGCACTTCACTATGAAATAGCCCAATTTCCACTGGAGTTTTAGGAGCCAATCTCCCTTGCTGAAAATGTGAGCTGAAAGACTACCTCCCATCCAATCTTATTTCTAAGTAAGAAAAATGTACTTCAGGGAGGTAAACCTTACCCAGGGGAACTGGTTATTAGTGACAGAGGCTGCATTTGCCAGTTTCTAGCTTAGTGTTTTTGGTACTATATTAGACAGCTAAGAACCTGAACTGAATTGTATTAATATTTTTCCACAACATTTTGTGTGGTAGATATCATGATTTTTTTTGAGACATAAAATACTTCCAAGACTAAAGTATATCAAAGCTCTATGATAATTAACAAGTATTTCTTAAAGAACATTTATTTATTGCCTGTGTGCCAGGATTTGTGCAGGTTAAGAATAGAAATACAAGTAAGACTCTTTCCTACCCTGTCAAGTGGAGAATCCTTATCTTGAGATTTGAGAAGAATGAAATTGCCTAAAATACCTACTGCACACTTCACGCCAGTAGAAGCTTTTTATCTCCTTAATATTATATCCAATTAAAATGTGTTTTCAAATGTGACTTATCTTTCTTTTTATATCTTCCTGATTATTTAGACTTGATTTACAAAACAATGAAATAGGATGGGTTTTCTTCTTTACATAGCTTGGTTCACTATTTTCTATAATCCAGCAAAATGGCGTAGAGGAGTATGCAATACTGTAGGGATAATATTTTCCTTTTCTTTCTTTATTTTTGTAATTAAATTCACAGGGGTGACATTGATTAATAAAATTATATAGGTTTCAAGTGTACAATTCTATGATATATCATTTGTATATTGCATTGTGTGTTTGCCACCCAAAATCAGATCTTCTTTAGTCATCATATCTTTGACCCCTTTTATCCTTTACTACCTCCCTTTCACCCCCCCCCCTTTCTCTCTGGTAGCCCACCATACTTTTGCCTGTATCTACAAGTTTTTGTTTATTTGTCTTGTTTGTTCATTTGTTGCTTTTAGTTTTATACCTCACATATGACTGAAATCATATTATTCTTGACTTTCTCTGTCGGACTTATGTCACTTAGCATTATATTTTTAAACAACCAGGAATATTTTGTTAATTATATCAGGTTATCTTGCTTCTTTGCATATTGAATTGAATCTTTTGCAATATGTAAAAATTTTAAATCTATTTCTAGTGACCATCTTTTTCAGCATTTTCTGTTAGTAGAAATAACAAGTAATAGAAATTCTTTTGGAAATGTGAAACAGAAAAAGATATTCTCCCATCAAACAAAAATTGAGTTTTGAACAAGGCCTCTAGAAACAACAACAACAACAACAAAAAAAAAACACCCAAAAAATATCACTTATTCTTCTGTCTCTGATTCTGGATAAACAGGTTAGGATAATCCTTTGGATAGTAATTTAATATCATACTCAAATTTAAAAAAATATAAAATGGTTATAGATAGTCTTTAAGTTAATCACTTAATATATTTTCCAAATTCCGCCAAGAGCAAATGACAGTTAAAATAAATTCTTAGCTATATTCAATGTTAAAACCTTCACTCAAATAATTTTCTTCAGATACATTTATACTTCTCTAAAGACAACTGTGAATTAAACTTAACTTGGAAAAAATTAGTAGCCATTTCTATAGACATCAATTAACTTGCCCACATTAATTAACTGACTAACTTTTAATCAGGTATACAAGTGTTGTTTAACCATAATGTTGAGTAAGAAAACAATAAAATTCGAAGGCAAAACTAGATTCGTCTAAGCCCAGCTGTGAACTGGAGTTTAACTTTTGTGGGAACCAGAATCTACTTAACATGCCATATGATTTCATTTATATGTGGGATCTAATGAACAAACTAAACCCACAAAATAGAAGCAGATTCATAAATACAGAAAACAGACTGACAGCCATCAGAAGAGTGGGGATAGAGGGCTGGGTGAAAAAAGTGATAGAATTAAGCAAAACCAACCAACCAACCAAACAAACAAACACTCCTCATAGACACAGACAACAGAATGGTAATTACCAGAGGGAAAGGAGGGTGCAGGGAGGCAGAAGAGCATAAAAGGGGAATAAATGGTGACAAAAGGAAACTTATACACTTGAAACATATCTAATTTTATTAACGTCACCACAATAAGTTAAATAAAAATTTAAAAAAAAGAATTGTTGAATTATGATTCCTTTGTCTTAATTTTATTATTAAAATCTATAGAAGAATAGAACATACATCTTTTCTCTACAGTTAATAAATTGTGTCCTGGTAAGTCCCCAAACAGGCCACCAAAATGATCTACTCATCAAGAAAGACAGACCATTACTCTGACAAGTTTTAGTAATGACTTGAATGCAGGAGGCCCTGGATGATATATGTGTACTGTTTATAGATTGCTTAAGGCAGGTGTTTCCATATGGGTGGAAGTAGACAGGGCCTGACAGGAATTGTGCACATTTTGAGATGTAATAGTTTAAAATTGGAGGACACAGACAGGAAAGAATTTTAAAATAAACCTTGCAGATGAAACAGGTGTTTAATAAACCCAGTTGAGCAATCTGTTGTTCTGCAAAGGGGCTATGATCCTGATAAGACCTAGTTGAACAGATTAGGTAAATAGATTTTCAGAAAGTTTCTGAAATAAGCAATAAAATTATTTGTAATTTCATCTTCTTGGGGAAGATGTCTCAAATAATAATAGTAAATTTGTAGAAATGTAGATATAAATTATATTGCTGTATATAGTTTTGACTTTCAAGTAATTATTGCCATTAATATATGAATTTCTATCAATAGACATGAAGGTGCTTTCTAATTAGCTGATTACTATCTAATAGTTTTCATTACTGATAGAGGTTATCTAATAAGATCTATACCAGTTTTGTATAGTGAAACATGTTAATCAAAAATTCTAAAGAATAACTCTGTAACTACCCACAGAATTTGCTGTGGTATGCCTATAGATATGTGATCAAATTCTCAACAGTTCAAGGAATTTAAGTATTTTTGTTGTTTTGTTTTTGTTTATAACCACTCATTAGAATCTTTTAGCATACAATTTTTAAATGAAGAATTATCCTTGCACATAGCTTAAAAAATGAATTGATACTCTTTTCCCCATATTAAAAAACTGAAGACAGGGAGGTGGCAAGATAAGACGTGGATATAATATAAATCTCCATTTATTTTATGCACTGAGCAGCAGCACTTGAGCAAGCCCATGACTTAATGTTAGTATTGCACTACCTGTAGCAACTTTGATGTGTTTGTTTAAAGGCTGATGGATAGCTATGACCCCTTCTCTTTTCTCCTGCTCTGTGCTCATAGCTATAAGTGATCTATTAGTTTCTTCCTGGCATAGTAAAAGCTTTAAAAAAACCTAGATACTTTTCTTATTGGTCAGAGTTTGAATGCCTTTACAAAGCAAAATAAAAAAAATCCTTCCTGATCATATATCTTCCTGCAGTTTGAATTGCATACTTCCTTTCCAGTTTCTTTCTGTGGCTTGTTCCTGACTATACATTCAGGGGCAACATGTTTCTCTAAAATCTTATTAATATTTTTACTTACATTATCGCAAGTATATAGCCAGAATATACTAGCGGCTAAAACACTTAAGCTATATTTATAACCAGAAATTGAGTTGGAATGTTGAGGGAGTATTTTAGATTAAATAATGTAAACCAATGTGCCCTTTTCCCTCTTATTTAGTTTCAAAATCCAGTTCTTGTCTCAGTTTTTCACTCTGTATATGAGAGTGAAAGCACATTGAAACTGGAAGCTCTAATTTTTAAAAATGCTTTTAAATTAGAAAAATTTAAGTTACTAAGGTGAAGCCCAGACAGTGTGAGTCAGTGGTTAAGCATTGACCCAGAAATCAAGAGTTCACTGGTTCGATTCCAGATCTGGGCACATGCCCCCATAGTGGGTGTGCAGGAGGCAGCCTTCTCTCTCATTGATGTTTCTATCTCTCTATCACTCTCACTTCTTCTCTCTCTAACATCAATTAAAAAACACACATATCAAAAAAAAAAGTCACCTTTAAAAAAAAAAGTGAAGGACCTGTACCCTCCATTCTTTTATTCATTTACTTTTTAATATTCTGCAGCAGAATTAAACACACCTTTATCCTGAAAAAGCCAAAGGTAAAACACAGAAAAACTGGATATATAATTATAAAAAATAGTTTTTATTCCGTTATCTGTACAACTTCACTCACCCACATATTTTATATAATGGAAGTATTTCTGTTCTTCTCTAGTGCACCACAGCCTTGATTCCTGGTATCTTTTTATTATTATTTTTTAAACTACCTATTGCAGAAAAAAGCTGCTTAGTTAAATTGGGAGAGTGAATGATTCAAAAGATCTGAATTCCAGTTCCAGATCTGTTATGTCTCAGATACGTGAGCTTGAATATGCAACTTTACTTTGAGGTCCCATTTTGTCATAACAACTGGAATAGTTACAGCCACTTAATTGGCTGGCTGTGAGGTTAAAAATAAGTGTGAGTGCTCTTCATTCTGTTTTGGAGATCTGGTCTCTGTTACAACATGTGGCATGTAGTAAGTGCTCAGTTAAGGCTAAAGAGACAGAAAATGCACTGCAGCCTGTGATCTATGGAAACATTCCCTTGACAAACATGTTGAATGTCAGAGGTACAGGGTTTCAGAGTTTGTATTTTGTGACTCCCACATTAACTGGTGATGAAAGTGAAGCCCAATAAATCAAGACAGCCCTAACCGGTTTGGCTCAGTGGATGGAGTGTTGCCCTGCGGACTGAGGAATCCCAGGTTCAGTTCTGGTAAAGGGCATGTACCTTGGTTGTGGGCACATCCCTGGTAAGAGGTGTGCAAGAGGCAGTTGATTGATGTTTCTCTCCCATCAATGTTTCTAACTCTCTATCCCTCTTCCTTCTTCTCTGTAACAACTCAATAAAATATATTTTTAAAAAAAGAAAAGAAATCAGGACATTTGCTCAGAAGAATTTCTCTGGTTCCAGGCAGAACTGGAACCAGAACTTATCTCCAGCTGTCTGGGCTAGTGTCTCTTATATTAACCATATGTCCATATCATCCATGAAGATTGCATTTTATTTTGGAAGTCAGGAAGTCATTATTGACAGAACTAAAAAATCATTGAGAACAAATATTCTTCTAATCATTTAGTCTATTCAAAGTAGGCAAACACATGTTAATATTAGTCAAAAGATTATAGATAATGAAGACTCCACTTACACATCACCTTATTTAGTTACTTGCCCAACAACCATTTATGGCATGATGATTTTCAACCCTTTTCCTCTCACATCAACTATTACTAAAATTCTATGGCATACCAAATAATATATTTCATTTTTTGCTCATCTGACCAAAACCAAATAGGTGTAATTTTGATTCATTTACAGTGGACTGCTATTTTTGTATTGGCTGTTTAATTCAGTGACCCTGACTAGTCAGGTATTGTATATTTTAACAATTCCTGGTGGCATATCAGTTGAAAATTGCTGATTTAGAGAATACCCCTCCTGTGTTTAGGTAACATTGGGCCCTGGGAATACCCCAAATAAAGTACAAGCCCTCTAGGGCTCAGACACATGACAATTGCATTCTAGTCAAGGTTCTACCAGAGGTGAGGGGTTACTAAAGAGCTTTAAGTCAGATTATAAGACAGTAGAGCAAAGGGCGACATTTCAGTTAGAAATGGTAAACAGCAGGGATAAAGCTAGAGAAGAATACATCAATGTAAAATATTGAACAAACTAAGTAATTTTGGTTGGATAGAGCTTAGCCTATATATGGATAGGTAGTGAGGTGCAAAGTTGACCAGGTGGACAGAGGCAGGTCCCAGGAGTGCCTGATATTCGATGCAAGGAATTCAGTCTTAACTATGTGGCTTTATATTTCAACATTTTTTTTTCAACAATTAAGTTGTGGAAAATATCAAGCTATCTAACAAGTTTAGTACAGTTACATGATAGTTATTAATATATTCAATATATATTTATCATGCTTTTCCTTAGTAACTTGAGTAGCATCTTTTCACAATTTGTAGGACTCATAGAGAAACATTAGACTGAGAACAGTAGAAAAACTACTAAGAAATTAACCTTTGACCTGAGTTACCACTATTCATGCCCTCAGGGAAAACTCTTGCAGATAAGCATGTAAATATGATTAAAGTATTCATTGTTCAGTGAAATATAACTATGCAAGGATCTTTATTTTTTAATTGTAAGATATGAGTAGAGATGTTTCATGTATTCTTTTTGGGTTGGGGATGTTCCTTGCAGATGTCATTCCCTTAGTGTATCAACAGTGACACAGCATCAGTGAACAAGTACTTCATTGGGACCTGGGTAAATAACCTTGCACTCCCTTAAATCTGCAATGCAGCTGAGCTTTTCTCCTCTGTTTTCTACTCTGCAGAGAAAATTACAAAAACCAATTTCCTGTTATTATTTAAATTAATATTCTCTTCTGGTACATGACTCAAAGTGGCACTCAGGACTTCGCTGCCTAAGGAAAGAAGGAAAAACATTTGAAAATTAATGACATTATTGTCTAGGATAAAGGTAACTGAAAAGCAACATTGTTTACATAAAAATGGGCAATTTAAGAGAAGAAAAACATTAAGTGGTAATAAAACCCAAGATGCATCTGTTCTTTATTTTTCTTTTTGAATGTGTTAGCCTCACCAATTTCAACACTGAAAATAACTTTTCCAATATGTTTATTCTCCCCTGAACAAGATTTTAACTGGCAGATGTAGAAACACTAACAATGAGAAAAAAAAAATTATTTATCAGGGCCTCAGAAATGCTTAGAAACCTGAAGTGGTTGCCTGAGTGTTCTAGTCTTTTAAAGGCTGATTTTGGGTTAATGGTGAGAAAATACACTCAGATACTCCTTGTGTAGTTTTACCTGCATCTTGGTAGCATCAGGAGGGGAAAGGATATATAATTGTGCTGATTCAAATATGCATAGAATCTGATTTATTTTTTCAATAAATCTTTCAAAATTGTGTCATTTTCATTGGGATGAGACTTCTATGTCCCACTCTTGTCTGGGTCCAGTAAACACAAAACAGTAACACTGAGCCTGTGATTCCCTGCTCAATCTCGACCCATTTTATCAAGCCCTTTCTCCCATGGACAATGTTTCTGGTTCTGGCAATCAAGGGTTAAGAAGCCTGTTAGTAGAGGGGTGCACTGCTAGGCATTTGAAATTGGGGATGCAGGAAGTTGTCCCAGTCTCCCTTCAGTGCATGGAGTGGAGGGGGGGGAGGCTCTATTCTCATTGAGAGTCCTCCAGCCTTGGAGGTCATGAAACCAGAACTTCAGTTCTCTCTGTGCCAGAAAGCTTCATCTCTGAATCCAGACAAACCCTGAGAAAATCTCCCTTTTAGAGATGTCCTTAGAATGACATTAAAGCAACCTTTAAAATTCACATTCAGTTGACAGCACGTTATTATCAAGGATTAAAAGGCCATAACAAGATTTCCCAAATAAGCTCAGATCTCCTCCCAAGGACTGTGGGTGGGATGAGTCCAGCCATTAAAAATAAACAAAAGCAGAGCAAAGCTACATGTTGCCCTAAGACAAGTCAGAAAGGAGTTCAGATTCAGATCTTTAATTTTACTCTTAGGAACAGATGAACTGGGTGACCCAGTGGAAAAATTGGTCCATCAGACTTCTGCATCCCTAGAGTGGTTTGGAGTTAGGCCGATGTTCTCTCTCCAGCAGACACCCGTGTTTCCTTCAAGGGGCTAGTCAAGTTACCACCCAGGAGCTGCAGAGGCCTGAGAAAATGATGGCATTCCTTTTTGAACAAGAAACATTTATGATTCTCTAAAAGGGACTTTTCATGTGTTTCTTTGCTACATCTAAAGCAGAGGCTGGATGTTAACAAGGTCTAGATCAAGTCTTTGTAAAAGTGCTTTTGTCTCTGTAATGCTTATGAGAGCCAGGCAGGGCCCATACAAACTTCCTGAAGCATGGTGCCATGCAGACTTTGGAGTCCCTCTTTAAACTTGCAAGTTTATGTGAAAAATTCTCTAATGTGTATATATTTTAGAAGGAAGGGGGTGGAGAGGAGACAGAGAGATAGGGAAAGTTGCAAATAAAACAAAAACAAAAAAATAACTAGCATGTCACTTGTGATTTTGATTCCTGCCAGTCTGGCTAATGTCTCAACTTTTGAAAAACACTCAGTGGAAACTTTTTTTTTTAATGTCATGGGAAATGAGAGAATAGGAGATGGTTATCTACAGAGTGTAAAGCACATTTTCCTTGGTTGCTGAATTTTAGCCTGGAATGAATTTTTATGACCACATTATAAACCTCAGAAAATAGAGTTTAGTGGAAGTGCTGAAATGGCCTTCAATATATTTTACTGGCAAATGTGCTCCTGGAAGGATTTTTGTAAAGGTAAATATATTAATTTTATGCAATCCATATGGATGTGTGTTTTAAAACATTTGAGGGGTCACTTATTTTCAGCATAACCGGCACATAATCAAAAATAGAACAGAATGATTTGAAGAGTTTTTCAAGAAGAAATTGCACATACTGTCTGTCAAAGGTTCTGCATAATTCATTTCATTCTAATAATGCC
This sequence comes from Lasiurus cinereus, assembly GCA_011751065.1. NCBI lineage: Eukaryota > Metazoa > Chordata > Mammalia > Chiroptera > Vespertilionidae > Lasiurus > Lasiurus cinereus. The sequence continues at coordinate 9,053,479 of JAAGEH010002531.1, forward strand.
ATGCGTTCAGCTCCTTACAATATAAGTGCTGGGGCAGATAGATCAGTCGGGTGTGGTTCCAGAAGTTCCTCCTCAGAGACCAATACCCATTTCATTTTCTGTGGAAAGTATTCAATCAAAGTGGGGGAAAAGTCTCATTCCCCATCAGGATGCATGTGGTTCCAAATCCAATAATTTATTTGAAAATTTAGAAATAACAGCAATGGATTTTTCCACTAAACAACATCATCCTTATTGAGTGATATTTGAGAGAACAATAAAAATTTATCATATGTATAATGTATTTTAACAGAGGACTGGCATTTTGCAGATTATTATTATAATGAAGTTTAATTAAATTTTGAATAAAAGCAACTATAGACATCAGATTTTTCTAAAATTTAAGGTAGTTTAGACTAATTTGGCCATGTTGCTATGGGGAAGCCATCAAACATTTTCAAGTTCTATTGCCACCAAGGCAAGAGATGCCAACTGAGGAAAAGTATAGATGGGAGGAAATAAACAGATTCTATAGGAACTTTAGAAGCACATTTTGATTTTGGTACTTTTGAACTTGAATGCAAAAGGAAGGAAGGGAGGGAGGAAGAATGAAGGAAGAAAAGGAAGGAAGGGGGAAAAGAAGAGAGGAAGGGAAGAAGGGAGAAGAGAGGAACTAATTATTTAGAAAGATTATGGGAAAAGTGTTTAGAAGGTTACTGGAAAAAGGGAAACTTTTTTTAAAAACACACTTTTTATTGATTTCAGAGAGGAAGGGAGAGGGAGAGATCGAGATATCAATGATGAGAGAGAATCATTTATAGACTGCCTCTTGCGCACCCCACACAGGTCTGAGCCAGTAACCTATGCATGTGCTCTGACCTCGAATCAAATCATAACCTCCTGGTTCTTAGGTCAACACTCAAAGACTGAACCACACCTGCCGGGCCAAATTCTTTTAGATAGCTATTTCCTATAGAGTATGGTGCCACATGACTTTGCCCTTATCATTCTACACCCTGTTTTGTATTTATTCTGGGCTCGAAGCTTTAGGAGGAATGGGGACATAGTGGGGATATTATTGAAAATAGGAAGTAGGAGGACCATTGTTTCCAGTTAAGCCATATGGACTTATACTCAAAATAAATTAAGAACTGCTTAAATAGTTAAAGCTCTTTGAAGATGAAATATGTCACCTCTTACACCAGTGGGTACTTGCCATTCACCAGAAGCTTTAAAGAGAAACTGAGGGACTTTAGTAAAAATGAATCATGTGGAGTGATGAGACAGATATTTCCTTGCAGTCTTTCTGACTGTAACAACATACCTATTTTGGAGGTAGTGGCGTCTTCAGAATCAATCTTTACTGGGGAGAGTATATGGGTGAAATATGTCAACACCAACATGTCTTGAGTCACTGACCTTCCTGTGCTTAGTGCTTGAGTCTTGCATGGAAATGAACAGGACTTTGGAGAATAAGAAAGTAGTAGTGTTTTGCCTACTTCAGAAAATAACTCAAGGAAACCTAAAGTATATTTCCCCCTCACTTTCTACTCTACTCTTACTTGTGGGAAAGAGACCATTAAAATGAGACAACATAGGAAGAGAAGATATGTGACTTAGAGGAAGGGATCTTTGAATTCCAGGATTATCTGGGTCACTAATTAAAACTGTTTTGGTTGGTGACTGTTGATCTAGATGTCAAGCTTACCTGTTACAAACCTGAGGCTCAGTATATTTTCAACTCAGCTTTGACCTAATGTGCTCTTTGGCGTGAGGGCAATGAGTTTCCAGTGACAATTTTCCACCTTGATAAATAAAGTTGGTATGAGAATTTGGTATAATAATAGAAATAAAGTATTTACTACTGTCTTATAGCCACTTCATTTCTGTTTCTATTGTTATAAAAGTTATCATTATTCATCTATACAAGCTTTAAACAAGTGTCTGTTTTATAGTCAACATAAACAGCAGCTTCTATTAACATGAGTGCTTTTAAAATATTTGGTGATTGGTTCTACTTGATACCAATTAACTCATAATCCATTGATGCCTGCAGAGATGGGGGCAAGGCAAGTATTCATTTGTCTGAGTGATTTTAACATGCAATATTAAGATTCACTGTACTGTTATTAGATGAATTATAAGTAAAGCCAAATAACTAATTATAGAAAACTGATTGATTGGTTTAATGTAAAATTACCTAGAAATATCTGATTACTAATTTACATCAATGAAAGAAATGGATATGAAGAATGAGCAGAATGATTTATCAGTTTCCCATTATTCCTAAAATATTTACATTTAGAAAGAAATCTCAATGGTGGCTTTTCTGAACCAGACATAATATAACAAACCAGAATGTTTCAATAAATGAGATCAGCACTATTGGAATCAGTAATATATTGGGTTAGTTTGTGATTTCAGCCAAAAGAAGATTCTTCAAATGAAGGTTTAATTCTCCTAAAATAACTGTAAAAACAGACCCCAAAATGTCAAAAATGGAACCATTTGTTAGTGTGTAATAAGAAGTAATCCTGAGAAGGTAACAATTTCTCTCAAGTCACATATCTTGGAACCAAAATAATCAGAAGTTGTAATATGAACATGTTGGCTCATTCAAAAGCAACAATTTAATGAGGAGAGCTATACTTCTAATAATGACAGCCAAAAATTGGTATAATATTTAGTATGTAATTGAAAGATGATGTTAAATTTATTAATAACTAACTTAGGTATGAATAGTGAAATAGTCACTACTGAAAATAAAGATGATATGTGATAATATGACTGATATTTAGAATAGTTCATTATAATACATGTCCCTATATTAGAATTGTAATATTTTTTCAAAAGTAAGAGTTATCTTCTTTCTTAGCGTGTACCAGTGTGCACCCTTGGTCTCTACTCACCCAAATAATGCTTGCTACTAGACATGGGTAATGAGAAGTAGGGTTTTTCTGGTTTGAAGCAGGCCTCCTGCAGAATTTCTTTGAACTACAGAAACCCTGCTACTTGCTGTGTCTTTCTTGTTCTTACCAGTTTAGCACAAACATTGCCTTTCAATGCGACTACATGTTCAAAGCAAAACATAAAATTGTGTTAGCTTAAAGGACTCATTAATTTCCTTTGTACTCCAAATCCTCTGCATTAACAAATGTGATATGCTGATTCTGTATTCAAACTTATTCCATTTTGGTTGCTATTAACTTCAAAGGAAACCTGAAAAAAATGTAAGAGAATTAAATTCCTGTGTTGAAAAATTAATACATTACTGACAACTGACCCACTTTTTACTTTCTCTATTTTATGAAATTTTAATGTTTTTTTTACTTGTTCTAGGGTATTACTCTCTTAAATATTAAACCTCCCAACCTATTAAGTCAGTGTATTTCTGTGAATGCTTGTGATATGGTTGTCTTAATATCACCTTAAGAGTGCTGATTGTCATCATAATGTGTGTGTGTGAATAGGTATTAAACATATTTTATATCTAAAATGATAAACTAAATATAAGAATTAGTTAAATTAAGAATTTTAAATTATATTGCTGTCTTATTAACCTATTCTTTTAAATAATTTATTATCGTTCACCTTATTGGGAATTGTTAATATGTACAAATACTGGGCCTAAACTTCTATGATTTAAATATTTAAATATATATAATTTAATATTATCTCTCACTGATAGAAGTGACCAGGTTATGGAGAAGAAGATGGTGGTCGACAGGACTGCATGAAGGAAGAGAGGATGGCAGAGTAAAGAAGCAAGAGGAACATGTGTGGACATGTATGGTATGACTGTGGGTGAGCGAGGGACAGATAGATCAGGAGTCCCAGGGACTGGCAGATCAGGCTTGCCTAGATGGGGAGCCCTTGCTACTGCCACAGGCACCCCCACACCAGCTGGGCTTTGGTGAGAAAAGCATGCCATCTTGTAGAGGGGAGCAAATGAGGCCAGGAGTGCTGCCATACCAATATGCAGGTTGACCTCAGACAGCACCCCCAGACCTGTGCAGGGAGCCACTTGCCCGCCATTACCTGCATGGAACTATCACCATGCTTTGGCAGTGAGCAGTGCGGTATCACAACGTGGGTCCCAGACATCTGTAGTGAGAGTGCACCAGATAGACCTCCAGAGTTGAGCCTTTTAACTAGAGCCCAAACCCAGTGTCCTAGGATTCCATGCTTCAGGTCCTTGTGCTGTGAATGCAAGCCACGGATTCCCCACTCCCCATTCCATCCCTGATCCTAGTACAGAAACTCAGCTGGGTATGTCCTACTGAGCTCACTTCACCGCCAGCTCAGACAGAACCCTTGCTGAGTGAGTGTCCAGCCACTGGCATTGACTGAGCATGCTCTGGCTGGCAGACAGAGCCCTTGCTGGGTGAGCACTCTGCACCCCAACAAAGACAGAGTGTGCTCCACTGCCGTCACAAACAGACATTTTGGCTGAGGTGCACCACACTGCAGCACAGACACAGTTGCAGCCCAGTGTGTGCTACATACCCAGCAGCAGTAGAACCTTGAGCTGGTGGGTACTCTACCACCAGCACAGACAGAGCCATCAGCTGGTGCATACCCAACCCTAGCACAAACAGAGCTGTCACTTGGTACATGACCTACCCATAGCCCAGGCCAGAACTGCTGATGTGACTTGGTATGCCAAACCACAGGTCACAGATCCACACTGCATGTCCACTATCCTGCCTTAGGGGCTGAGCAGCACAGTGAATTGCATGCTAGAGGGCTCTGGGCTCTCACAGGGATTTGCACACTAGTGGTACTGTGTACCTGCTCCCATAAACTCTGAGAAATGGATAATTGAGGGACCAGAATTGTGGGAAAAAGGGGTACAACATAAAGGAAAGACAATAAAGGTGTGAAACTCAAGGCAGACTCAGCAGTAGGGCTAGTGAGTCTAAGACAATTGGACTATAAGGGCCCTCAATCCCTTAGACCCCAAGCAGGTAGCCCAGAGCCAGAAAAAGAAAAAATGGAGAGAAAAGGAAATGAATCACAAGAAAAGAAGATGAATGAAACAGAGCATGCAATATGTAAAAAAAAAAAATCAGAATAAGACTCATACAGTTCATAAACTGGATAGATAATAGATAAGAAAATCAACAACCTATGTAAGAATCAGGAAGAAATAAAGAGTGATATGGGAACAATATAGAAACTTCAACAGTAGACTAAGAGAAGCAGAGGACCGAATAAGTGAATTAGAAGACAGGGAAGCAAAACACACCCAATCTGAACTGCAATTGGAGAAAAATACCAAAAGATAGAAGGAGAGACTGAAGGAGCTTTGGGACAACATGAAATAAAGCAACATATGTATAATAGGGATGCCAGAAAGATAAGAAGAGGAGCAAGGGTTAGAAAATCTATTTGAAAATATAATGTCAGAAAATTTCTCTGATTTAGGGAAGAAAAAAAATTACACAAGCAAGCACAGAGAATCCCAAACAAAATGAACCCCAAAAAACCCATACCAAGACACGTTGTAATTACAAAGGCAAACTTTAATGACGGATTAAAGGCTGCAAGAGAGAGACAGAAAGTTATCTACAAGGAATTTCTCATTAGATTATCAAATAATTTATAACAGAAACATATCAGACCAGAAAGGAATGGAAGGAAGCATAAAAGTGATGAAAAGCAAGGGACTGAATTCCAGAATACTCTATCCAGCAAAGCTATCATTCAAAATTGAAGGGGAAATCAGAAGCTTCACTAACAAAACAAAAACAAAAACAAAACAAACAAACAAACAACTAAGGGAGTTAATTACTACGAAACCAGCAATTCAAGAAATGCTAAATGGACTGTTATAAAAAGGAAGAAAAAGAAGAAGGAGAAGAAGAAGAAGAAGAAGGGAAAGAAGGAACACAGGCATAAAAAATAAAAATCAAGTATTAATAATAACTTTAAATGTGAATGGACTAAATGCTCCAATCAAAAAGCATAGAATGGATGAATGGATAAGAAAACATGACACAAACGTAATGCTGTCTACAAGAGACCCACTTCTGAACAAGAGACTCACACAGAATGAAAGTGAAGGGATGGAAAAATATATTTCAGGCAAATGGAAATGAAAAAAAAAAGCAGGAGTAGCAATATATATATCTGACAAAATAGACCTTAAAGTGAAGGCCATAACCAGAGATAAAGAAAGCCACTTCATAATACTAAAAAGATCTATACAACAAGAGGATATAATTTTGGTAAACATATATGCACCCAATGCAGGAGCACCCAAATACATAAACACCAACAAACAAACAAACAAGAAACTTTCGAACATATCAAGAGAGAGATCGACAGCAATACAATCATAGTAGCAGACTTAATACTCCATTGACATCATTGGATAAATCCTCTAGACAAAAATCAGTAAAGAAACAGTAATCTTAAATGACTCATATCAGATGGACTTAATTTATATTTACAGAGAATTTCACCCAAGAGCTCCAGAATATGCATTGTTCTCAAGTGCACATGGGACATTTTCAAAGATAGACTACATATTGGGGAACAGGCAAAGTCTCTTCAATTCAAGAAGATTAAAATCTTATCAAACATCATCTTGGACCACAATGGCATAATATTAGAAATCGACTACAATAAAAACAATTAAAAATGCATACAAATGGGTGCTGAATAGCATGCTATTAAACAATGATTAGGTTACCAAAGAGATCAAAGAAGAAATTAAATACATTTTGGAAATGAGTGATAATGAAAACACAACAATCTAAAATTTATGGGACACAGTGAAAGCAGTCCTAAGAGGGAAGTTCATAGCATTATAGGCATACTTCAAAAAACAAGAAACAATGGTAATACATTATCTAACTCTACAACTTAAAGAATTAGAAAGAGAGCAACAAGAAAAGCTCAGAGTGAGTAGAAGGAAGGAGATAATAAAGACCAGAGCATAAATAAATGACATAGAGACCAAAAAATACAATACAAACGATGAATGAAACCAGGAGCTGGTTCTTTGAAAGGATAAACAAGATTGATGAACCTCTAGCCAGGCTCACCAAGAAACAAAGAGAGAGGACCCAAATAAATAAAATCAAACGTGAAAGAGGCGAAATAACAACCGACTTTATAGAAATACAAAGGATTGTAAAAAAAAAAATACTATGAATAACTCTATTCCAACAAACTAGACAACCTAAAGAAAATGGACATATTCCTGAAAAAACACATGCTTCCAAAACTCAATCAAGAATTAAAAAATCTCAACAGGCCAATAACTAAGGAGGAAATTGAAGCAGTCATCAAAAATACTCACAGCAGCCCAAACCAGTTTGGCTCAGTGGATAGAGCATCCCCCTGCAGACTGAAGGGTCCCGGGTTCGATTCCGGTCAAGGGTATGTATCTTGGTTGTGGGCACATCCCCAGGAGGGGAAATGCAGGAGCTGGCTGGTCAATGTCTTGCTTTCATTGATATCTCTAACTCTCTATCCCTCTTCCTTCCTCTCTGTGAAAAATCAATAAAATATATTTTTTAAAAAATACTCCCAGCAAACAAAAGCCTGGAGCCAGACAGCTTCACAGGGGAGTTTTACTAAACATTCAAAGAAGAGCTAAAACTTATTCTTCTCAGACCATCCCAACAAATTCAAGAGGAAGGCACACTTCTAAGCTCTTTCTAAGAAGCCAACATTACCCTAATTCCAAAACCAGGTAAAAACACTACAGAGAAGGAGAATTACAGGCAAATATCCCTGATAAAGATAGATGCTAAAGTCCTCAACAAAATTCTATCAAATCAGATCCAGCAGTACATTAGAAAGATCATATAACCATGAGCAAGAGGGATTTGAGACTGGTACAATATCCACAATTCAATAAATGTGATGCACCATATAAACAAATTGAGAGACAAAAATCACATAATCATATAAATTGATTCAGAAAAGGCATTTAACAAAATCCAACACCCTTTCCTGATAAAAACTCTCAGCAAAATGGGAATAGAAGGATTATACCTCAACATAATAAAAGCCCTATATAACAAATCTACAGCCAACATTATACTAAATGGGCAAAAACTAAACTGATTTCCCCTAAAAACAGGAACAAGACAGGGATGCCCACTTTCACCACTCCTGTTCAATATAATACTGGATGTGCTAGCCATAGCAGATAAGAAAAAGAAATAAAAGGATCCAAATTGGAAAAGAAAAAGTAAAATTGTCATTATTAGCAGATGACATGATATTGTATATAGAAAACCCTAAAATCTCCATAAAAGAAACTACTAGAACAAATAAATGAATTTGTTAAGGTAGCAGGATACAAAATTAACGCCCAGAAAGTTATGGCTTTTTTTACACACCAATAATGAACTCACAGAAAGATTAACTAAAACAAAACCCCATTTACTATTGCAACAACAAAAATGAGATATCTAGGAATAATTTAACCAAGGAGGTAAAGGACCTGTACTCATAAAATTACAGGCTGCTGAAAAAAGTATTAAAGGAAAACATAAACAGATGGAAGAATATACCATGTTCATGAATTGGTAGACTCAACATCATTAAAATGTCCATACTACCCAAAGCAATCTATAATTTCAATGCACTTCCCCATTAAAATACCAACAGCATACTTCAAAGACCTAGAACAAACTCTCCAAAAATTCATCTGGAATAAAAAATGACTCTACAGCAATTTTGACAAAGAAGGACAAAGTTGGAAGGATCCCAATACCAGATATCAAGCTATACTACAAAGCCAGTGTTGTCAAAACTGCCTGGTACAGGCACAAGAACAAATATATAGACCAATGGAACAGAGCAAAGAACGCAGAGGTTAATTTTAAAGCAAAAATTAACATTATGCTCAGTTCATATTTGACAAAGGAGGCAAGAGCATACAGGGGCATCAATACAGTAAATCTTCAATAAATGTTGTTGGGAAAATGGGAGACATTCATGCAAAAAAATGAAGCTAGACCACACAGCAAAACAAAATCAAAATGGATAAAGGACTTAAACATAAGATGGAAAACCATAAAAATCTTAGAAGAAGCCATGGGCAGCAAAATTGCAGACTTTTGTTGTAGTATCTTTGCTGATACAGGTCCTAAACCAATGGAAACTGCAGAGAAAATAAACAAATGGAACTATATCAAAATAAAAAGCTTCTGCACAGCCAAAGAAACCATCAACAAAACAAAAAGAAAGCACACTGTATGGGAGGACATACTATTTGCTAATACTATCTTCAATAAGACTTTAATCTCCAAAATTTATAGGGAATTCTTACAACTTAACAAAAGGAAGATAATCCAATCAAAAATTGGCAAAGGATCTAAATAGACACCTTTCAAAAGAGGACATACAGAAGGCCAAGAGATATATGAAAACATGCTTAAAGTCACAATTATCGGAGAGATCCTAATCAAAACAATGAGGTACCATCTCACACCTGTCAGAATGGCTTATCAACAAATACAAGTGCTGAAGAGGATGGGGAGAAAAGGAACCTTCTTAGACTGCTGGTGGGAATGCAGATTGGTGCAGCTACTATAGAAAACAGTATGGCGTTTCCTCAAAAAACTAAAAATGGAACTTTCATTTGATCCAGTAATCCCACTTCTGGGAATATATCCCAAGAAACAGAAACACTAACCAGAAAGGATATATGCATCCCTATGTTCATAGCAGCACATTTTACAATAGCTAAGATTTAGAAACAACATAAGTACCATCAGCAGATGAGTAGATCAGAAAACTATGGTATATCTACACAGTGGAATACTATGCTGCTGAAAAAAATGAGGGATTCTTATCATTTGTGACAGCATGGATAGAACTGGAGAGCATTATGCTAAGTGAAATAATTCAGAGAAAGATATAGTAATATCACATGATCTCACTCATTTGTGGAATATAATGAACAACATAAACTGATGAGCAAAAATACAATCAAAATCATTGAAGAAGCATTGAACAGACTGTCCTACCTGAGGGAAGGTGGAGGATGATGGGGTAAGAGATCAACCAAAGGACTTGTATGCATGCATATGAGCATAACCAATGGACATAGACTCGGGGGTGGGGAGGTGAAGGCATGTGGTGGGGCATGGGGGCAACTGGGGAGAGGTCAATGGGGGGGAAGGGAGACTTATGTAATACTTTAAACCATAAAGAGTTACAAAAAAAGAGAGAGAAGTAACCAGGTTACCAATCTAGGAAAATAAATGCAAGTTGTCCCCAAATTAGTACAACCCTAATGATGAATTTAAACAGTTTTTTTCTTTACATAGTGATAAACTAAGTTTAATACTTTGCAGTGACAAATGATAAGCAGGATAAAAGGAAATGCAACCACTAGGTATTATTAATAATTCATTCATTTGATACTAAGCAGAATATTTAAATCCCAATATGATATGACAGTTTTTGAAGAATATCTGTAACTAGCATAAAATAGATGCCAGTTTCTTAGAATATCTTTCCACTGATGAATATAAATTAAATAGCTAATTTAAATAATTTCCTAATCTACTCTACCATTTTAGTTCTACATTTGTGTAAAAGAGCAAAACCAACATGTAATCAAAACCTCAAATTATTGTAACAGGTTTTCCTATTATTTCTCATGTTGCTCCCACCAGAGTTGAAGCTCATATTTGTGTTTTCAAAACCATCTTACTTGAAACTTGGTACATCCTTACTCACTCCAAGTGTCTGGAGGTTCATTTTTTGGGGGGTGGTAAAAATACTATAAAATCTGAAAGGCTTTCCTTCTTTAAAACTAGGAGACTTTACACACGTGGTTGAGAGGGCTGGGGAAGCCTCCGAATACCACATCCTCTCTAGTGGGATTCAGTGATTTTGCTCTTGGGAGCACTAACGACATTAATAATGTGTGTCTTACCATTCAATAACTTAGTAGAATAAAATAAAACTTTTACATTAGATCTTACTGGTATTTCCACTTCATCTCTTACCCAGTTCCTCTCTGAATAAATATCCCCTGTGAAATTAGGAACAGATGGCTGATTTTGTTATATTTCTGCTGTTTTATCATGACATTTTTGCCCTGTAAACTTAAAAACCCTGAATTGCCAAACCTGCTATTTTTCCAGAGAAGCCCATGCTCTGTAATTGTATAGAAAAATCTTTAAACATTTAAATTTTAGCATAATTTTTAAATTCAGTTAAAAATATATGTGGGAAGAATTTGTCTTAGAACATGTACACTTTTCCTCTAGAAACCAAGAAATGCTCATCATGAAGATACTATTACATGTTAGAATACATAATAATAGCTGGCTTCTCTATGAGTAAAATTTCTCTTTTTTCCCTTTTTATAGTATGAGGATGTCTTGAAAGTAGGATGAGTAGCTCTTACCATTATTCACAGGGGTCTGTGGCCATATTTTTAGCAGCTATATGAATCTAGTCAAGTTCTTTAAATTCTCTTACACTTAGTTTCTTTGTTTATATGAGATTCAGAATGGGTCACATAGTTTCTTGCATTTAAATGCTCATTTTACATCTTCAATTTATATTTTTATTGCTTTCCTTTGAATGAACCTAGACAATCAAGAGCCTGCTTTCTTCATTTGTGTATGATCACACATGTTGCCTGCTGACTTATACACTTGTATCTCTTCTGTTGTACTGTGAGAACAATGGCACTTCTTTCTCAAAGATATTTAGCAGTTCAAACTCAAGTTCTGCTCAAATTTTTATTGTGTCACATTGTATGCAGACAATGGCTTTCAAACTTTTACATGCCATCTGAACTCTGATGTATGACTTCTAGGCTTTAGGAAGAGGTTCTCAGCTATCTTTTAGAGGCACTGACAACTGTAGGGAAATGTGAAATCGCGGACATGTAAAAGGGTCATCATTACCAGATTCTCATATTTCCAATGATTTATTTTGAATTCTTATTTGTCTCAGTGATACTTCAATCTGTTCATAACAGTTTAAAACAGCTGGATTTAATGTGGGAGCAGATTTCCTTTACAGATTTTTCAACACAGTAGTGATTCAGTTAGTGAGTGAGAGTGCCAATGCCACCGTTGCAGCCTCTTCTCAGAATTTGCTAAGTTTTGAAATATTTTTTTTTCAAAAATGTTAGGAAGTATATTATTTTCACCTTCCTCTTAAAATGGCTCTCCATGCATCCTGTTCTCACAACCATTTTTGCTTTCCCTGAATCTTTATCTCATAATTTTGATCATTTGTATTCCTTCTATTCTGCCATTTCCTGGTTTCTTGTCATCTTAATAATTCATGGAAAAGTGAAACAAAGGCTTGCTCTCAATTTTAAATCAATCCTAGGAGACTTTAAAATTCTATATTAGGTAATTCAACTCAGAGAGCAATTTTATGCTATGTTGGCATGCCCAGAGCTTGCCTAAATGTGACAGGTGAAACTAGTATCAGCACTGAGTGAGTAACAAAGGCTAGTACAGGCTATATCACCTGGATTTTAAAAGGAGCCAGAGCAAATACTGAATTGCTCAGTCTCATGTCTACCATGAAGGTGAGCAGAGAAGAGACTCACCCTATCCCTTTCTCAACACAAAGAAGTCATAGATATGCTTGGGTATCATTTCTAAGCACTGACTAGTCAATATCTGCTAGCAGCCAGGTGGCTGGTATTAAATGGTCAGACTCTCCCTTTTCCTTCTCTACATCAGAAAGCTGCTGGGATCAGAGCGATGTTAGAGTTATGGATAACACCTAGTTTATTAATCCAAGTGAAAGAAGATATGCCCTAGATTAGGACAGTATTCAGTGGGGCTGGGTCAATGGGAAGGAATTGAGAAATATGTCGAAGGTAAATGTTGCTTAAATACATAGAGAATAAATAAATGAAAGCAGATTATATAAAAACTAGAGGCCTAGTGCACAAAATTTGTGCACTGGTAGTGTTCCTAGTGGCTGCCGGCTGCCAGATACTCCCTCCCTTCCTCCAGCTGCCTGCTGCTGCTGGCTGGGGCCTCTCTCTTTTCCCCCAGCTGGCCCTGCCCCTTGGTCAAACTCGTGGATGAACTCCCAGTCAAGGGGACAATTTGCATACTATGCTTTTATGATATAGGATGACCCATGGGTCTCTGATTTCAGAGCATAGGCTGCTGTTTCTGACAATCTTGAAATAGTGAATACAAGTTGGGGGGAGAAGGAGTTATAATATTCTGAGGTTGATATATCTATGATGTTACACTCAGGTGGAAGCATCTAGGAATAAACATGATATACAGATTTAAATCTCATAAAAGAGGCTTTGTAGGATGTGTTATTGGCATCTCTCACTGACACCAGAGTGGTGTTAACCATATATGACACCTTCCTAAGCTAGTGGGTGAAGGTTGTCCCCACCCTCTATCCTTGTCTGCTCATATAAATGAATTTACACTAGAGAACTTGACTGGATTGTGAAAAGCCAATTTATTAAAGCAATCAAAGTATGCTTGTGTGTGTGTGTGTTAATGGGAGAAAGTTGCATATGTTTATGGGGAGAGTGTATAGGAGACTGCAGAGAGAAAGTGTGAATTTATAGGAAGAAGTAACTAAGAGCAAATCTTAGAAGGTATGGGTCTGAGCAGATGTAAAATAATTGATCCTGAAACATAGAAGGCACTGTGACAAAGAAGATTTGTGGGAAATAGAACATGATAAGCTGTGTAGGTGCAGGAAAAAGAATTTGGGCATTAACTTCTTCATAAGTAGAAAAGAGCGATTTCTTATTAGTTGGGATTGAGGAGATTAATGAGGGTTTGGAAAGGACAATTATGGGAAATGGGAGAAGTTGCCAAATGTGAATGAAACTATAGTTACCAAGTAATTTTTATTTAGTACTAGACGCCTGGTGCATGCATTTGTGCACCAGTGGGTTCCCTCAGCCTGGCCTGCAGGATAGGGCTGAAATCGGCTCTCTGACATCCCCCAAGAGGTCCTGGATTGTAAGAAGGTGCAGGCCAGGCCGAGGGGCTCCTCCAGTGCATAATTGAGGCTAGGGAGGGACACGGGAGTGTCCCAGGGTGTATCTGCCCTGTGTAGCTCAGTCCAGATCAGCCAGACCCCAGAAGTTAGCTAACCTACCAGTTGGAGTGTCTGCCTCCTGGTGGTCAGTGCACATCATAGTGAGCAACTGAGCAACCTTAGCATATCATTAGCATTTTTGGTTGAACGGCCTGCTAGATACTTAGCATATTAGGCTTTTATTACATAGGATTACATTTGAGGGGGTTTGATAAGGAGAAAAAGTAAGTAGTAAGGAGCCCACTAGTGTTGAACAGAAGCCGCATGCTCAGATTACATGGGTTTGCAAAGACCTAGACTTTACAGGATCCTGAATTTCTCATAGGCTATACAGGTTAAGTCTAGGAGTCTGTTTGAAATGGTGATTTCCTGCTGTATTCAATTTGAAGAGTTTGAGAGTAATAAAGAGAGGGCAGGGAGGGAATGGGAAAACCATTTATATCAACAAATTGGTAACAGGGCCCTCTAACACACCCATTAACTAATTAGACACAATTTCAATGCCAGGAATTTATCTCAGTGTCTTTGCTCACTTGAAACTGATGAAAAGTGCTTTTATTCTGTTTGCTTATAACTTCAGCAAGTCACCTTTGTTCAGGGTGCTCAGCCACATCTTTCCAGCTCACTCATCTGTGACTGAATTTAATGAGACTTACATCTTGCTGTGAAGTAGGTTGTGAAAATTATTGTAGTGATTATTAAATCATTTCCCAAGTCCTTTTAATCTTTCAAATGTTTAATTTTCCAAGTCCCAAGTCATCTAGTAAAATAAAAAGACTGCAAAAGCAGCGTAGCTCCCCTACCTTTGCCTAATGTGTGAATATTTTCACTCCCATCTCCTTGATATTTGCTGACATCCATTATGAAAATTAAAAAGCAGCAGTAATCCACATCATGAGGTTCTTGCAATTTGTCTGGAGGTATGAGTTTGGAAGTTGAGAAAGAGAACCAATACAGACATAAAGTTGTCAAGGCAAAATATTGTGCCTATGGTGAGATGGTGTATGAGGAAAATGCTTCAAAGTCCACAATTTTATTATTTGGAAAGTCATATGTAAGGTATGAATTTATATTTTTGCTAAACTATGAAGATACTTATATACTTTATATATATGAATACATATCCATATTTATAATAATAAAAGTATAATATGCTAATTAGACCACACATCCTTCTGGATGTCCTCTGGATGATTTTCCAGATGAAGCTGGGGCTGCAAGGGAAGCCTGGGTCCCAGGTACCTGTCAGTGGCCAGAGGGAAGCCCAAGTTCCAGGTGCCAGCGGGAAGCAGGTGCTGGCAGTCAGGGAAAGGAAGGCCTATTCTTGCATGAATTTCATGCTTCAGGCCTCTAATATACTAGTATATATATTGCTAAATTCTGAAGACCCTTATTACAAGTACATTATTGACAGATTGTGAGTAATTTAAAGGAAATTTTGGAAGTCTATTTATGACCTGTCAATTACAGCCAAGGTGACCATAAATGCAGTTTGTTCAGCGAAGTTCCAGTTTACATATGTGGTCTATTTTGTAATAATTAATAGTATCCTCCTTTCTTTCTGGTTTAAACAAATAATTTTATGTTCATCCTACCTAGGTATAGAAAGTGAACATTGTATTTGACTAGGATAACAAACAATAAAATAAATCCTATTTTATCATTTGATACAAACCCTTGCTCTCTTAGAAATTGTAAGACTGCCTGCACTTATGCAACTTCTCAAAATATGGGCAAATGTAAACACTACTACAATTGTGTCATTTGCAACTCACTGCCAATTCCATATTTTATTATATATGTAATAGATTAAAAACATGGTTAATAGCAAATCTTGAAAATGCTGCAGATCTCCTTCCACAAGTAATGCTAAGTGAAGAATGATTCATTTCTTCCTATAAAGTTCAGAAAAATAAACATTTGATAGTATAGTCACCTTTGAAAGGTAGGCTGCTTTAGAGAAATTCATTAGATTCTTTATCACTTTTACTTAGAGAATTTGAAATTGGTCCAGTAATAGTCAATTTGTAGTACTGAAGGCAAAAGGAATATGTTATATCAGTATAAAACCCAAGTGCAATTGTGGGGTGGGGCTGTGTATATAGTTTAAAATTTTATTTTTGCTTCTAAAAATGCCAGTCATTGCCATCAATTCTGAAGGACTAGGAAAGTATAGATGAAAAGAATTAACTCTCTCTCTCTCTCTCTTTTTCTCTTTCTCTCTCTCTATATATATATATATATATATATATGTGTGTTCGTGTGTGTGTGTGTGTGTATATATATACAAACATACATACATATGTATGCAATATATTATATATATGCATGTATGTATGTATGTATGTATACACACACTAGAGGCCTGGTGCACAAAATTTGTGCATGGGTAGGGTCCTTAGGTCTGGCTGGTGATCAGAGCCAATCTGTGGAGCAACCAGCGGGGTGACCAGGGGCCCCCACTGGCACCCGCTTTTGCCAGCCTCGGACCTGTGGACTGGGGGCAGCTCCTTCATTGAGTGCCTGCCTCCTGGTGATCAGTGTGTGTCATAGCAACCGGTTGTTCCACCATTTAGTTGATTTGCATATTAGGCTTTTATTATATAGATATGTTTAATCAACTGTTATGACTGGATGACCAGATGACTGGGCAACCAGCCAGTAACTATAATACACACTGACTACCAGGGGGCAGATGCTTAATGCAGGAGTTGCTCACTGGTGGTCAGTGCACTTCCACAGCCAACCTCTTCTGGCAGGCCAAACTCCCCCTGTCACTCCCACTGGCCAGCCTAGCATTCGGACTGGGCGAGATGGCCCCAATCAGCAGGGAGGGAGGGACAACACCCATCCACGAATTTGTGCACCAGTACTCTAGTTTTATTATGTTTGCCAACTGTGATTCCTACTCTTTATTGAGCAAGTTGAAACAATAAGGTGTAAGCAGAAGCCAAATTTATTCTGCTCTGCCACTCAGTTTTAAAACATAATGCCAAGCAAATAAACTTTCTTTGCCAAATATTTCTGTTTTATTTATTTATTTATTTATTTATTTATTTATTTATTTATTTATGTTTGTTTGTCTGTTTGTCCCTCGGTGAAATTAAGTGTATCAGAAAATTTTTATGGCCTTTCTTAGATAAAAAATATCCAATTCTTTTAGACTCAGAAATAGACTTATTAAGGTTAAGATGTCCCTGACAGGCACATAATCCCATAATTCCAACCTTGGGTGGGATTGAGATTAGGAAATCTGGAAAAAAAAAAGTTTTTTGTCTGTTTCTTCTTTTTTCTTTCTTCCCTACACTTCTTTGTGGGGAGTGATTTAGGGAAAGAGGTACAGACTCTTAAGAATTACAACCTGTCATTTTTTCCTCTTCACTTGCAAGATATACATTTGCAGACTCATGGGCTACTTCTGTGTTTTCTAAATCACTGTTGCTGTGAGACTCTCACTGTAGTTTCCTTGGAGCAGGTGTCACATAGTGTCTGTCTTCTCAAGTCTTCAAATATACCACAGATGCCTCTACCCTTGACTTTCATGATTGGATCCACACAGATTTTCTTCATCAGGATCTCTTCACCGCTTTGGGCAATATTCTTGGGTAACATTTCTTTAAATAAATATAAACTGGGAATCTCTCTTGGCCTAACCAAGAACATGCATTTTTGATTTGTCCTGGTTGGAAGTGCACAATATATCAGTACAACTCTATTTCTCTGTCATCTCAAGCCAAAAATTCAAGGCAGGCACATTGGCTCCATGTACTAGAAGGGACCTTTGCTTCTTCTAATACTGGGAGTGGTAGAGAAATGCCATAGCATACTCAAAAACACTCTCAGAAGAAAAAAAAAATTTTCAGCCTCTTTAAATTTCCAGTTATTTTCTGGCTTCAGGTAGAGAGGGTGTTGTATGATGGGGGGAAAAATGCCACAAGACTTCAACAGTTCCTTTCCCCCCAGAGGAAGTAAGAGATCACAAATGCTGTTAAAATGTATTTTATTATCTTTTAGTGTGTCTTTCATAGTTGGTCTAGCACCTCATTATAGAACAGAGGTTGGCAAATTTTGAACTCCTGGCCAAATCTAGCTTGCAACCTATTTTTGTATGACTCTTATTCTAAGAATGATTTTTCACTTTTGAATAGTTGGGAGAAAATCAAAAGAATAATAATATTATGTGACAGGTGAAAATGATAACAAAAATCCAAGTTTTAATGTTTATAAAGTTTTATTTCAACACAGCTATACTCATTCATTTTCATGTTACCTGGGGCTGCGTTCTCCATGCAGTGACACAGTTGAGTGGTTAAAACCTTTTGAACTGCAAAGCCTAAAATTTTTGTTACCCATTCTTTTCAGAATAAGCTTGTTGACCCCTGTCATAAAATGTAGTATTCTTTGCATCTGTTGAATTGTTCTTGATTATTGGATTTCAGTTGAAATTGAGGCAGTAAAACTTTAATTTTTAACATCCTGTTAGTCTATATAAGAAAACTGTCAAAATATTACTACTCTCTTAATTTTACAGTGTATAATATGACTTGTTAGCTTTTACCATTCACCATCTAGATAGAGATGTTAAAGAACACAGACAGCCTTAACCGGTTTGTCTCAGTGGGTAGAACATTAGCCTGTGAACTAAAGTGTTCTGGGTTGGATTCTGGTGAAGGGCACGTACCTCAGTTACAGATTCCATGGGGCTGTGTAGGAGGTAACCAATCCATGCACCTCTCACATCAATGTTTCTCTCTCTGTGTTTCTCCTCCTCCCTTCCACTCTTTCTAAAATCAATAGAAAAATATCCTTAGGTGAAGAACAATAAAAAATAAAAATATAAAAACAGATTACTTTCTGTGCTTTTGCTTTAGTAGTAGTTTAGACTGGAAGTGGTATACAGATCTCTAGAATACTTCATAAAATACTAGAGGCCTGGTGCATGAAATTCGTGCATTTGCAGTGGGTTGGGGGGCTGTCCCTTAGCCCAGCCTGCACCCTCTCCAATCTGGGACCTCTTAGGGGATCTGACTGCCACTTTAGGCTTGATCCTGCAGAAGTAGCCCCTCTCACAATCTGGGACTACTGACTCCTAACCATTCACCTGCCTGGCTGCCTGATTGCCCCTAACCACTTTGCCTGATAGCCCCTGCCAGCCTGATTGACACCTAACTGCTCTGTTGCCAGCCTGATCACCCCCAACTGTCTTCCTATGCAGGCCTGGTCAGCCCCAACTGCCCTCCCATGCTGGCCATCTTGTGACAATGTGGGGACAGCCATCTTGTGGTGGTCATCTTGGGACTATGTGGGGGTTGGCCATCTTGAGACAATGTGGGGGTGGCTAGCTTGTGATGTGATGGCATGAGGGTAAATTTGTATATTACCTCTATATAGGATAATGTAGTTTCTGTGATCATCCAATATTTAGGGTCAAGGCATAAACTACTATGAGCCTAAAAATGTTGGTGGTCTGTTGACAGTGCTGGGAGGGATGAATCCTCTATATCTACTTTGATTGGTTTCATTTGGTTTTATTTTCTCCTTAAAGTTACAAAAGGGTAGTAATTTATGACCATGATGTTTCAGAAATTTAGATCTGAGTGTGAGAGCTGTCTGAAGAAACAAAAAGTATCAAAATGTTAACAGATGAGAATTAATGTTAATTTGGAGAGTCATAAGCAAGATGCAGGTAGAAATTGTAGCAGCTCTATCTCCATGGCATTCTGCAAAATAATTTACATGATTGTTTTCAGAATTTGAAGTTTGTCATCACTGATGGCAATTCATTATAGCAATTAGCTGGCTATTAACTATCATATAAAGAGACTTTATGATTCAGGTAAAATATAGAAATGTAACTCTACTCTGACCCCCACTGGACTAGTTGTTGATTTCAGAGTGTATTTTTCATTTTGAATTCTTTGTTCTCTGATTTCCTTAGGCTAGAGGCACATTTACTACCCTTGCTTTTGTCTGTTGAAATCTTAACCTGTTCTTCAGGACCAAACTCAATTCTTGCTCTGCTTTGACAGAGGAAGGTCTATCTTCTCTTTTCCTCTGATAGTATTTTATTATTGCTTCTCTTGTTTTCAAAGTCATATTTTGAGTTGCTCTATAGATATTTGCACTTTATCTAGTGTTTTGTCTTCACAATGCTGGCACTTGGTAATTTTCACAAAAAAAAACTAGCTACTGAAAAGAAAGCAGAAATTTAAGTTTAATAACTTTTTCTTAAATTTAATATATTTTAAGTGCATCAAAAAAGTGACTTTCTTTCTATGCAAAATGATACTATTTTATTATCCACTTATTTCCAGAAAAATCAATTTTGCAATGTGCAATTGGCTTTTATATAGTGATTGTGCAGTGAAAGCTTTACTACTCTGTAGAAATTCCATCTATCAATTTTTAATTTTGGGAGATATAATCTGAGGAATAATTTTGAATCTCAAAGTGTGTGGGGGTAAAAGAATATCCTGTATGCATCTATATAAGTTGAACTAAAAAAGTATGAGAGTTCAGAAGTCATTTAGACAAATCAACAAGTGGAATGCTACCATTTGATGTGCTGTTTCTATAAACAGTGGCCTGACTATCAACTTTCAGTGAAGTTATTGATGGTCTTAGCTCAGCATATTAAGCTTTGCTAGGGTACTTTTCTGAAAGTCATAGTAGAATTTCCTTTATAGAGTTCTTTCAAGTTTAGATATCTATAATTCTGATTAGAATAGTTTCAGGTCCAGAGCTCTGTATTAAAAAAGTAAAATTGGCTATGGAGTGCTAATCGAGTCCCATTTAGCAAGTACTTAAAATCTGACTTGATATTACTTGTTATATTTATTCCAAAAAATGCTTGTATTAAAATGACACCATGTTGTATAAAGAAATTGGTTCTAAAAAATTAAGAGAATTTAAAAATAAAACATCATGATATTTTCTGATTAAGCATTTAAGTATATATTGTTGACTAGTTTAATGCTAGCTCCCTTTGTATATATTGCTAGTTAGTTAGTTATATTTCTATATAAAATGACAATAGAGAAATAATAGCATTTGAAAGTTCATGATGTTTGTGCCAAAATCTATTTATTTGTATTTGTTCACTCAAATTACCCAAGTTTCTTTATCCTTTATTTTACAAACTGGAAAAAAAGATAGGAAGCATTATTACCTCCTTTCATTTATTTCACATTAAATATGGTCATTATGCATACTTATTTTGGAATTTCTCCATCTCATATCCCCAGAATAGCCAAATGATTTAGTACAAATGTTCCCAAGGTATTATTAGTCATTGGTTTTGAAATATTACTTCCAGCACTGTTCTTTAGACAAATCACTTTTTCTATCTTAATTTTTTCATTTTCTAAATGCTATGACTATTTTATGAGAGTAAATGAAAATTCATCAAATTTTATTCAAAATTAAAAATTTTAAATAAAAAGTGTAAAATATGTTATATAAGACATCATTTCATGTAGCAACAACATAACTTACTAGTATATACTCATCTATTCCAGTGGTTAATTCATATTGCTACTTGTGTCAACCCTGGAATGACATACTTAAAGGAAAGAAAGCATTTTATCCAGCATCCAGACTTATTCAGGTGATTGTAGTCATTTAGTTATGTTCATGAAAATTGCTTTTATGAAACAATGGGTTTTGGAGAGAGACCCTTTTCCTACTCTCTGTGAAAGGATGCAGTGGGGTAGGGGAGTATTTGTGTGAAAAGTACAATTTCTTTGTCATGATGCAAAGATTTAAAGTAAGAAGGTAGAATTTTGCAAAAAAAAATAATATAAAAGTTCTGTGGATTACTTGAGGTGTAGGTTTTTTCTAACATTCTGTTCTGTCCTTTGTCCTTTTCTCATTTCAGATGTTACACATGAGCAATCCTTTGTTTTAGCTTATCCCCATATAACCAGATAACAGTGATACCAAATTTTTACTTTTATATTCTAAAACTGTGGTCAAGGTGTAATTCAAAAAGACTGGATGACTGAGCAGTTAAGCAGATCACCTTTTCTCTCAGAAGAGATGAAGATCCTCTAATTCAGGAAGGGGAGGGAAGATGGAAAGAAACAGACAAATAAGACACTGAAAGAAGGGTCTCTTGGAAGGAGATGCTTAAAAAACTGAGAGGCCTTTTCTTACAGTTTCCAATAAAATGTCTTCCTCTCAGCATGACACTTGATAAACATCCCCCAAACAGGTACAACACTGAAGAGAGGAAAAATAATTGAAACCTAAACAAACTGTATTTACTCTAAAGATTTAGCCTTAATTAAAAAGATAATATTTTATATTTCTAGATAGAATTTGGCCTTCATCTAGAGTAAGTTCAGTCTTTTAAAAAATATAGAAAGTTAAATTTTTTCACCCCTAATATATATGTATATATACACACACCACACACATTATATATATAATTAGAGACCTATTCCAGGAAGATTCCTGCAAGAATAGGTCTTCTTGCAGCGGTCTAGGCTGTCCTGCCGACTTCCCTCTCATTCTGCTGCCCCTTCTGCTCCTCTCCTATCTCCGCTGCCCTGCCTGCTTCCCTCTCTTCTCTGCAGCTTCCCTCCCTTCTGCTGCACTTGGCTTCCATCTACACTGTCTTCAGTCTTCACTCTGTATCAGGATATGCAAATTAACCACCATCTTAGTTGGTTAATTTGCATACTTATGCCTGATTGGATGGTGGGCGTGGCTGTTGGGCATGACTTGTGGGCATAGCAGAGGTACGGTCAATTTGCATGTTTCTCTTTTATTATATATATCCTTAAGTTGCAGCGACCTTTTTTATGACTTTTAAATGTATTTACTAGTACACTCTTTTCTAGCTTCACAGACTGTAGGAGAATAGTCAACTATCAGTCTTCCATCACTATTTTGGTATTTTGAAGGCAAAGGGTATTGACATACTAAGACATTTAATAGAAGAACAATTTCAAATATTTCATGGGCATGCACAGATCTCAAAATACTCTTTTTTTTTTCTTCTTCATACATTAGGCTTTATGGTTCTGTACCAGGTTTCAAGTAGACTTTCAGAACCAAGGCATCTTTTACTCCAGCAGCCATTGGACCTCGTCAGGGAAGATAGATTGGAGTTATTGGTGGAGGTGAGTGGAACTACATATGACTGCCATCTTACCAGAATCCTTGGTTCCTTTACCTGCCAACTCTGCCCTACCATTTTAAGGAACACAGACTGTTTTACCTCTAGTTAGTTTGTCACTACAAAATCATATGTAGATTTAATCCTAGTTATTTTGAATTAGTCACTTCTGTGTTCAGTCAATTAATCAATAAGCAGAATCTAGTCTCAACTCATGCTATTCTACTGGAATCTATAACTACTACTAACTTGGCTATGGACATATAAATATAGTGACTTAGTTTCACCCAAACAGATTGTCTCAAGTAAACACTTCTTAAAATAAATAAATAATGATGCACAGAGGGTAAAAAGAAACTGAAGAGTAGCTCTAAAAGGCCCTTAGAAGTCATTTTACTTTGAATGGGCAAGACACTAATGGAGCAGATAATAAACTCTTCTTAGGTGCCAGACAAATGCTATTTTTCATTTATGATGTATTTCAGAACCACTGTATTTTCACAGGCATTATAAAGGGTACACCAAAGTCTGCTGTTATATTTTTCCTACTAGAAGCTATTCTAATCTAGACTCATGCTATTCTACTGGAATGAGAAGCAGAGTAGAGCTTGCCCGTACATATATGCATTATTGTTTACACTGGTGTTTACACTGGGAAAGCAGCTATGACATTACTAATTTCCATTCTTTATCTCATCAGATTAAGTTATAAAATTATATATGGAAGTTTTCTTCTCCAACGTTGGAAAAACAACATCAGGAATGTGATTTTGTGGACATGCTCCTTAAACAATTCTATTAAAATGTTGACTATTTGAAAAATGGAGAGTATGTGAGGAAGGAAACACCTCACACCCATGGGATGCTCAAATACTAAATTATATTGCCTCTCACTTTAACACTGGTGAGCACTGCTTTATTTAGTGTATTGACTCCAGATGCTCTGAAAATCCTAATTCATTTAGGAGAGCTCAGGTTTCCTGCACAATGGCTCATGCTTACACTCTATGTAACACACATGCCCCAGCTCCATAAGTAATGGAAACAATATGTATATCTGAAACAGTACTTCCATTCTATTTCCATGTAGGTACAACTCAAGCTACTGGAGACTGATGTGTATAAAATCCCAGTGGTTAAAATTAGAGGTGGTACACTGAAGTATTTTAACCATGCCCCTGAAAATATACATTGAATATTTTCAGTGGTGAATAATTTTACTTATTCTCCTCCTCCTCATTTAATCTTCCTGAAACCTGATGAGATAAGTACTGTCACTTTCCTAGGATTACACAGCAGGTGTTAAGAGATATGAGTTAAAACCAGAAACTTAATTCCAGAATCAGCAATCTTCACTACCTCATGGGCTTTGAAACTTTTCTGTAATCATTCTGTACCTCTGTTTTCTAAGTCAGAAAATAGAGATAAATAAATTAAGGTGATAAATCGCTGAGCATCTAGCACATACTAATTATTAAAGGAATAACTATCATTATTATTGCAATAATAATAAGTATATATTGTATGCCAGGCATTAGGTTAAGCATCTTATTTCATCTAACTTACAACCTAGGAGATGGTAGATATTAAATTAAAACTTACAAGGCTAGAAGGGGTCAATGAGAGGGGGGAAATTTCAACAAGAAATATTTAATTAAAAATAAAAAAATAAAAATTATAGGAATGATGAGGGCTATCAAGGAGACATGTAAGGTACCTTGGGAAAGGCTTAATGTAATCTTTAGGTCAAGGAAAGTTTTCCTCTGGAGTGACAAACTTTTTTCTGAAAGGCGAAGAGTGGAATGGAGAAGACCAGGGAGAAGTGTGCTACATGGAAATGCTGTAGACTCAATCTGAGGCTGGAAGATACAGGGATTTTGGGTTTATTCCAGGAGGAACTTAAAGGATTTCAGCAGGGGAGTGACATGATCAGATTTGGGTTTTAAGGTCCCTCTGGGTGCTTTATAAAGAATGGATTACAGCTAGGCAAGATTGGATGTGTGAAGATCAGTTAGGACACCATTTCAGCAGCAACTATGAGAGATAATAGTCATGTGATGAAGGGTGGTGACAGGAAGGAAGGAGAATCTTCTTGGTAGATTCAAGGACTATCTAGTTCTAGGGAAAATAATAGGCCACTTGCATCTTTATTTTCAGTCTTTAAAAAAAGTAATTCCTTCTTGCCACTAAAATAGGACTCTGGTATAGCTACTAACCCTGGCTACATGATTTCTGGCTTATATCTGCTATTATAGGTTCCAAATCAATTTCCATGTTGTCTCCTCCTACAGTCTCATATCCAAACTCAGCTTTAAACCTCCCTCTACTGCCAGCTCCCTGCCCCCTCCTTACTCACCAGTTTTCTATTACTTGAGATTCTGGTACTATTTTGAGAAAACTTTTTTATACTAAAATTTTTGAATGAACACACATTCTACATCCGAACATTAGAAAATAACCTTTTTGATGAATCTCCCTTAGTCTTTTCAGGTGGAAAAAACTCAATAATCTATCTGCTTCCACTCACTGACTGAATAAACAGATCAGACTATTCTATTCATTTCTAACAGTACCAACTTTTATGAATAAGACTGGAGGATTAGGTTGAGGTCATATTTAGAAAAGCCTTAACTACTAGACTGATACATTTACTTTTCTTTCATTTATCTCTGAAGGGTTGGATTAATTTTAGAGCAAGAGTACATGATAAGGCCAAACTCAGAAAGATCAATTTGTAGGGTGATTTGGAGAGAGAAATAGATCAAAATTTTATACTAGCAGAGAAATACTATAGTATATGGAAAGTCATGAATTCAAAATTACATGAATTTGTTTTTTAATCTTGTCATAATCATTTAACAGATATTTGAGTTTCTGTTAGCTCTGAGAATGAGGTGAAGTAAATTGGAAAAGTGGTCAAGGGACAAATTATTTTCAACCTTCTAGTCCATGAGCTGAAATTTAGGCTTTATTATAAGTGCAGTGGGATTATATTGGAATACAGTAATGGAAAAATACCACATTATTTAAGATTTTCAAAGGATCACTACAGCACTTATAGCTAAGGACAATGGATTGGTGAAACCCAGGACTATGCCAGGAGGTCAAAACCTTAAGAAATGCAATATTGACGGAACCCATCCCCAAAATCCCAGAAGATAGACGTTCTTCTATTCAGGATATTGCCTGTGTCTTCATCCTGCAGTTGAGGGAGGTGGATGTCTGTGGCAGCCTGAAACCTGCGTCTAAGGCACTCACCGAGCAGCCGGGGACCCAGGGACCCAGAACACCGCTCTCCAATTGGCACAGACACACGGTGGATTCAGAGATCCACACGGCACACGGAAAGGTCAGATTTCGCCTGGGATAAGTGCCTTGTGTGTTGTACCTGGTCATGTTGTAGTTTGTGCCTTTCAATCAACGTAGGAGAGAGAACTGCATAACCATACACCCGGAGAAGAAAGACCATGGGCAGAAAAAGAAACAGCCCACATAAGACAGAAAGGCAAGTTTCACCAGAAAAGGAAGTAAGTGAAATAGAAGCAGAAATAAGCCTGCCAGAGAAAGAGTTCAGAGAAATCATCATAAGGTAGATGAAAAGAATCGAAGACAAAATCGACAATGTGAGTAAGAGCTAAGAGGAAATGAAGAAGACCCAAAAGGAGATGAAGAAGCAGCAAGAAGAAATGCAGAAGAACCTGGAGGAGGTGCAGAATAATCAAGAAGAAATGAAAAATGACATCACTGCTATAAAGAACTCAATAGAAAGCATCAAAAGTAGACTAGAAGAAGTAGAGGACCGCATCAGTGAGCTAGAAGACACAGCAGGAAAAAATACCCAAGTACAGCAGCTCCTAGAAAAAAAAGTTAAAAAGCAAGAGGAGAGCCTAAGGGAACTTTGGGATAACATGAAACACAACAATATCCACATAATTAGGGTTCCAGAAAGAGTGGAAACTGAACAAGGATTAGAGAACCTGTTTGAAGAAATAATGACAGAAAATTTCCCCAATATAGGAAAGAAAAAACCCACACAAATCCAAGAAGCTCACAGAGTTCCAAGCAAAATTAACCCCAACAAACCGACACCAAGTCACATTATAATTGAATTGGCAAACACCTACGACAAAGTAAGAATCTTAAAAGCAGCCAGAGAGAAACAGAAAGTTACCTACAAAGGAACCCCCATAAGACTGCTACTGATTTCTCAACAGAAACTCATCAGGCCAGAAGGGAATGGAATGAAATATAAAAAGTCATACAAAGGAAGGGTCTGAATCCAAGAATACCTTACCCTGCAAGACTCTCAATCAAAATTGAAGGTGAAATCAGAAGCTTTACAGACAAAAAAGGACTAAGAGAATATATTACCACCAAACCAGCAATGCAAGAAATGTTAAAAGGTCTGCTGTAATAAAAAGAAAGAGGAAGTGAAGAAGGAATTCAGGGGTAAGGCCTAAAAATGGCAACAGATAAGTACTTATCAATAATAACTTTAAATGTAAATGGATTAAATGCTTCAATCAAAAGACATAGAGTAACCGATTGGATAAGAAAACATAATCCATATATCTGCTGTCTGCAAGAAACCCACCTCAGGAAAAGAGATGCACACAGATTGAGGGTGAAGGGATGGAAGATGGTATTTCAGGCGAATGGGAATGAAAAAAAAGCTGGGGTTGCTGTACTTCTATCTGACAAATTAGATCTCAAAGTGAAGTACATAACAAGAGATAAAGAAGGCCACTTCATCATACTAAAGGGAACAATCCAACAAGAAGAAATAACTCTGATAAACATATATGTAACCAATATAGGAGCACCTAAATACATAAAAAAAAACCTCTTGGAGGATATTAAGGGATAGATTGACAGCAATACAATCATAGTAGGAGACTTTAATACTCCACTGTCACCATTGGACCAATCCTCTAAACAAAATATCAGCAAAGAAACATCAATTCTAAATGACTCACTAGACCAGATGGAATTAATTGACATCTTCAGAACATTTCACCCAAAAGCCACAGAATATACATTCCTCTCTAGTGCACATGGGTCATTTTCAAGGATAGATCATATGTTGCATCATAAGATCAGTCTCTTCAAATTCAAGAAGATAGAAATCATATCAAGCATTTTCTCAGACCACAGTGGCATAAAACTGGAAATCAACTATAATAAAAACAATAGAAAGAAATCAAACACATGGAGACTAAACAGCATGCTATTAAACAACGACTGGGTAACCAGAGAGATCAAGGAAGAAATAAAAAACATTATGACAACAAATGACAATGACAACACAACAATACAAAATTTATGGGACACAGTGAAAGCAGTCTTGAGAGGGAAGTTCATAGCCCTACAAGCCTACAGCAAAAAACAGGAAACAATGGTAATAAATTACCTAACCCTACAACTCAAAGAAGTAGAAAGAGAGCAACAAGAAAAGCCCAGTGTAAACAGAATGAAGGAATTAGTAAAGATCAGAGCGGAGATAAACAACATGGAGATCAAAGAAACAATTCAAAAGATCAACAAAACCAAGAGCTGGTTCTTTGAAAGGATAAATAAGATTGATGGACCTCTAGCCAGGCTCACCAAGAAGCAAAGAGAGAAGACCCAAATAAACAAAATCGGAAATGAAAGAGGAGAAATAACAACAGACCATGCCGAAATACAAAGGGTTGTTAAAAAAATACTATGAACAACTCTATTCCAACAAAATGGACAACCTGCAAGAAATGGACATATTCCTAGAAAAATATAACTTTCCAAAATTCAATGAGGAGGAATCTAAACATCTCAATAGTCCAATAACTATGGAAGAAATTGAAGCAGTTATCAAAAATCTTCCAGCAATAAAAGCCCGGGACCAGATGGCTACACAGGAGAGTTTTACCAAACATTCAAGGAAGAATTAAAACCTATCCTCCTCAGACTATTCAAAAACATTCAAGAAGAAGGAACACTTCCAAACACCTTCTATAAAGCCAGCATCACCCTAATACCAAAACCAGATAAAGACAACACAATGAAAGAGAATTATAGGCCAATATCTCTCATGAACATAGATGCTAAAATCCTCAACAGAATTCTAGCAAATCGGATCCAGCAGTACATCAGAAAGATCATACACCATGGCCAAGTAGGATTCATCCCAGGAATGCAGGGATGGTACAATATCCACAAATCAATAAACATGATACATCACATAAACAAATTGAGAGAAAAAAATCACATAGTCATATCAATTGATGCAGAAAAAGCATTTGACAAAATCCAACACTCTTTCTTGATAAAAACTCTCAGCAAAGTGGGAATAGAAGGATCATACCTCAACATCATAAAAACCATATATGATAAACCCACAGCTAACATCATACTCAACGGGCAAAAACTAAAACCATTTCCCCTAAGAACAGGAACAAGATAGGGATGCCCACTCTCACCTCTCCTGTTTGAAGTAGTCCTGGACGTATTAGGCATTGAAATTAGACAAGAAGAAGAAATAAAAGGCACCAAATTGGAAAAGAAGAAGTAAAGCTGTCCTTATTTGCAGATGACATGATATTGTACATAAAAAACCCGAAGGACTCCATCCCAAAACTAATTGACTTAATAAATGAATTTGGCAATGTAGCAGGATACAAAATTAATACCAAGAAATCTGTGGCATTTCTGTACACTAATAGTGAAATTACAGAAAGAGAGACTCAAAAAGCAATCCTATTTACCATCGCACCAAAAAAATTAACATACCTAGGAATACACCTAACTAAAGAGGTAAAAGACCTATATGTAGAAAACTACAGGACACTGAAAAAAGAGATAGAGGAAGATGTTAACAGATGGAAGAGCATACCATGCTCATGGATTGGGAGAATCACATCATTAAAATGTCCATACTCCCCAAAGTAATCTATAGATTCAATGCACTACGCATTAAAATACCAACGACATACTTCACAAACCTAGAAAGAATTCTTCATAGATTCATCTGGAACAAAAAAAGACCACGAATAGCCACAACAATTCTGAGAAAAAAGAATAAAGTAGGTGGGATCTCAATACCAGATTTCAAGCTATACTACAAAGCAACTGTTCTCAAAACAGCCTGGTACTGCACAAGAACAGACATATAGACCAATGGAATAGAATAGAGAATCCAGATATCCACCCAAACCACTATGCTCAACTAATATTTGATAAAGGAGGCATGAACATACAATGGAGTCAAGATAGCCTCTTCAACAATTGGTGTTGGGTAAATTGGACAGATACATGCAAAAAAATGAAACTGGATCACCAACTTACACCAAATACAAAAATAAACTCAAAATGGATACAGGACTTAAACATTAGAAGGGAAACCATAAAAATATTAGAGGAATCCACAGACAGCACAATTTCAGACATATGCCGAAAGAACTTCTTCACTGATACTGCTTCAAAGGCAATGGAAGCTAAAGAAAAAATAAACAAATGGGACTACATCAAAATAAAAAGCTTTTGCACAGCAAAAGAAACCATCAACAAAACAACAAGAAAGACCACTGTATGGGAGAACATATTTGCAAATGTTATCACTGATAAAGATTTAATCTCCAACATCTACAGCCAACTTATACAACTTAATAAAAGGAAGATAAACGATCCAATAAAAAAATGGGCAACAGACCTAAATAGAAAGTTTTCGAAAGATGACAGAAGGAAGGCCAAGAGACACATGAAAACATGTTCAAAATCAGTTATTGTCCGAGAGATGCAAATGAAAACGACAATGCGATACCATCTTACACCTGTCAGAATGGCAATCATCAACAAATCAACAAATGGCAAGTGTTGGCGAGGATGCAGAGAAAAAGGAACCCTTGTTCACTGTTGGTGGGAATGCAGACTGGTGCAGCCACTGTGGAGAACAGTATGGAGTTTTCCTAAAAAACTAAAAATGGATCTCCCATTTGACCCAGCAATCCCACCCTTAGGAATGTATCCTAAAGAAATTACAAACACCGATCAGAAAGGATTTATGCACCCCTATGTTCATAGCAGCACAATTTACAATAGCTAGAATTTGGAAGCAGCCTAGGTGCCCGTCAGCAGATGAGTGGATCAGAAAACTGTGGTACATCTACACAATGGAATTCTATGCTGCCATTAAAAAGAAGGAACTCTTACCATTTGCAGCAACCTGGATGGAACTGGAGAGCATTATGCTTAGTGAAATAAGCCAGTCAATGAAGGAGAAGCACCACATGCTCTCCCTCATTTGTGGATAATAAAGAACATTGTAAACTGATGCACAAAAGGATAGATACAGAGGCAGTAAAGCATCAAACAGACTGTGGTATTAATGCAGGAAGATTAAGGAGAGGTGGGGTAGATAAGAGATCAATCAAAGGACTTGTATCTATGCATATAAGCATAACCAATGAACATAGACAGTGGGGGGTTGGGGTATGCCTGGGAAGGAGAGGGGGTAATGGGGATATGTATATATACATGTAATACACACACACAAAAGAAAAAGAATAAAAAAAGAAAAAAAAAGAAATGCAATATCTTTATCTAGATCCTAGAAGGTACTGCACCAATAACACAAAAATATAATCATATAAAGTAAATAAAACTGGAATAGATTGCCAACTAAAATGGTTGAATGTTCAAGTTGAGGAAAACTCCCAGAGGACAAAGTAAAAAGTTGTATAAAATAGGACATAAAAGTTGGAAAAACCAGGAAGTTGTTTTGTGTTTTTTTTTTTTCTACTGTTGTTAATCCCCACCCGAGGATATTTTTCCATTTTTAGGGAGAGTGGAAGAGAGAGGGAAGGACAGAGAAAGACATCAATCTGAGAGAAGGACATCAATTTAGCTGCCTATGAGCAGGGCCAGGGCCCGAGGAACCTGCAACCGAGGTATGTGTCCTTGATCAGAACTGAATCCCTGACCCTGCAGTCTGAAAGACTTTTAAGCAGTTCCACCTTCCAAAAATAGGCATTGTAGAAAGAGAAAATAGAGAATTCAGAAGGGGAGAAATTGTGAAGGTAATAAATTTCTCAGAAAAAGGTTATGAATTGTCGGACTTAAAAAATTCACCAAGTCAGCAGCACACAAGATAAACATCCAGGCAATAAAAATTGTAAAATTTTAGGACATTTTAGACAAATTCCAGATTTAGAAAAAAAGCAGTTTTATGAGAATGATTAGAATCACAGGGACTTCAGACTTTTTAGCAAAACTGAAGGCTAGAGGAAAATGAAGCAATGCCTTCAAAATTATGAGTGAAATGCTCTCAATTCTGGAATCCAGAACATTTTACTCAATTAAATTATGAATTATACTTTTAATTCATAATTAAATTTTAGATATGGAAGATGTTAAAAAGTTTATCTCTCATTCTCTCTCAGAATGCTTTTAGAGAAAGTACTTGATAAAAATGATGATTAAATTATTAAAAAGGGAAGCATGGGGTCTGTGAAACAGTACAGACACTAAAAAGAAGCAAAGGACTTGTTGATATGCTGATGAAAGAGTATGCCAGAATGGCATCTGTATACCAGGTTTAAATTCAACCAGTTCAGAGAACGTAGATGTGAACATGGGTATAAATTTTGTTTTTGTTTGTTTTTATTTTTTAGTAAATTGTATCCAGAAATGAGAAATCTTTTGTTCTATACCTGTGTGTTACTTAAGAAAAAGAAGATGAAACTGAGAGACCCTGTAATGTGTTTGGATGTATTTAAGGAAAATCTCACAGCTGGGGGAGATTTGGAGTTAAATTTATTATAAATATCTAGAATAAGTAAATATGCATGGTTCAATTATTAGTATTTATGCAGTGAAAAAATATTGCAGAGTTCTATAACTGATAAAGATTACAACTGTTTTGTTAAGAGTAGACTGTGGTGTAGAGAGAGGTTAGAATGGCATAATGAGTAGTATAGCAGAGGTCAGGTGGATAATATCATTAATCCCAGGGAGACTGGTAGTAGATGTTGGAAAGTTTCCCATGTTGTCTGATTAACAAACTGTTATGATAGATGATGGCAATATGAACTAGAGGGTTATCAAAGAGAGGGCTAGAAATGTGTTCATTTAGAATTAATACTGGAGGTAGAGCCAATGGAATTTGCACATGAGGGAAGTGGGAGAAAAGGGAAAATAACTAGTGACTACCAGTTGGTTGAGCTTCAGTCCTATAATGAGATGTGAATACTGGAGAAGTGGTTCTAGGAGAAAAATCAAAGATTTTATTTTGGACATCATATTCAGTTGGATTAGACTACTAGACGTCCAAGTGGGGAGGTTAGGTAGGCATTTGATAGCTACTTATTAATTTACCTTTTCCCCCCATGAAATCCTAACCTGCTGAGTGCCAGGACTCAGTCATTTTTATCTTTTCTTTAATTTTTCCAGTCAGGGAGGTAGCATTCTATTTGAAGTTTCTAGTTCTCTGTCACTTACTAGTGATAGTGGCTTCTTGTTGCTTGAGTCTCTTCCCCCTCTAGTAAAACACTTAATAATTCTTGTCACCTAAGTTCCCTGAAGGACTATTGTGTGCATCAATGAGAGATCTGTAATGCCTATTGAGCTTTGGGGGAGAAGTAAGCTTTTTATAAATTATGAAGTATTAAAGTGTTGACAGGCTGTGCCTATCCAATCAAAAGAAAAATGTTAAACATTAGATAAAAAAAAGTGAACCTATCTTAAAGTGGTGAAAGTTGTTTCTTTTTTCTTGTCCAGTTCTTCCCCCTTCCATTGTCTTTACCTGTGAGCAGCACTCTTAGATAAAATGTTAATCCCAAAGTATCTTGTGGGAGATGGGAGGGAGGGATTTAATTTTTGAACTGATCTGAATGAAGATGGTATAATGGAGTTACCAAAGGCTCAGAGCTAATACCATGAAAAAGGAAAGGAAAGCGTAAAAATTCGGTGAGGACTGCCATTTTCCACATTTTTCTTGTGTGTTGTTTCTCTCCCTTTCTGCTCCGTTTTAGCCTCTCTGCTTTTGCTCTGTTTGTTTTCTGCTTCTTTATTGCAAGCCGTACAATTAACTTTGCAATGAATTAGCATTTAATTTTAAATGTTTAGGACTTAAGTTACAGGTGGGCAATCTGAGATGTTAGTTTTATTTCACTCATTCCAGCGACACACAAGCAGTTTAAGAAGTTTGTCACTCAGGTCAAATTTTCCTGATATTTCGTCTGAAAATCCAGGTTACATATTTCAGTTTACACTTTCTTAGAGTCTGAGGTGGAGACAGTAGTGCATGAATGCTGCACTGTTCTATACAACCTAATTTATATAGCAATTTCCTTTTTGTTCATTTGCTGGTGAAAAACTGAAAATGAGAGTGTGATTGATAATCTTATGAATAACAAAGAGATAGAAAGTATTTCAACTTAGAGTACAAAGAACCCCGCTTTATGCTTACTGGTTTGCTAATTTACTTAATCTCTTGACATTATCTTACCATTTATACAATGCCAATTAAATAGAACCTATAAGCTTATTATGAAGGTTAAATAATTGCTCTAATGTGCTAAAATACTGATTGCTTGCTGTTTATACTATTTGATTATTTTCTTAAATGTTTTCTACTTACATGTTGATTTATATTTATTAATGACTTAAGATGAATAGATGTTTGTGTTTGTGTATGTGGTATGTGTGTGTGTGAGAGAGAGTGTGTGTGTGTGAATGTGAAATTTATAGGAGAAAGTATATGAGTTATTTGTACCTGTGCACATGGGATAAGGTTGGTTAAGAGAGAAACAAATCAGTTAGCAGAGGTTGAGCATTTTTAACCTTGCCTTCAATGGAAGATAAATGTAAAATAGAAAATTGTGTAAGTGATAGATACATTCACAGGGTCATAAAATTAGAGCTACAAAGTTCTTTCAAAATGACCTAATCAAATCTCTACATATTCAGAAGCCCTTATAGGGTAAGTCACCTTGTAGGATCCAGTCAAGAGTACTCCAGTGATACTGGCAGTTTATAAACACTTTCAGCTCAGGCTTAGTTGATGCATGTTATTGTGGAGTTGAGTTTTATTATGATACATTTTTTTATTGCAAAACATATAAACCACATGTAGGAAAGAGGAATATTTAATTATCTGGGTAAATGTGGCTTTTAAACCCTATTAAATAATCCAAGTTTAAGTTTAAAAGGGCACATTTGCCACTAACATCTCAGATTGCCCACCTGTAACTTAAGTCCTAAACATTTAAAATTAAATGCTAATTCATTGCAAAGTTAATTGTACGGCTTGCAATAAAGAAGAGATGAAACCAATAAAAATTATATTCAAACTCTTCCTGAATAATACTCAAACCATTTTTTAAAATATTTGGTAAAATAGCATTGGAAAATAATAATCAAGATAAAGAGAATAAGAAAATAACTAATAAGCTATGATATTAAAAAATGAACAAGTAAAATAATTTGTCCCTTAAAAAAACTAGAGAGATAAGAACTTACTAAACCCCCAGAAAGTGAAGTAAGAAAGGAATAAAGATAAAAATAGGAATCAATAAAATTGACAACAGAAAACAAACAATACAATAAATAAAGCCAAAGCTACTTCTTTGAAAAGGTCAATAAAATTGGTAAACTTCTAGTCAGACTAAGCAAGAAAAACAAATGGAAGATACAAATTAACTACATCAGGGAATGAAAGAATGGACATCATTACAGATCCATAGACATTAAAAGAATCATAAGAGAATACTATGCTCACAACTTTTTGTCCATGAAATCAATAATCAATTGCTGATATATCACTTTTTAAAAAGATATAAACTATCAAAACTATTTAAAAACAAACAAAACTTCCATAAAATATGTAGGTTAAATAGTGAATTCTAGCAATCATGTAGGTAAAAAATAGAAATTCTATACAAACTTTTCCAGAAAATAGAAATGGAGAGGATCAAACTCCACATAATTTTATTGGGCCAGAATTAATTACTTTGAGACCAAAACTAGGAAAATATATTAAAGAAAATAAAACTCAACATCAATATTCCTTATAAAAATAGATACAAAAATTCTTAATATAAGTTTAGTACTTACTGTATTGGTATATTGCTGTTTTCAACAATGTTGAAAAATTATAGTATACTAGAGGTTTGGTGCATGAAATTTGTGCACTGGGTTGTGTGTCCCTCAGCCCAGCCTGCACCCTCTCTAATCTGGAACCCCTCGAGTGATGTCTAATTGCCCTTTTAGGCCCAATCCTACCTACTCAGGAGTTGGACATCCCTCTCATCATCCAGGACTACTTCCCAACTGCCTGACTGCCTTCCTGATTGCCCCTAATTGCTTCTTCCTGCTAGCCTGATCACCCCCTAAACACTCCCTGCTAGCCTGATTGATGTCTAATTGCTCCCCTGCCAGCCTGTTTGATGCCTACCTACCTTTCCCTGCAGGCCTGATCACCCCTAACGGCCCTTCCCTGCAGGCCTGGTTCCCCCAAACAGCTCTCCCCTGCTGAGGGGAGGGCAGTTAAGGGTGATCAGGCCTGCAGGGGAGGGCAGTTAGGGTCAAACAGACTGGCAAGGGAGCAGTTAGGCATCAATCAGGTTGGCAGGAAGTGGTTAGGAGATGATCAGGCTGGCAAGAAGAAGCAGTTAGGGGAAATCAGGAAGGCAGGCAGGCAGAAAGCAGTTGGGAAGCAGTCCTGGATTGTCAGAGGATGTCCAACTGCCCAGGTAGATAGGAGTGAGCCTAAACAAGCAGTTAGACATCCCTTGAGGGGTTTGAGATTGGAGAGGTGCAGCCTGGGTTGAGGCACACATACTTCAGTGCATGAACTGGGTTGAGGGACACATACCCCAGTGCATACCCCCTTCCCCAACTGCCCTTCCCTGCAGGCCCAGTCACCCCCAATTTCCCTCCTCTGCCTTGGCCTGGTCCCTTCCAACTGCCCTCCCATGCTGGCCATCATGTGGTGGCTATCTTTGACCACATGGGGCAGCCATCTTGTGTTGAAGTGACATTCAATTTGCATATTACTCTTTTATTAGATAGGATTATAACCAGATGACATTGGTCTTGTGATAAAAGGTCGATTTAACATTTGAAAATCAAGCAGTGTACTTTTCAATATTAAAGACTAGATGAGAACAACCATATGAACATTTCAATTGTTACAGAAAAAGCATTTGACAAAGTTTAACATATGCATGATTAAAAGTACCAGCTATTTTGACCAGAGAAATCTTCATCAGCCCATTGAAGGGTATCTATGAAAAATAGTCTTCTAAAGATCATATTTAATAATGAAATATTGAATTCTTTCTAACACCTCCTAAGATCAGAAAAAAAAAGGCAAGAATATTTACTATTACCACTTCTAGTCAACATTGTTCTGGATGTACTTAGTTGATGTAGTTATTCATGAAAAGGAAATAACAGGCATAGACTGAAAAGAAGAAACTAAATTGTGCTTATTCACAGATTTTCTACATAATTGATCTTATGTAGAAAATCCTAAGGTAATGATAAAAACACTACAGGAACTAATAAGTGAGTTTAGCAAGCATTTAAGGTATAGGTTAATATACAATTTTACAATATTTTTGCCATACTTGTGAATAGTTGTACTATAACTTAATTAAAATTAAACTTTTTTACTAAAGTGAATTTTAATGAGTATAAATGTATATATTGAGACATACATAAACATATATACCTATATATTACCAAAGCCATATCAAATATATTATTGAAAAAAATAACTCAACACTTACTTGAATAAAGTAAAATTTTCGGTTTTTATGAAAGTTGGGATCATTTATTTTCAGTAGCATTCTATATTTTGGATAAATACTATTGTATAAATACCCTTTAGTCCAAATAGCTATATGCCAAAGAACATGAAATTCTATGACCAGAGAGTCATCTAACATTTCTTGTGCAAAAGGGTCATCATTTAAGCAACAGATTAGTTACTAGATGTCAGAGATCATGATGGTGAGATTGGATGTAAAAGAAAGGCCTTGCAGGAGGAGAATAAGGACGTGGAAAGTGGCAAAACATAGTCTACAGTTATGCCAGAATTTCCTGCATGTATTATTATTGCTTTTATTGGTCAATATTAGCTGAACATATAGCAGAGCATTCTTTCCTTTGCTGGTAACTAAAATAAGTGAATATAGTAAATGGGACATTTTTTAAAGCTATCTATTTTTATAAACTCAATTCTAATATCAGTAACTTAATATGAACAATAATAGATAAATGGTTACAACTGATCGGAGTAATTTAATATTGATAGTTTTAGGAGAGTATTTGCTTCAGCAAAACAGAAAATTACAATTAAAGGTTATGATATTTATTCCCAGGCAAGCATATGCATGCATATAATGTTATTAGTTGTTTCATGGTCCCACGAAAAGAGTTTAAAGCATAGTTATTGAATAACTAAATTTTCTAAATTGCCATTACTTTGCAAATTGGGTTTCTAAGATCTCTTTTGGTTTCTGGTTTGGATCACATATTTCTTATGAAAATTAGCCTCTAAAAACAGAATCCCTGTAGAATTCTAATGCACACTTCCAGAAATATATTAATTTAGATGAAAAGCCCTTGTTATTTTTAAAATTCTAAATGGACAGGTCGTGTTTCTAATGCCCTTTAGTTTTAGATATCTACTGATACGAAAGAGTTTTCCTGTTCTGTTTTTAGTATCCCAATAGCACACAGGTGACTTTAACTTAAAATTAAATTGGTCTTGCAAAGAATATTTTTATGGCTACATCAAATTGTAAAGAGCATACAGATCATGCTGGCGCTTGCATTTATAAAACATCATTAGATAATGTTTCTGGGGCTGGGAAAAATACTTCTGCAAAGTTTATACACTCTTTTCATATTTCATTTAATGTAAAAGTATGCTATATTTCAAACATAATTCATAGTGTGGTGTGTAATTTCCAATGCCATTAACTACCTTGTAACAGGTAAAGTCACACCGTGGTGTCTATATAAGATATCCAGTAGAAAAATAAAATTATGATTGATGCTTGTAGTCTTTATACTCCAAATACCATTTCTTAGTAGTCCAAAGAAATATACTATTGGATTGAAAATAGGTAAAAGAGTGCCTTGTTTTCCACAATGCTGGAAGATTCATATATGCAACTCTAGTGTAGGCCACAGGTAGAGATGGATATTTGCTATTATTATTGTAATTTGAATTCAAGTTTAGAAACAAATATAAGAGAAAAAATATTCATATTTTATAGATTTAAAGCCTTAAAATATAAACTAAAACTTATCTGTTATGATTTGAAAAATACTCAATATTGTATAACTCAAAAGGGACAGGTGAAATAATATAATTTTTCAGAACCTATCCAAAGTACTGAGAAAGTTTTCAGTCCAATAAGTTTGCACCACATAATATAAGGTGCTACATGACTTTTGAGGTACAGCATGACTGGGTGGCAGTGGTTAAAAATTAGATCTATAGCCGAAACTGGTTTGGCTCAGTGGATAGAGTGTCGGCCTACTGACTGAAGGGTCCCAGGTTCCATTTCAGTCAAGGTCATGTACCTTGGTTGCAGGCACATGCCCAGTAGGGGGTGGGCAGGAGGTGGCTGATTGATGTTTCTCTCTCATTGATGTTTCTAACTCTCTATCCTTCTCCTTTCTTCTCTGTAAAAAAATCAATGAAATATATATATTTTTTAAAAATTAGATCTATAGGGTCAAAATTCTTGGGTTACATCCTAGTTCCACTACTCACTAACCCTTAAGCCTGAGCAAGGTTATCAGTTACTTTCCATTTCAGAATGTAAGTTCTAGATTTATTATTTAGAATGAAACCTCATAATACTTGCCAAGTACTTAAAATAATATAACTAGTAAACGATAACATTAATGTATATTTTTAGTTTAGAGTTTCATGTTATCTTTCTGCTCAATATTGTGCAAAATATTCAATCAATACTCATTGATTAAAAGTAGCTTAGGTTAGCTACTTTTATATTTTCCAACACAAGTCTGCCAATGGGTTTGCTTTGTGATGGTTAGTTCCTGTACAGATTGCTAAAATTAAAATATTCCAGATAAGGTCTTGGAATGATGACAAGTTTTTTTCTCATAAAGCTGCCAATTTTTCACAAAGAGAAAGAACCTGAAGTGAAAATGGTGTTGAGACCAGTGGGTCCACAATAGAAGATGTAAAACTGATGAT
This sequence comes from Lasiurus cinereus, assembly GCA_011751065.1. Classification (NCBI taxonomy): domain Eukaryota; kingdom Metazoa; phylum Chordata; class Mammalia; order Chiroptera; family Vespertilionidae; genus Lasiurus; species Lasiurus cinereus. The sequence continues at coordinate 9,093,831 of JAAGEH010002531.1, forward strand.
CTGGAAAAGTTGGTCATATAGACATAAGGTTAGATCATAAATTAAAACATAATTCTAGGTTAATCAATTGGCTACCTTCAGAAAATGATGTGAGCCAATTTTAAGGATTTTTTAAAGAATAAAATGATTTCATCTCCCCTGTACAGGGCTCCTGGGGAAGAACTAATTAGTGACTGAAATGCTGTGCTAATAGGCGAAGCCTCATTGTCATTAACACATTGTAATGTAGAAAAGCACATTTTGTTATGAATAGACTTTCAGACTTATATCCAAAATAAATCATTTGGCTTATGCATCATTGCCTACCCTTTTCTCAGCAGATATTTTAAATTATTGAAAAATAAGTCCAAAGCAGTATTTGAGGCACATTAATTAAATTGTGTCACAAAGTCTACTAAGTATCAGGCATTGGAAATACCAAAAGAAGCAGAATAGATTCTTCTTTCTTGGAAGAAGATAGTATGTAATCAAAATATTTTATGGCCATTGCTGGGACAACATATCTTCTGGCACAGGGACCACTGCTTTTGCATTGCATTGCTGCTTATAATAGTCATGATTATTCTGGACCTGCCACTGATGCTGCTGCACATGTTTGATAGGCATTCAATCCTCACAGTGACAATTTGAGACAAGTACCATTTTGTCCCTATTTTACACCCGAGAAAATACTATAGAAGCTAAAAGAGTGCAGAACCAAATTTTTGATCTATTTTAGCAACTGCATAGCACTCTCTAAAATGAAAAATGATCTTCTCCAAGGGTTGTTTAATTTCCTCACCTCTTGTTCTTCTGGCTCAGTTTACTCTTAACTTTATACTTTTAAAAAAATGCACTTTTAAACTTTCTCAAATTTTATTTGTGAGGTGGGAAATGTATATAGTTTCATCCATTGGCTTCTATAATGCTATAGCCTCCTGGGTTTTCTTCTGGCTTCTAAGAACTTCTCTAGATGTTCTGCAAACTCATATTCTAACTACCCATTGAATGCAGATTTCACCTGGCTTGAGACAATCTCTACTTCATACTTTATAGGCATCTCAGCTATTCCCATAACCTTATGTTCTTCCTATATTCACAATGATCTTTTATTCTGTCCTGTCTTGAGTGCAAAGCAGGTATGTTCACTTATCTCCTCAAAATCTCAGGGTGGAACTTCAACAATTTACTCATTATTTCTATCCCTACCAACCAATAAAATAAAACAGTCATGATCTTCTTTCAGTATATTATGCCCAGTTTCTCATCCAAACAATTAGAAGTCATTCTAATGTTTATTTTTTTCTTTACTGCACATCTTATATTTATTTCTGAATGTTCTCAAATTCATCCATTTTTCTTCATGCCCACCCCAACACTCTAGTTTCAGATATTTATCAAACCTATCCTATACTTATGATATAGCCTTCTAAGTAGTTATTTACAAAATTAAGTGAAACTGATCTCTTCAATGATAGAATATTCTAAGTGGTATTCTGGTACTCTCAAAGATGATAAAGATGATAAAAGAAGATTCCTTAAAATGGTCCATAAGGTCCTTTATTATCTGGGTCCTAACAGCCACAATAAGCTTCTTCACTTCCTTGTACTTAATCATGGTCCTCCTACCACAGGACATTTCCACATGCTATTCAATCTGACTGAATGTTTTCACCTCTTTGCCAACTCTACTCGTCATTCATGTAATGACCAGGTCAAATTCCCTATTAGAGAGTATTATATTGTTATGAACCTTTATGCACAACAATTTTCATAGTTTAAAATTAAACACACACACACACACACACACACATGTGTATATATGGAAAGAAAGAGACAGACGGGAGAGGGGCGCGGGAAAAGAGAGAGAGAGAGAGAGAGAGAATATAATATACAAGTTTCTCCTGAATTTATAAACAACTTTGTAGTAAGTTGGTTGTATCAATTTTATACTATCTGTAGCTCTGTAGCAAGATATAAATTATGTATTTAAATTAATTTACCTCGATTTTTTTGAAATTATATAATATGAAAATAAAGTAAATAGGCTTTTCTAGATTATGCTAAATATAATGCAAAATGCTTCTTATTTTGAGGGCTCCTATTAACAGTATGGGAAATGCTAACCAAAAATGAAATCTGACTACAGGTTCAGAAATTTGGAAAAAGAGAATATAAATGCTAGATCTGTGCTGTTCAATATAATAGCTACAAGACACAAGTGGTTATTTATACTCACATTTAAATTCATTAAAGTTAAATAATTTATCTGCACAGTTTTTAGTCATACTAGCCATAATTTAAGTGCATAATAGATAAGACAGATACAGACATTTTCATCATCACAGGAAACTATCACACAGTATTACCCTATGCAGGGTGGAAATGTGAAATGATATCAGAAAGAAAAATAACCAAAGGATTTCTGAGGCAAAATTAATGGCTTCCAAAGCACAAACTCTTAAAGAAATTAGAAGCACATTTTAATAAATTTATCTTAAGCAGTTTGTGCTAGCTCATAAAATACAGTCATATCTTTCCTAAAGCCCCTTTCTGCTTAAAGAATTCTATTTATAGATATGTGAAATTGTCCTGATGTTTTCTACAAGGTAAATTCAAAAGCTGCCTTTAAATTGCAGAATGCAGTTATAATAAAATAGGATTTAAAATTGCTAGGTTCAAAGATTTATCTATAAAGCTATGTTCTTGTTTTGAATTTAGGGTTTTCCTTCTGATAACAGGTTGCACATATAAGCCCTCTAACTGCTTCATCTCTGTTTATTTCTAGAAGAGACACTTTTCTTGCTACTAGATGGTATATTTGAAGGCAAATTCAGAAGGTTCGCTTGTATTTGTCACAGAATAAAGGTGAAACTATAGGAAAACTTTTGAGCTCATTAATTCAATCCTTTGACAAGATATGTGCTGAATCTGTGCTAGACTCTGATGAAAGGGGGGATTAAGCCTTCGTTCGAAGAAGGAGGGCATTGAACATGATGGAGTATTATTGGTAGAGATAATATTTTGAACAAGGGATTGGAAGAGAGAAGAAACATGGAAAATTTATAGTAATTCAGTCTGGCTTTTGTGTATGGAGAAACAGATGCAGAGAGGAAACATGCTCACAATTTTGTGGAGCGTTATTATCTTGGATGGAAGCAAAATACAGAAATGAACCTACTGTTCATCCAAATGAAACTTGATTTTTCAAATAAACGGAATTATTATAAAAACCACCTCTGAGGCTTGGGGAAAATAGAAATTGTTGAGCATCTCAGATTAATGATTCTGAGATGCTCAACAATTTTTGGGTGTGTGAAGGTTGGGTTGAAAAAATTATATAGGATAGGTCACTGAATTTGACAGTCATAGAAACTGTCCTCAAATTCTGGCTGTTCCAGTATTAACTATGCAATCTTGTCCCAGGATTTAATCTCTGGGTCTCTGTTATTTAATCTATAAAATATTCCTACAAACAATAATATATAACTCATATGGCAGACATATACATGCTGAACTTTTAGAGGTTCCATATAACCTAGATTTTAAAGTATTTCCTAAGAAGTAGGAATGGATGTGAATATCCTAGGAGATGAAACCACATATAAAAAGATGTAGAATCCCCAAGGGGTATGGAATGTTTGAGAATAGATGAGAAAGTTGGTGTGTCTGGAAGACAGGATGTGGATATTTATGTGTGAATCAAGTCAGTAGAAGTTTGGGGTCACTGAACCAGATGCACCTTGAAAATGGAAATTCATACTATCTTTATATTGCCAGGTACCTAGCAGGGAGCCTAGGCACTTACATTCATGTTTGAAATAGATGGACAGATGGATGGCTAGATGGATGGGTACATGGATGGATGAGTAGATGGACAGATGGATGGATGAGTGGTTGAATGGATGGATGGATGGATGATGAGTGGATGGATGAATATTGAATACATTTAGTTGAAAGGAGGACATTATATATAAAGCTTCTAATTATTTTATTTTATTTTTTGTTAGTTGTGACACTATAAAGTCTTTTAAAGTAGGAAAATCATGTGATGAAACTTGCATATTCATTAGAGTTGGCAGTAGTATGGAGAACTGATTGGAGTAAGGAGAGAATTGGGCAGGGCAATTACAAAGGAGGTTGTCAATATTCTAGACAAAAATGCTGAATGCTGTAAGTGGGTAAGTAAAGGACAAATAGAATTTAAGAGCACTTAGAGCAGAGACAGTATATAGTATAAAGATGTTTTCATGGGGTAAGAGGCAGAGATGCGTGAGCCAAATGAATCTCTTCAAATGAGCATTTGTTGAAACCTTTTCTAGATCTGTTCTGATGTTAAACTATCTAATGTTATCAGTTCAACTTTTTAAAGTCATCTTCCCAGTAATTTGTCATTTGCCAACTAAAACTGTGTTCTATCTGCTATCTTAACCTTTATTGGGTTTTAATTGACTATTCACTCGCTTATAGCCCTTACTAAGCTGCTTACTCTTTAAAGGCAAACACTGGTTCATTATTTTATCCCCAGCTTCTAAAATAGTGCCTAACATACACTAGGTAGTCAACAAATGCTTTCGAAACCATGAATGAATAAATGAATTAATGAACTTCTAACTAGAGGAAACTTTGGGATCCTGTGGCATTATTAGGTATATGTAACTGCTACCCAAAGTTCTTAATATTTTGACTTTGTTCAACATTCTGATATCATCTGTAAGTTTTCTGTGGCGCTGGGTTCTGAGGAACTAAGGACCCTTAGGAGTGACTTGAATCCTCTGGCACTGATTTTCTTCCCTGGGTTTTGTCTTTTCTCCATATAACTGTCTGAGAAAAGGAATTTTCTAGGTTTGTTTCTTCTCTGCACCATTCTTCCCTAGGGTAGCTAGGGGAGACCTGGGAATTGTGAAAATCCCCCATATTCAGGATGTGAATCAGCTCTTAATCAAATATTATGAGGCAATACAATACAATAAAAAACCAAGCCTGGAATGTTATGTATGAAAGCAAAGCAAACAAAAAAACAAAACCTTCATTAATTTGGTGCTTTGTGGGTTATACTTCATGATTACTTTCCTGTGAGAAGACATTCTTAGGTGATTATGGGTAAGTCAGGAAGAAATATATAATCACATTTTCAGGACTAATTTATTTCTATTGCAATAATTGAATTTAAGGTTAAAGAATACTATCCTGTAAACATCATGTGATGTTTTACATCATTTTAATAGCCTAATTTCCTTGGTTCATGTAAATGAAGTACACTGCCCTGAATACTAAAATAAAAATATTTTAAGACATTCTCTACTACGTACTTTAATGAATTATTTTATATTAGAGATGCATAAAATATAAGTATCTTTAAAAAGCAACAGTTTATTTTAATGAAGTTTTATATTTTGACTGAATAAAAATGTGTTCCTTCTCAAATTTGCATTTAGGATTTTTCTATTTGAGTTTGTCAATTTATTGAAATTATCTGATACTGTTATTAATGTAACATTTATTACAAATTCACTGTATTTTTGTTTGTTTTGTTTTGACTTTGGAGATGATGTGTGCAAAATAAGAACCTAAGATGGATGCTTTAAATAAAGCAAAAAATTAACATATGAACTTGCAGACTTAATAGGGCAAGATTAAGTTATTTCAAAGACCAAGCATTCTCTAGGCCAGAAATAAGATTTAGTCATAGAGTTTGCCTTTGATCTAATGAGGGCCCACATTAACAACCAATGAAATAATAAATCTACATGGAGAATGGCCAATTGCAATCTAAAATATTACAGTAAAGATAAATGTGTTAATTTGCTCTTCTATTAATGTGCATGAGAAATGGTCATTGACAAACTGCCTCACCTTTTATTTCTAGTGGCAGAGATGCACTATGCATTCATTGACATAACCTGATGTTATGGGCCATTAAAATAGTATGGTGAACAAGATGGCGGCATAGGTAAACACCTACACTGCTGCCTCGCACAACAATTTCAAAACTACAACTAAAAGACAGAACAGATATCATCCAGAACCACAGGAAAGCTGGCTGAGTGAAAATTCTACAACTAGAAGGAAAGAGAGGGGCTCACAGAGGCCCAGAGGAGCTGCAAAAAGCTGAGGTATGGAGACGTGCATGTGGAGAGAGCGGGTGCCGGAGTACCTGCCTGGCTTTCTCTGGCGAGAGACTCCCAACGGTATTGAACCCCTTATCCTACGAAACTAAACCCCAAATCTAGCCAAAACTCATATGGGGGGAGTTTGGACTGTGAAAAGGGAGAAGTGCACAGAAATTTGGGAGAGTCGCAGGAGCACAGAAGTCAGGCGGTGCACACAGCACTGTGCGCAGAAGACTGACTGCTGATTGTGGTGTTGGCTTTCACAAGAGGGCGGGAGACAAAGCATCCCAACTACATCACTTCTAACTCCACTAAACCCCAGATTTGGGCGAAGTCCTGGGGACCCAGATTCATATGGTCCCGGAGTGCAGGGGAGCCAGAAAGGCAGCAGTCTAGAGGCACTGCGACAGGGAGAGCACAAGCGTGTGCACACAGGGACCACTCCAGTGATTACCCAGTCACGTGAGACTCGGGGGCTGTGGAGGGCGGGGTTGACTGGAAGGCAAGGCAGTCCTTTACGCCTTGAAACTCCACCCATGCCAAGCTCAACAGAGAGGCATTTGCAGTTTTGCAAGTCTGGTATCATAAGGCTGAATCCAACACAGAAGTTCTCCCAGCATAGTGAAAATGCCGAGACAAGGGAAGGGATCACAAACAAAAGAAATGGAGGAAAACAAATGACTGGATATAGAGTTCAAAACCACGCTTATAAGGTTTTTCAAGAATATCCTAGAAAAGTTGGATAAAGTTAGCAAGACCCGAGAGGAGATGAAAAAGAACCAACTGGAGATGGAAAAGAACCAACTAGACATTAAACATACACTGACTGAAATAAAAAATATTATACAGAGACCTAACAGCAGACTAGAGGATGGCAAGAATCAAGTAAAAAATTTGAAATATAAAGGATCAGAAAACACTCAACTAGAAAAAAAAAAGAAGAAAAAAGAATTTAAAAATGTGAAGATAATGTAAGGAGCCTCTGGGACAGTTTCAAGCGTACTATCATCAGAATTGTGGGGGTGCCAGAAGAAGAGAGAGAGCAAGATATTGAAAACCTACTTAAAGAAATAATGACTGAAAACTTTCCACATCTGGTAAAAGAAATAGACTTTAAGTCCAAGAAGTACATAGAACCCTATATAAAAGGAATCCAAAGAGGACTACACCAAGACACATCATAATTAAAATACCAAGAGCAAAAGACAAAGAGAGAATATTAAAAGCAGCAAGAGAAAAAACAATTAATTACCTACAAGGGAACACCCATATGACTGTCAGCTGATTTCTCAACAGAAACGATGCAGGCCAGACAGGAATGGCAAGAAATATTCAACGTGATGAATAGCAAGAACCTAAAACCAAGAATAATCTATCCAGCAAAGCTATCATTCAGAATTGAAGGGCAGATAAAGAGCTTCATAGATAAGAAAAAGCTAAAGGAGTTCATCAACTCCAAACCAGTATTATATGAAATGCTGAAAGGTACTCTTTAAGGAGAGGAAGAAGAAAAAGGTAAAAGATAAAAAATGATGAAGAACAAATACATATCTATCAACAAGTGAATCTAAAATTAAGTGAATTAAAAATTTGATCAACAGAATAAACTGGTGAATATAATAGAATCAGGAGCACAGAAAGGGAGTGGACTGATAATTCTCAGGGGAAAAGGGGTAAGGGGTATACAGGGAGAGACTGGACAAAAATTATATACCTATGGATGAGGTCAATGGGAGGGAGGTAAGGGTAGAGGGAGGGTTGGGAGTTGGGTAGACAGGAGCCATGGAGGGGTAAAAGAGAAACAAATGTAATAATTTGAATAATAAAGATTTAATTAAAAAAATAAAATAGTATGGTGACTCTTCACTGTTCTTATTCAATGTATACAAAATAAAATTGGATTAGAATTTGGTTATTACTGAAAGACAAATTACCTCATAATTTAGTGGCTTAGAACAATAAGTAATTCTATGGTTTTGTTGGTTGACTAGAACACTGGAAAGTCCTCACTTGGAATCTCATGATAGCTGGGATTCGCGACATCTGAATGATCAATGGGACTAGATGTTTAACGTAGTTTTTCTTTCTTTTTTCTTTTTTTAAGAGGAGCAAGAGGAAGGGAGAGGGTTAGAGAAATAGAAACATCGATGAGAGAGCAACATTACTGATTGGCTGCAACCTGCATGCTCCCTACTGGGGATAGAGACCACAACCTGGGCATGTGCCCTGACCAGAATTGAACCATTGACCTCTTGGTTCCTGGGTTGTTGCTCAACAACTGAGAAAGATCAAATTGAGGCCATATCCAGAAAAGCACCTTCCAAAGATAAAACCTAGAGTAACTGTAAACTACTTTTCAAAAAATCTCAGAAAGAGCTAAGGTGGTATATCAGCATATTTTATAGACAAAAGTCCTTTTAAGAATAATGAAGGTATTCCTCTCAGATCTCCTCAATCAGATGATAAGATTTTATGAAGGGCTTATCTCCAAGAGATTTGTGAGTATGGCTTTTTTTAATAGAGTGGACCCTAAGAGAATTCCAAGGAGGTCCTTACTATTCTTTTTTTAAATATATTTTATTGATTTTTTACAGAGAGGAAAGGAGAGGGACAGAGAGTTAGAAACATCGATGAGAGATAGATCAGCTGCCTCCTGCACACCTCCCATTGGGGATGTGCCCGCAACCAAGGTACATGCCCTTGACCGGAATTGAACCTGGGTCCCTTCAGTCTGCAGGCTGAAGCTCTTTGCACTGAGCCAAACTGGTTTCGGTGGCATTCCTTAGTATTCTTTAAGAAATGCTGCAGAAATATCCACTAGCTTAGATTGGGAGGGAAATGTTAAGAATGGGGACAGATCCTTATTCCCCAGAATTCTGGCTAGAAGCAGTCTGAGAAAACTGGTTAGCTACCAGCACATGTTGCCATTCATAAACAATGAAACAAAAGCTTACAGAGCTACAGAGAATTATTTCTAATTCATGAGATCTAATCAAGAAATTTCCAACATTTGCCTGGCTAGATTTCAAAATTTCTATGTAGTAGTGATACGTTGTGCATTCCGCTTTCTGCCTTTTATAATAGGAATTTCTGTGGCAGTTATGCTAACCCTGTCCCTCTATTGAAATAGGTACATGTAGAAAGACAATTTATCTCTTCAGTTGTGCAGGTATACAGATAGATAGAAGCTGTATTTAAGGAACAGCACTCAAAGAACCTCTTCACACATGGAAATAATTTATATGATGATTCTGAATTTTGATCAGATGATGTAATATGATGTAATTTCCAGGATAGGAGATAAGATATCTGTGGCTTGCTCTCATGGATTGCTCACCTTAGGGGAAGCTGCTGCAATTTTGAGGAGAGGCCCATGTGAAAAAGACCATGACCTGCCAACAATACATGGGCGAGCACTCAGTTAAGGTTAAAGTCAAACTTTTGGGAATGGTGCAGTCTTATCTGAAGGCTCAATTAATCAGATTCAGAGGGAATCCGCTGCCACGCTGTAAATATACACCTGATTATAAGAAGCTGTGTGATTATATGTATTTTTTGGCTAAGCCACAAAGTTTTAGAGTAATTTCTTATGTAGCAACAGGTAACTACTATGGATGTGAGAATGACAACTGACTAAGATGTTAGATGTAAAAGATAGTTTTGTTTCTTCTAGGAAAATCAGTTCTCTTTTTTCCTCTTTAAATATCTGGAGAAGAATTTGGCCAAATTGTATGTGGACATCAGAAGGAAAGGAAAGGATATCACATTATTTATCCCTTCTCCTTGAGATCAGGAGTTGGGAAGTTTTATTTGGATATTATTACATTATCCTATATATGGCTCAGTGGCATTATATGCAACAGAGTTCCTGAATGTCTTGATAAAAGTAGGGTTAATAAAGACCAGTAGAGTGGTCAAGAAGAATAGAAATCAAAGTGTTTGGTTACTAGAATGGTAAGCACTAGAAAAGGCCCCAGATCACCTCTTCTGGGAGAATATGAGATAAATAAGTTCATCAGTAGTCGTAAGCAATGGTGTCATATTTTGGCACTCCTCATAATTAGAGGATTTAATTTTAATTGTTATGTTCAGGAAGCAACTTTAATAAGAGTGCCACACTGTCACATTGCTCTTTACAGACAAGCTTGCCAGTGGATAGAGCACAGTTATCAGGGTATTACATTGTCAAATATTTACTCTTCCTTCCTTCCTTCCTTCCTTCCTTCCTTCCTTCCTTCCTCCCTCCCTCCCTCCCTCCCTCCCTCCCTTCCTCTCTTCTTTTCTCCCTCCCTCCCTCCCTCCCTCTCTATTGTCTTATAGTTTCTGCTTTATAAACTGAAATAATTTCAAAAAGCCCTTGCCCTCATGAGGCTTTCTTACCTGTTAATAGATCTTATGCTCAAACTCTTTTTCTAAAAGAATCAGCTTGGACCCTACCAACATTTTTGACTTGTGTGGATGGCTAAAGGAAGAATCTAGACTTTCTAGTCCAAGGTCAATGGTCAGTTTGTCAAAGAGTGATTTTCACTGAACCTAAAACTGAAGAATTGCTACTTCTATGGGTGAAATGCTACTCTACCACAAGTATAGCAATAGAGGCAGGGTATTTTGGATTAAATACTGTGTTCAGCCATGGTCTGCTAAGACTAGTTTCCATGCAGCAGCCAATGGCCACTTTCATTGTCAAGACACTGAGATAAGATTAAGACAGGCTGTACTCTACAGAAATGTCCTAAGCACGTAGGAATTGGTTGACATGGAAAGCATAGGAAATTGAGGCTTTAGGGGAAGCAGACTCATTTTGTTATTATTTCTGTCTGATGGGCTTCTGCATCTTACACTGGAAACTAAAAGCTGCAGATCAAACTATAAAATGGTACATCCCAGTTATGTAATTAATCATACTAAACTCTGATTCTGAAGCTGGAATAATTTAATTAAGATATTAAAATGCCCTCAACAAATATCCCCTTGATTAAATTAAATCATGCTTTAATGAGCATAAGTGAAACATTTCTTTGTAACCAAACATTTATTTTACAAGCACATTAACACACACACACACACACACAACACATACATTTTAAGGTTGGGTTAAAAAGACTGTTATTATAGTGTCAGGCAAAATATTTTTAAAATGTATACATGTGCATTTTTAATTTTTTGAGTCAAATCCACGTGGCAAATAATATTTGCAAGGCAAATATTTTACAAATGGTTATGCCCTTCTCCTCCAGTTGTGTAAGTGCTAGCCAAGGTTTAGCAACTGGCAATAGTTTGTGGAAATGTTAGCCAAGCAAGTATCCTGCCGTAATTGACTGAAGTAAATGCATGTGTCATTGTCAATGCTTAATATTACCATAACGATATGTTTACCAGGGAGTAAACATCTGCAATTGGGACCTAAGGCATGTATGTGGCTGGATAAAATAAATGCTTATTATTTTATTTTGGCATTGTGTGAATGCCAGCCATACTTTCATATTCTATAAAAAAAGTGTATATGAAAGTTTAAATTGCATAGCATGGATATTTGTTAATGACTCACTTTCCCCTAATTGGCTCATAGACTTTACAGTTAGTTGGCTTTAAGGAATTATTCCCCAAAGATATATTACTTTGATCATCATTCAACATGCTAGACAATTTGAGTATTATTTTTTGCAAATAAGTATTTTTTTTATCTTCAAAATTGTTTTGTAAGTTTTAATAAAATATACCAATTTGGGATGATTTTACAATTCCTCTAAACTTTTTTCAAAGGATGGAATAATTCTTTGCTGTCTTTCCTTCATTTCCACTTTTGAAACATGAAAATGATTGTAGGATTTAATACCTAGTATATTTAGTGAAATAGAACTTTTCCTGAAGTTTTTATGTATTCTAAATGAGGATTGGGCAGTGGTTTCATTTTCCTTCTCCTTAACAAATCAAATGATATACTATTTTAAAGGACAAGGCAATAGCAAGTGCTGTACTTTATAAAATATATAACATTTAAATTTCTGAAAGTTCATTTGCATGATGTATACATTAAAGAGAACAGAAAATAGTTCGGGATTAACCACATCTCATGAATTTCTAACTATAACAAAACAAGCAAAATAGTACATTGATGGGATAGCCAATGCTATTTTAAGGCCATGATACTATTAGAAAAGGTACATCACTTTGTGGATTAGATATCCTTGTTTCATTTGTGTGGCAAAGTCCTCAAAGTGTTACAATTTACCTTAAAAGGGAGATTATCTATTTCTTGGCTGGTTTAGAATATTTCCACATATCTGGACATTGAGCTCCTTTTTTCTTCTTTTTTTTCTATTTTAAAAGTACGTTCTGTCCCCTAATGATAGGGAGTTGGTAATATTATCATGGGTTACCTACATTTAGAATTCTTAAATCAGTTGTCAGGGTGTCCTACTTGGAGGAAATAACCTCTGCCAGCTCTAAGGTGGGAAGGCCTTTGTCGGAAATATTTTTCTCTTGAAGTAGGCACTAAATCTGTTGATGTTAATGCCTTTTTTGATCCTAATAAATTATGACCCAAAAGGTCATAGTCTCTTTCAACACATCCTAGTCCTTCAATTTCTGTTACCAAGGGTAGCCTAGGAATAGTACATCTAGCTCATCTAATGCTATTGAAACTCAGTGAAGGGTCAGGACTGAGAGCGAGTGATTCTGGATTAATGCGCCACTAATTGCTCATTACCTACTGACATGAAAAACAGTTGGACTGACAGTGCGTTGGCAGTTAAGCCTTCAGCTAAAGAAGCTTTCAGCTAAAAAGTTGAAAGCTGGATGACACTCGAGAGCCCTCAACTATGTCACACTAGGAATGAATAAGGAGCATACAGATTCTCTGTGAATATGCATAATGCTTTCTGCTCATGCCTCCTTTATTTTGATAAGTTTAAGCCTTCTTCCCTTATACTTGGGAAGATTTAGACTAATGATACTCACCTATGTCTGAATAGGATATGAAGTTTTTGAAGTGGCAAGGGAAATTTTGTTATACTGAACTCAAGCTCATAATTACTAGAATTTCTTAGAGCAATATTCATCCTCGGGAAGTGCTTCACAATAGGAATCTTACAAATATATTGTAAAAATCTGTATTTATTTTCAGCTTTAGTGGGTTCATTTTATCATCATCTTCAACATTATCTTCATCATAATTATCACAGTGGATAATAAGGACCACATTAACATAGGAGGGAAATATTTTAAAACAAACAAGGACCAGAAAAATTTGACCAAGGTATTTGTTTTGATCACCAGTGGAATCACAGTAGAGAGACTAGGCCATGAAGTTCTGGCTAAATCATATTTGGGAAATCAGCCTTTATGCTACTTAAAAAAGAGAAGAAAAAGATGATGTGTCAAGTTGAACAAATGTGTTCCTCTATGAAGGTGGCTTCTATTAGAATGGAAATGAACACTTTGTAGGATCATTCAGCTGGTGCAGATTAGAACTCAATCTGAATTATGCACGTTGGAGATGCACAATTAGGTGTGTTAAGTAGATATTTAGGCAGACCTGGCCATTAAATAATGTGACCTTAGGCACCATGTCAAAAATATTTTTGACACAACTTGAAAGGGATTGCTGAGTGGGCATTGTGGGCAATGACACAGAGAGATAGTGTCTGGGAGATGGTGATGGATAAAAGCAGGAGAAAGGCAATTCATAGCAGAAATGCAATGCCACTGTGGCCACGACCCTCCTCTTAATTTTCCAGATTATCCAAGGCCCCGGCATTCTGAGTGATTTGAAGGAAAAGGAAAGGAGCCCATGTAATGCCTGAATTCAGGCATTTTGACAATCTTGGTAAGGAGGCTATGAGAGCCAGATTAGCTTTACTTTAGAAAAATTGAAAACATTGGCATTTCTTGCTCTTTGAATATCACAGGGTAACTAGTATCTGTTATATTATCAGCCACAACAAATTTATTAATTTCCTGTTACATGTTCATATGTATTTTATCTATAATCTTTGCAAAAACACTGTTAGGTAGATTGCACCAGGGAAGTCCCTTGGCCTGGTCTGTGCCCTTTCAAAATCCTGGACCTCATGATCAGGGCTGGGGAAGGTCTATGGGAGGACTCCAGGGCATTTCTGGCCCATCTCATCCAGTCCCTACTGGTCAGATCCCAGCAGTAAGCTAACTTACTAGTTGGAGCGTCATAATACTCATAATTATGTCAGTACTATAGTTAATTATTTGTCCATTTGGTAAAGTTTATTGTTTGCCTGCTATGTGCCAAGCATAGTAGTCATTAAACTAGAGACATCAAGGTTAAGAGCTATATACTACTCATTCTCTTATTCCAAGGTGGTCAGAGATAGAATAAGGTAACTAACATTTGTTGTGTACTTACTTTGTTCATTGGTAGCATTTCTACATTGTCTTAGTTAGGGTTCTAATTACAAAGAATGCAGCTTTAGCAGGAAGGGGGTGTATTTGAAGGACTTCAGATAGTCCTAATGACCTAGAGACTGGAACTGAGGGAACTCAGTCTCTCTCCAACCATCCATGATATTAGCGTTATTAGTTCCTCCTACACACAGAAATTCTCTACTTGGGGCATTTTTACTAGCATCTCTGTATTTGCTATCTTCAAGCTTCATGCCCCAGCTGTAGTTGTAAAAATCCTGAGAAGGATTATGATTGTCCTGACAAACAATCGTAGTCCAGTACCCAACCCAGGAAGTTCACTAAGAGGATGAGGTCATTCTATTTGGTCTAGATTGGATCTAGTGATTATTCCTATGTCCAGCACATAGGAGCTACCTCTCAGTAAAAGGCAGACCCTGGTGTGGATATATGCCAGGCACACCAACACAGCTACCACACATAATTCTTACAACACTCTCAGAAAAAATATGTCATGTTCCACATTTAAAAAAGAAACTTAATTTTGTCTCAAAGACATTAAATAAGCTGTTTATATTCACTCAGTTTATGGAGGTGTGATTCAAACCCTGTTCTGATTGCTAGAAATCTGGTGTTCTTTTTGCTATGCCATACTATTTCCATGATGCCTGGAACATAAGAGCTCCTAAGAAATATTCACTGAATAAATACATGAGTGTCAAACTTTGTGTAACTAGGATAATCCAAAAGAACATGTACCACTTTTACCCACAATTTAAATTGGAATATATGCAATCCTATGAATTTTGGGATTTGAACTGAAAATACTTAACAAGCTAATGTACAAATATGCATATGGATAAACTGTGATATTCTTGGGCAATTATAAATATGAAAGTACAAACATAATTATTTTAGTTCCCATACAAAAAAAAGTACTATTTAAAATTATTTACTTAGGGAAGACTTTACAAAAAAGTTTTGAAAATTGCCCAAATCAGTTTTATTTTCACAGAATGAGTCAGCTAAATTATTCCTTTGGCATATTGAGAGGAATTTTGTCACTTTAAAATGTTCTCTAATGGTTGATTGGGACATTTGCCATCATTGTTTGGACTGCTTTGTAGCTTGTGTCTTATGGTGGTAACATTTGTAGGTTAGTTCTGACAGAATGACAGCTGTTGCTTGTCATTGGTCATATGAGGATCAGCAGATGTCCTGTTGACTGCAGAAGGTTATCTAAAGTGTGTGTGTCTTTCAATAGGTGTGTTCCTGAGAAATACTATAAAAGCCCTCTTCATTCAGGTGGTGTAGCCGAGAATCATCTTACAGAACTGGTGGGTATGCTGGCAATAAAGGGAGGGCAGTGATAGAATGGAAGCAGGATCAAGCGCAGACACTCCTAGTAGAATGTCTTTGAGCACTCAAGCAAAGTTAATTTTTTCCTGCCTTCCTGTAATGTATCATATCAGAAAGCAGCAAAATCTTCTCAAAGGGCCCTTCTTATAAAGCCTAATATACTTCAGGCATTTGGGGACATAGAGGCTCTGTTGCAGCTACTTATTTCTGCTGTTGCACTGCAAAACAGCCATAAACAATACATAAAAAATATTTATGGCTATATCCTCAAAATATTAATTTACAAAAAACTGGTAGGAAGACAATATTTGGCCTGCAAGCCACAGTTTGCTGGCCCCTGACTTATACCTAGGCTATTATTTCATCAATGTCACCTATGTACATCTATTGAACTATTTATATGCACAGTGCTCTGGGTTAGCTAGAGAAAAGATTCTGATATGAGTAATTTTGGGGGATATAAATCAAATATGGAATATGGGGAAAAGCCATAATGTTTCATATCAAATACAAGCAAAGCTTTCTAGGAGTTTATGGGAGAGACCTCTTTTAGAAGGTCTGGTCATATGAGAAAGAATTTAAACAGACACTTGAGCAGATTGTAAAAGAAGACTATAATGAGTATTAAATATATAGGGGATAACAAGGAACAAAAGTAGAAAAACAGAAAAGTAAGAACATAATTAAGGAACGTTATTATGACTTGTACCTTGAACAATATGAATAAGTTTGGGTTCAGATTGTATAGGGCCTTGAATGTTATGTTGAGGTTGGTTTTACTTTTAAGCAATGAGGGGTTATAAGGCTTGGAAATGTAAGAGGAGTGATGTGAGCTTTATAGCAAAAAGATGAATATATGTACTAGTATATAGTTTGGATTGGAGGGTAAAGAGGTTGGAAGTAAGGCTAGTTGGGGAATAATTGGAATTGTCCAAATGAATGGAGTAAAGACATGGATTAAAATATAGGAAAGCAGAAGTGAGGTTATCTATCTATCATCTATCTACCTATCTCTATCTATCTATCTATCTATCTATCTATCTATCTATCTATCTATCT
>JAAGEH010002531.1:9110726-9128676 GCA_011751065.1 Lasiurus cinereus
TCTATCTATCTATCTATCTATCTATCTATCTATCTATCTATCTATCTATCATCTATCTATCTATCTATCTATCTATCTATCTATCTATCTATCTATAACCCTAATATGCAAATAGTCTGGATGGTGGAACAACTGAACAACTGGTCACTATGATGAACACCAGGGGGCACATGCAGAACATGGCAGGCATCAGCCATGGTGGAATGGTGGAACAGGTGAGCAGGGTCACCAGACCAAGGCAGGGCACCAGTGGCTGTCATCAGGGAAAGCCTATGGTGGTTACTGAAAATTCTTTGCTCCCACATGCTGCAGTCCCACTGGGTGCTTGCACCTGCTGCCAGTGTTGACCTCGCTCGCACCCACTGCTGTTACCCATCGCCAGTCTTGATAGCTCGGTGCCCTCAGTGGGTGCGAGCAGTGGCTGCCAACCTCAATTGCTCTGCCCTGTCAGCAGGGGGGAGTGGGGCTGGCCCCATCAGTGTGTGGGAGCAGCAGCAGCGAAATCAGGGCTCCTGGCAGACAGGGGAACTGGGTCCATGACAGGAGGGGCTGGGTGGGAGCACAGAGGCCTATTTCTGTGCCTACCACAGCCTCGTGGCCCACAGTTCCTTTCAAGGTGCACTGAACCCCTAGTATATATTTAGTGTGGCAGAAGTAGTTTTATAGTTCTTCATATGGAAATAATATAATAATACTGGAATAAACTGTATTTCGTGTACCCATAGTTGTAAACCTACTTTTGCCCCATACACACACTGAGTGGCCAGAATATTATGACCACTAAACTCATAATAATCTGGCTACGTCATCCATGAATTTGTGCATGGGTGGGGTCCGGCCAGCCTGGCCAGGAGGAGGGGACATGGTTGGTTGACCCACCTGCATGCTGGTCGAACTCCTGGTTGAGGGGACAATTTGTATATTAGCCTTTTATTATATAGGATATACGCTGAGTGGCCAGATTATTATGTGTTCAGAGATCATCATAATCTGGCCACTCACTGTGTGTGTAAATATATCCTATATAATAAAAAGGTAATATGCAAATTGACCCTCATGCTATCTCACAAAATGGCCACCCCCTTGTGGTCAAAGATGGCTGCCACAAGATGAGTGGTAGGGGAAGGTAGTTGTGGGTGATCAGGCCACAGGGGAGGGCAGTTGGGGGCAATCAGGCTGGCAAGGGAGTGGTTAGGGGGTGATCAGGCTGGCAGACAGGCAAGTGGTTGGGAGCCAGCAGTCCCAGATTGTGAAAGAGATGTCTGACTACCAGGTGAGGTCCGATCCCTGGGGCCTAACCCAGCAATCGGACATCCCTAAGGGTTCACAGATTGGAGAGTGCACAGGGTGGGCTGAGGGACAACCCCCTCTAGTGCACAAATTTTGTGAACCGGGCTTCTAATATACATATATTTTAGAAGCCTGATGCACAAAATTCCTTCCCCTGGTTGCTGGCACTGGCTTTCCTCTGGCACTTGGGACCTAGGCTTCCCTCCCGCCATTGGAAAGCATCTGGGATCTGGGCTTCCCTTGCAGTCCTGGCTTCATCTGGAAGGTTGTCCAGAAGGACATCTGGTTTAATTAGCATATTATGCTTTTATTATTATGGATATATTTTTAAATATAAAGAAACATTTGATCATTAGAATGATTAAATATAGTGGGTCAAGAAGAGAAAATATCAAGGAATAATTTGGAGAAAAAATACTCATATTCATATTTATTTATTTGTTTGTTTATTTATTCCTCATCCGAGGATATTTTCCATTGACCTTTAGAGAGAGTGGAAGGGAGAAGGAGAAACAGAGAGAGAGAAACAATGATTTGTTGTCCCAACCAGAGCTGGGGATCAAGCCTGCAACTGAAATACATGTTCTCCTTGGAATATAACCTGGGACCCTTCAGTCTGTGAGTTGATACTCTATCCACTGAGCCAAATTATCTAGGGCATGTACTCATGTAGTTTAAAAAATGCAGAAGTTAGTGACAATTTTCATCCAAATATGCCTAATTTAGACTTAAATATAGAGCACAAAATTTAAAATAAGGTAGATTCTAATGACTTTAGGCATTCTCTTCATGTCAAAAGTTTCTTACCACTGAAAATCACACAATGGGAATATGTAACTAAAATTGCCAAGCTCTTTATACTAAACTAGAGGCCTGGTGCATGAAAATTTGTGCACTCAAGGGTGGGGTTGTCCTTCA
Organism: Lasiurus cinereus; assembly: GCA_011751065.1. Classification (NCBI taxonomy): domain Eukaryota; kingdom Metazoa; phylum Chordata; class Mammalia; order Chiroptera; family Vespertilionidae; genus Lasiurus; species Lasiurus cinereus. Next base: position 9,112,935 of record JAAGEH010002531.1, read on the forward strand.
GCCTGGCCTGCACTTTCTCACAATCTGGGACTCTTCAGTTAGGGTCATTAGGCCTGGACTGAGATCAGGGCTTAGAGGGGTTATCCTTCTCCTGGCTGCAGGCAGCTGGACCCACCCCCGCCACCACCACTGCTTGCCATCTGCGCAATGCTACCCCCCTCCCACCACTGGTGGCCTCCCTCTGCAGGTGACAGGTGTGGGGTACAATGGCTTGCCTGGCCTGGGTCTCCCTCTGTGGGGTTTGCTGACTTCCACACACCTGCTACAGAGTTGCCGCCAGTAGCATAGGCCTCCCTCTTCCTTTGCTGGAGGGTGGGGTCAGCCCTGCGAGGGGCTGTCTTCCTACATGATCACCCCTAACCACTGGCCTGCCTACCTGATCACCCTTAACCACTTGCTTGGGGGTGGGGCCAGCCCAGTAAGGGGCCATGGTGGTTCTGGTCTCTGGTCATGGTGGCTGGCCTTTTATTATATAGGATTATTACATCATGACTTATAATAGACTAGCAATTACATTATCCTACCAATATTATTGGATCAACCATTAGTCCCAAGAAGTAGTAATTCTCTTGTTTATTTTATGAGAATGTACATAGGAGAACATATATGATATGGAATATTGGAAGTAGAATTAAATCATGTTCTACATGTAACATACTTTATTAAATGTCAGCAATCATTGTTTTAAAGATTAATAACAACATATTTCATTATTGATAGCCATAAAATCATATCTACACTAATAAAAGAGCAACATGAAAATTGACCATCACTCCATTACACCCACCAGCCAATCAGAGTGAGTATGCAATTAACCCAACTAAGATGGTGGTTGCCATGGAGTTAGTGCAAGCAGGAGGCCTGGATTGCCCTCAGTGATAGAGGAAGCCAAGCTTCCCACCCGCCCTAGCCTGCCCTGGCTTCTGTTCAAGAATACAAAGTTTCAATTATAGAAGACAGATAAATTCCAGATACCTGCTTTTAGCTGGCGCTGGACTATGTTTGGGTTGCTGGAGGCATGGCTGGCCTGAAAACCACCACAGGCCCCTCGTTCAGGCTGCCCAATGCCCCAAGGTAATCCCTACCCTGATCTGGGACACACTTCAGGGCAAACCAGCCATCCCTCACCCATGCACCAGGCCTCTATCCTATTTAATAAAAGAGTTATATGCAAATTGACTACCACTCCAACACACAAGATAGCTGCCCCCATGTGGTCAAAGATGGCTATGCTCATGTGGCCACAAAATGGCCCTCACAAGATGGCCAGCAAGAAAGGACAGTTGGGAGGGACCAGGCCTGCAAGGGAAGACAGTTGTGGGTGATCAGACCAGCATGGGAGGGAAGTTGGGAGGGATCAAGCCTGCAAGGGAGGTCATTTAGGGATGACCAGGCTGGAAGTGGAGGGAAGTTGGGGGTGACCGGGCCTACAGGGAAGGGCATTTGGGGGGGACGCAGGCCTGCAGGGGAGAGCAATTGGAGGGACCAGACCTGCAGAGGAGGGCAGTTGGAAGGGACTAGGCCTGCTGAGAAGTAAGTTCAAGGTGACCAAACCTGCAGGGAAGGGCAGTAGGGGGGACCCAGGTCTGTAAGGGAGGACAGTTGGGAACAATCAAGCTTGCAGGGGAAGGCAGTTAGGGGTAACCAGGCTGGCAGAGGAGGGGAAGTTGGGGCTACTGGGCCTGAAGGGAAGGGCAATTGTGGGAGACCCAGGCCTGCAGGGTAGATCAGTTAGGGGTGACCAGGCAGGCAGGGAAGGGTAGTTAGGGGTGACCAGGCCGACAGGGGAGGGCAGTTAGGGGCAGTCGGGCTGACAGGGGAGCAGTTAGGCATCAATCAGGCTGGCAGGGGAGTGGTTAGGTGGTGAGAAGGCTGGCAGGCAGAAGTGTTTAGGGGCAATCAGGAAGGCCAGCAGGCGAGCAGTTGGGAGCCAGTAGCCCTAAATTGTGAGAGGGATATATGACTGCCCATTTAGGTCTGATCCTACTGGGATCCTGCCGAACCTGGCAGTTTGACATCCCTTGAGGGGTCCCAGATTGGAGAGGGTGCAGGCTAGGCTGAGGGACACATACCCTCATGCATGAATTTTGTCCAGCAGGCCTCTAGTAAAATTATAAAGGCTACATCACTTTAAATTATGTTTAATAAACTGAGGCATATGTTTTGATAAAAAACAAAAAGGAAATTTAGCTTTATCATGAATCTCATAATTCCTGGTTGACATGGGAATAAAATGTTACATTGGATTATTAGAACCTATGGTTTTACAACTTTAAGAAATAATTGATAATGTCATTTGGTAATTAAATTTAATTATAAATTGACAGGGACACTTGCATTTTTTAAGAGAAAAAAGGATATTGGTTAATGAGGGATAGCATAAAAAGTGACATTTTAAACACTTTGCTTAATTTGTAACATTTATATTGGATATGTTTTTTCAGAAGTTTGCAGACTATCTCAGATGTAAAAATTCTATGACCACTTCTGTATTGTATATGAGCTCTAATAGAATCTACATTTTGTACAGTGAGGCTTTGCTATCGATTAGTTTAATCAATTGGATGCCCAATTTCCCCCAGAATCTCAAAAGAAGCAGCCATTGAGGTACATAGGGAAGCTTTATATCCACTCCCTAGTTCTGGTGCTTTGTTCTGTGACTATTCAAGCTTATAAAATTGGGATATACATGGGGGTTATAAATAATTTTAATTTGCATTTGAAGATTAACAAACAATGCATTGGTGAAAATAGCAGAAGTTTCTTATGAATTCAGTAATGATTTCTAAGACAATGAAATCTTCATTATCAACAAACTTGCTATAAAGGAAAAGGGCAAGAATACTATGGTGACACTCCCTTCTTCTCAGAGAAAACTGAAAGACACCAACTTATCGGTGTCTTTTGTTCACGTGCATAAATATATAGAGAAATTTGATTCATAAGTATTCTTCGGTAGAGTACATTAAAGATTTTTAAAATATACATTTTGAAAGTCCTGGATATCTGGATAAGACACCAAAGGTCAAATAAAGTAACAAAAGGGGGGCATTAAAGTATCCTCAAAAAAAGGATGAGTCTTAAAGTTAAAGTTTCCTTGCTTTGCACATTACTGTGATGGATTTGGATATATAAGTCTGGAGGTAGATAGTGCAGTGGAGTTTAACTGCACTATGTAATAAGGATGGAGACTTCCCAAGGGAACATGAAGGGCAGAGGCAGGCTGGATCCTTCATAAGCAAAAAGTTTTTAGAAGAAAAAACATACCTGAATAAGGACTTGAATCTAGGGCAATGGTCAGCAAACTCATTAGTCAACAGAGCCAAATATCAATAGTACAACAATTTAAATTTTTTTTGAGAGCCAAAAACCGACTTTTGCGCATGGGCCATGAAGTTTCAATTGTGCTGTACATTTCAGTCGCACAGATATTTTGTGGAAGAGCCACACTCAAGGGCCAAAGGGCCACATGTGGCTCATGAGTTTCCCCACCACTGATCTAGGGGAAAACAGAATTATTTAATACAGATTAGAATTAAAATATTCTTGTGATTCTGCAATTGCAAGACTATTAAAAATCATAACATGCTTCGTGGGTTGGATTTCTTATGAACATGAGGAAGGGGGCACATTTTCTCTGCAGGTTGGTGTGGGACCTGACATGAATCATCATGCACGAGTGGGTAGATAATAAACCTGAGCTATAATAGTATTTACTACTTTGCTTGATTTACTTGAAATAAAATCCTGGGAAATCTTATTAGATTAAAAACTCAAGTATGGGATGCTAAACACAGATAAATGCATTCCTAATTCTTCCAATTCAAAGACAATACATCACCCAACAAAAAATATATAACTGTTCCTAGTGCAAGAACTGCACTTGGTATTTCATATTACTGAGTAAGCACAGAGGAGGTTCTATCTTCTATGGATGTTCCTAATCTAATTCCTAATGAGAAAGTAGCTTCTACATTTGGGAAAATAGGGGATGGTTTAAGAAGTGATCAGCCCTGATACTCAAGAAGACTCTACCAGGGAAAGCTCCTAACTTTTCTTCCTTTTTATTTTTTATTTTTTTAAATTTTTAAAAAATATATTTTATTGATTTTTTTACAAAGAGGAAGGGAGAGGTATAGATAGTTAGAAACATCGATGAGAGAGAGAGACATCAATCAGCTGCCTCCTGCACGCCCCCCATGGGGGATGTGCCCGCAACCAAGGTACATGCCCTTGACTGGAATCGAACCTGGGACCTTTCAGTCCGCAGGCTGACGCTTTATCCACTGAACCAAACTGGTCTTGGCCTTTTCTTCCTTTTTAATCCAAGGTTTTGAATTTAATTCTTACTCAGTTCAATCAGATCCCTAAGACAGTCTCATGTGCAGGGGAGCCACAAAGTTTCAGTAGTGTTTAGTAAAATATTTCTTCTTTGAGGATCCAAGATTCAGCCAGGTTGGAAACAAAGTAATTCAGTGGTCTCCAGCCTTGTAAGTCAGGATTTGAAGTTGTGATTTTTGAGTAGGTAGGCTTGCAGAAGCACAAGTATCTCAAGTTTATCCTGAGTGGTTTCTACTTCTATCATCCTACCTGCTGTATTTGATATGGTGTTCTGATTTAAGGGAACATTCATAGGTAAAGAGTGGATTTGCCAAAATAAGAACTGATCAAAAATAGATGGATATAGGTCTTCTTGGGCACATATGAAATGCAGGCAAGGCAAGGGCAGAAAAATCAAGTGAGGAGAGGAAATTAGCTACTGATTTATCAGGCTATGGAAATAGGATAGGAAAGATAGAGGTGCAGACAGCAAGACAGACTCTGGAAACACATCCTGGCCTGGGCAGAAAGATTGTCAAGAAAAGAAAAGTTGTGTCCTTCATATACACTAACGGCACAGTCCTCTGGAGCTGGGGATATAACAGATAATACTGTCTGCACATTTCCTCAGTAGATCATGAGGTGCCCTTAGCCTATAAACCAGGAATTTGTATACAAAGGCTTAGCTAATCAAACTTTCTAAGTTTACTATATGGCACAACCCAATTAAAATTTAGGTGTATATTGGTGGGAGTTCTTCAAGTAACCAAAGGACAGTGGTGACAACATAGTCAAATTTATGCCCTGGCAACAGTCAGCCATCCTCATATTGGCTTTCACTGTCTATTTGTCTTTGTGTTGGCTGTATTCTAATAAAGACTAGCCAGTGATCCTAGAGATTTGGACATTAGGAAATTCAAGCAACATACTCAGAACCAAGTACTGACTGTCCTTGGGAAGGGAGCATAACACATATTTCACATCGTAACCACAAAAGCAGTCACTGTTTTAAAAGCAAGTAATTGTATTAGTTTTATCTGGTTTTATCAAATATGGCATGTGTGGAGTCTGAGCTCAGATTATGGTTAGCCTCTTGAATTTTTCTGAGTAATTTGGGTAAGCATCGAATTAAGTGCAGCTTCATTAATAGCTGCAGCAGCCACTGTGGCCTCTACGGTAGTTACACTAAGTGTATTTACATATAAAAGTGATTATTCTGTAGTCTCTATGGAGATATGGAAACTGCATGGCTAATTCAAGCCATTAAGACCTGCACTGGATGGAGGTAGTGTGATGCTGAACTATTTCAGGACTCAGAAAGAAACTTGGAATTGCATTTTAGTGTTGACAAGTAAATGCTACTGTTATTTCCCATTTGATAATATCTTTAGCAAAAATGGGCATACTTTATTAAAATACTAGAGGCCCAGAGCATAAAATTCATGTACTGGAAGGGCCCCTACCAGCTGCTGGCCATGGCCTCCCTCCCTTCCCCCGGTTGACCCTGTCCCCTGGTCAAACTCCCGACAACTCCCAGTTGAGGGGACAATTTGCATACTACACTTTTATTATATAGGATAATGTCTTGTAATTTGAACAATGAAAAACATTGCTTTACTATTTTCCCAGTCTCCAACTCATATTATTTAAGAGAAGGCATGTGAAGTATGACATAATTGATTAGGAAAGTAACTGGCACTTGAATACAAGTGGCCTCTTTCTGTCAAGATTGGAGTTCATTACTTGCCATTGTGAGAAAAATGACATGCAGCCAATAAAGCACTTTGAGCAATTTTTCAATCATTTTTTAACAAGTATATAGTTTCTGTATGTGATCCAGTACCAAGAGACTGCCAGGATATATGTGCTACTTGAAAATTTATTAGATGTAAAAATTATTTTTATTTTTCTGACTCATGCTTATTTTTTTCTAATTTTCTTTGTTTTAGAGTTCTGAACTAATGAAGACATCTAAGCCAGTAAAATTTCTATTGCTCTATAAAGACTAATGCTTGATAAAAAATAAACTACTAGATTTGAACAAATATAAAATATTTTAATGCTATTCAAAATATCTAGTGTTGTGCTTCATCCCCTGGTGGTAGTGCCCTTTGGAATACTGAATAAATCTTGAGCTATCTATATTTCTGAAAGTCTGAGGGCTGTTTTATTTTACTTTCTTTGGATCTGTAACATATTTCTGAACTTTGCTTATTAACCATCGGAAAACTGTATGTCATGTGTTATTTTGTCCAGTGGAACAGATTTACTGGACAACATAATGGGCCCTTTTTTGAAATAGTTAAGAAATAGCTTTAGTCATGTAACAAATGAGAGTGTATTTTACATTTAATAATTATTACATACCATAACAAGTTCTGGTAGTTTTTCCAACTTTATTTTTGTTTTCTTCATAGCACTTAAAAATTACATGGAGCTAATTGTAGAAGAGTCAGAAAAAGAGCCACTTTTTGTATATTGTTGATATTGACTTAATAATTTGTTTCTCTCATGACCTATTTGAAATGCATTTATTATGGTTTAATTCCACTTATAAAATAAGTATAACAGAAGCAGAGTAATATAATTTAATTGTTCCTATGGAGACATTGTTAGTTACTATGTACATAAATTTAAAAACAAGGAAACTTGCTCTGGGTAGGTAGCTCTGTTGGCTAGAGCATAGTCCCGATATGCCAAGGTTGTGGGTCTAATCTCAGAGTAGAGCACATATAAGAACCAACCAATGAATGCAGAGAGAGAGAGAGAGAGAGAGAGAGAGAGAGAGAGAGAGAGAGAGAGAGAGAGAGGAGAGAGGGATATATATCTATGTGTATATATATGGGTATATAGATATGTATATATGGATATGTAGATATGTATCTATAATCTCCTTTATCTCTCTAAGAAGTAAAAAATAAAAAATAAATAAAAAATAGAGACAAGAAAGCTCGTCTAATGTAGATTTGACACTGCAGAGAAAAAATCTTGGATATCATATGTACTATTTTCTCCAAACAAAAATAACTGTTTACACACACATATCATAGTTGTGGGCTAAAATCCAGGTGATTGCAGGGCTGTGTTCCTTTCTTGAGACTCCAAAGGAAAATTCATCAACTTCTAAAGGCTGTCCTCATTCCTGGACTCATAGCTCCCTTCATCTTCAAAGCCAGCAACCGCTGGTTAAACTTTCTCACACTGTAGACTGACACTGACTCTTTCCCCCCACCTCTACTTCCACTTTTAAGGGCTCTTGTAATTACATTGGGTCAAACTTGATAATCCAAGACAAATCTCCCTGTTTTGAGATGCCTAATTAGCAACCTTAGCATCTATGACTTTATTTCTTCCATGCCCTGTCATAGGTTCTGAACATTGGGGCTTGGGCATCTTTGCAGGGGCCGTTATTCTGCCTACTACATGGACCTTCTAGATTTTTATTTAAGGTCACTTCTTTTTTTTCCAAGCCAAGCTGTATCCAACTTTATTAAATATACTTTTAATAAACAATCATGATATTTCAGCCAGGACGTGGACAGACAATCGTTAACAGTATACAACTTTCAAACTCCCTTCTTCAATCAACTACCAAAATCAGAAAACCACTATAAAACCCAATGAAGTCTTCATCTGATGCTCTGAATAGAGAAAGTTTAGAGTGAGGGTTGACATTTCACATTAAGTACTGTATGTTGTTTACCAACTTTTCACAGGAAATAAAATGAAAATGGCAGAGAATATCAATCTGTAGATTCATAGTCCAAAAAGGAACTGCTGCTCTTTTGAGGGAGGCCATCTCAGTGGTACATTGGAAAGTCCAGATTGCCCAACATGCTGGAAACAAATTTTTGGGGGGTCAGGTCCCAAAAGGTCTCTGGGCTTAAGAGAGCCAAAGTCTATGCTTAAAGTGAAGAGGTAGAAAAGGACATAAAAACAAATTTTAGTTTTCCCACAGGACAAGGTGTTTGTGCCAGGATGGCTAATGTGTGTCAACATCAAGAGATTCCTCCCTCTTCCCAGGAACCAAGAGGAAGTTTCTCAAAACTAGAAGGGGAAAAGTGTTTCCCCCTCCCCCATGTCAGTCCAGCTTTGTAGACATTCTATTGGTACTATGTGCTCTCCCCCGCCCCCCACATAACAATGAAGTGTTTTGTGTGCTAACAGCATAGCTTAAAAAAAAAGGGAAAACAAAATTCTGCATTTTTATAAAACTTAATAAATAGTATTTTGACTTGTACAGTCACCAGGTATACACAGTTATCAAAAATGCACACACTTCACTTGGCATCTCCAGCACCTTCGGCTTTCTGTGCCTGGTCTGTTCTGGCATCTCTGTTTCCAACAGAGTTATTCCACCTTTGCCAGCATCAGCTTTCCCCTTTTTTTCTTTCGGTACCTTCTCTCTCTTCTTTGCAGGGCTTTCTTTAGGCTTGGGCTCTGAATTTGGAGGAGCGGGTTTAGATGATAACCTGGCAGATCTTCTCTGTGGTTCCTTCTTCACCTTGATTTATAGCCTTAGCATCCCTTTCAGCCTTTCTCTTGGGCATGATGGCAATGGTGGTGGGACATTGTAGCAGATGCAGGCATGCAGCAGCGCTCTGGCTTTGCTTGGTATAGGGTTCAATCTCCCCTCCTCACACTGCTAGGGCTCTGGAAATTTATAAAGTTTTTATAGTGCTTAAGGTCACTTATTTACATTTATAATTTTCATTCAGTTCTTTATATGTCTAATTTTTATTCCATTTTTATTAAATGTTGAGTGTGGGGCCTGTGAAGTAATGGGTAAGCATTATCCTTTCATGTAAATTTTTCTTCTTTTTCATTGAAACTTAATGGTTTATTGGCCAGAGGCATCCATGTAAGGGAGAAGTTAGGGATTCACCCAGGATCTGACTGTATGGCAGAATGGCAGGAGTTTTACTCAAAGAGAGGAGGAGCCTTTTAGGTGCTATCGATTTGGTTGAAGGGATTGAAGGGTTTAGTTTGACATTGAGCTTAAATTACTAAGTGGGTTTTTTTTCTTATGTAGGTATACTTAAGAGAGAGAAATTTATGCTGAAGGTAAAACTTTAGTTCACATAGAGATGGAAATTAAAATCAGGAAACTGGCAAAAGTCTTCTTATGGGTACTTATGGAATAAAAAGCAGGGGGGAAAGTCCCTGACCTAGAAATCAGGAAGTGAGCATGAAAGGGTTGGGCTCAGACTGATTTGTCTGCCATGAGGTTGAGGAAGATTGACAGACAGGTTTAGCAATGACATAACACGGTGGTATTATAGATGCCTGGATGGGAGTACCTCAAGAAGGTGGGGGCAATCTTAAGTAGTAAATGATACAGAAAGCTAATTAAGCTAAGACCTGAGATAGGTCATTGAATTTAGCTAGAAGCAGATAACTTTGACAAGAGTTTGGTTCACACATTGGTGAAAATATGAACCATGTTTAAGTGTAATGTAGAGAGAGAAGGAGGTAAGCAGTTAACTGGAAAGCAATGGTTATTATCTGAAGCGGACAAGGAGAAAACATGGAGAAACTTTGGCACCTGACATATATGACAAAAGCCATCAGAGAAACTTGTGTTGAGGGTATAGGAAAAGGAAGAAATGGGAAGTAGAGAGTTCGAATAGAAAAAAAAAAAGATGTATCAGCAAGGGATTATCATCAAACAGGAATATCTCTATCTTTGAAATCAGAATTTTAAGAAAAGTGTAAGCAAAAATATAGCCACATATTTTTCTTTTGACAGTCTACAGTTTGAAAAATCACATATGATTGCTTTCATTTTCTCTCTGAATAAGGAACAATGTCTTTGTAAGGAACATTTTCTCTGCCAGTGAGGAACTGAATGTGAAGGTGGAGGTGATGAGTTTGAGAGATTACTGAAGAGTAAGTTTGAAGTAGCTGCTCATAATAAAATGGGACAAGTCTTGTAGAATTTTTAAAACTCTGTCAGTAGAGCAAATAAGCTCCTGAGACTCCTTTTCTCCCTTAAGATTTTAGTTTCCTTTGGTAGCTTGATTCATGAGAAGGTTTTGGTAGTGAGACTAAGATGGCTCAAAGGGGTCCCCACGTGCTGATGTTCAAACTCTGTAATCCTGTTACCTTAAGTGTGGGCTGGACTTGCTTCTAACAAGTACAATATGGCAAAGGGACAGAATGCCACTTCTGAAATTAGGTTGTAAAAGACAGTGATTTCCATTTCACTAGCATTTTCCCTCTCTCTCCCTCTCCACCCTTTGCTTGCTCACTCTGATTAAACCAGTTGCTATACGCTGCTCTTTGGAGAAAGAACTATATGTTGAAGAACCAAGGAGGGAGGCCTCTGAATAATAAATGATGGGAAACTAAGGCCCTTAGCCCAACCATTTATGGGGAACAGCCAAGTGATTAAGCTTAGAAAAGGATCTTTTCCCAGTAGAATGTAAAAATGTCAGCAGCTCTAACTAGCTCCTTGATTGCAGCCTTGTGAGAACCCAGAGCCCGAGGACCAGCTAAACCTGCTTGAATTCTTGACATAGTGACATAATGAATATTGTTGTTTTAAGCCACTAAGTTTTTTTTTTTTTAATATATTTTATTGACTTTTTACAGAGAGGATGGGAGAGGGATGGAGAGCTAGAAACATCGATAAGAGAGAGACATCGATCAGCCACTTCCTGCGTGCCACCTATTGGGGATGTGCCAGCAACCAAAATACATGCTCTTGACTGGAATCCAACCTGGGACCTTTCAGTCCACAGGTCAATGCTCTATCCACTGAGCCAAACCGGATTCCGCAAGTTTTGAAGTAATGTGCCCTGCAGCTATAGATAACATCATGCCTTCTCTTAAAGATTTATCTTTAAATGTTATCAATTGAGAATAAGGTGCAAGCTGTATGCATGGTGATTTTAGGAGGAAGTTTCTTAATAATAAAAACTTCAATAAAATGTAAATGCTTCAACTGATAAATTTAAGACTTGTTTGGAACTCTGGAAGATTAACCAGCAATCTTACTCTCCAATCTTTATGTGAGATGTGAGATTTATGTTGAGCTGGGTGGTCTATATCACCTTTTGTTACCAATAAAATGAAGACTCTCAAATGGTTAGAATAAATCTGAACCATGGCTTCTTGTTCTCAATTAAGGACTTGAAGAGAGTTTATTTAAAGCAAGTTTTATCCTGATGGAAACAGAGATTAAACTCTAGACTCACAGAAACAATTTCTGAAAATAAATTCAGGAACATAGAGTTTTTCCTTCTGCATAGACAACAGTTCACTGTATTCTTGACCAGATCATAGGGAACATGATTGGTTTATACAATACAGCTTACCCCTCACAACAAATCCAAGATGTACACATCCTCCAAGAGAAGACAAAATGAATAGAAAATGAACTCAAGCTGACAAGTCTCATGCCTATTACCTTTCTTTATGTCTTTTTTCTTTCTTTCTTTCTTTCTTTCTTTCTTTCTTTCTTAAATAAATCTTTATTGTTCAGATTATTACAGTTGTTCTTCTTTTTCCCCCCATAGCTCCCCTCCACCCAGCTCCCAACCCTCCCTCTGCCCATATCTCCCATCCCCTATTATCCTTATCCATAGGTATGTGATTTTTGTTCAGTTTCTCCCTGCACTCCCCTCATCTCTTTTACCCTGAGAAATGTCAGTCCACTCCCTTTCTATGCCCCTGATTCTATTATATTCACCAGTTTATTCTGTTCATCAGATTTTTTATTCACTTGATTTTTAAATTGTCTTGTTGATAGATATGTATTTGTTGTTCATAATTTTTATCTTTAGCTTCTTCTTCTTCCTTTTCTTAAGGAGTATCTTTCAGGATTTCATATAAAAATGGTTTGATGTTGAAGAACTCCTTTAGCTTTTTCTTATCTATGAAGCTCTTTATCTGACCTTCAATTCTGAATGATGATTTTGCTAGATAGAGTAATCTTGGTTGTAGGTTCTTGCTATTCATCACTTTAAATATTTCTTGCCACTCCCATCTAGACTGCATAGTTTCTGTTGAGAAATCAGTTGACAATCATATGGGTGCTCCCTTGTAGATAATTAACCATTTTTCTCTTGCTGCTTTTAATATTCTCTCTTTGTCTTTTTCTCTTGGCATTTTAATTATGATGTGTCTTGGTGTGGTCCTCTTTGGATTCCTTTTGTTTGGGGTTCTGTGCACTTCCTGTACATGTAAGTCTATTTCTTTCACCAGGTAGGGGAAGTTTTCAGTCATTATTTCTTCAAATAGGTTTTCAGTATCTTGCTTGCTCTCTTCTTCTGGTACCCCCATAATTCTGAAGTTGGTACCCTTGAGGTTGTCCCAGAGGCTCCTTACACTATCTTCACATTTTTGGATTCTTTTTTTTTTTTCTTTTCCAGTTGAGTGGTTTCAGCTTCTTTGTATTTCAAATTTTTGACTTGATTCTTGCATTCCTTTAGTCTGCTGTTAGGTCTCTGTATAATATTTTTTATTTCAGTCAGTGTATGTTTAATGTCTAGTTGGTCCTTTTTCTTCTCTAGTTGGTCCTTTTTCATCTCCTCTTGGGTCTTGCTAAATTTATCCATCTTTTCTAGAAAATTTTTGAGAAACCTCATAACCGTAGTTTTGAACTCTATATCCAGTCATTTGTTTTCCTCCATTTCTTTCGTTTCTGATCTGTTCCTTTGTCTCCACATTTTCACTGCTTCCCTGAGTTGGTAGTACAGCTTTGTGTACTAGGTGTTCTATATGGCCCAGTAGCTCCGCCTCCCCAGGTACCTGAGGTGGACTCTCTTGGTGCACCCCTTTGTGGTCTGTGTATACAGCCTTGTTGTAGTTAAGTCTTGATTGTTGTTGGTATCACTGGGGAGAATTGACCTCCAAGCCAATTGATTTTGAGGATCAGCTGTATCTACGCCGGGAGAATTTCTGTGCTGGAGTCAGCTTATGATACCCCTATTACATTTCTATAAAGTCAAGAGTAAGCTCTGGGTTGATGCTTGATCTCCAGTAGAGGGCATGAAGGAGGCAGTCAATTAATGATTCTCTCTCATCATTATGTTTCTATCTCTCTCTCCTTCTCCCTTTCTCTCTGAATCAATAAAAAAACTTTTTAAAAATAAAAACAAATAGTTAATTGGTTATATTTTGCTGACCCTGTGCAGTGTCTACTCCTACATCTTTCATTTATGTCCAGAAGGTAGTGCTTCTCTGGGCCAACAGTTAAGTAAAAGTTGGGGACCTCATAGTTAGGTACACAGCTGAGAACTAAGCATAAAGTTATGAGAGAGTGCTTAGGAGAAAGCAACTAGAAGTGAGGAGAGATTCGTCAAAGTGATTCTCCATACTCAGGGTGAGTACAAGGCCAAAGGAGGTTGAGATCCATTGTCATCTTCTCTGTCCAGTGCCACTTCCTTCACATGCAGCTGACTGCTGTTTATCAGCCTGGTGGATGAGTTTTACGCTCTTATTATCCAAACATCAGGACCTCTAAGGATATTTCTGTCATCTCTCTGTACATTTTTTGTGATCCAAGACACTGTCAAGACTTCCCATGGGAAGGCTTACATGGGCTCTTTCACACATGCCCATGACTTTAACACTGTACTTTAGACTCCCTTGACATGTATATCTTTTTTAAAAATATATATTTTATTGATTTTACAGAGAGGAAGGGAGAGGGATAGAAAGTTAGAAATATCGATGAGAGAGACATCAATCAGCCACCTCCTGCACTCCTCCCACTGGGGATGTGCCTTTGACTGAAATTGAACCTGGGACCTTTCAGCCTGCAGGATGACGCTCTATCCACTGAGCCAAACCGGTTTTGGCAACATATATATCTTTATTAGAGTGCAAAGTTCATATTTACTGAACATATATGATCCTATAAATTAGCTAGGATACATATTAGAATGTACATTTTTGGTTCTTTCCCCAGACCTATTGAGTCTGGGATGAATCAGGAGGCCTCTGAATTAGGAGAGTGCTCTGGAAATCGACATTTCAACTGCCCAGGTCATCTATGAATAAGCAAGTATGGTAAATATTACTCTAAGTAATATTGCTTTACCCTGCACAATGTTTCAATGGCTTTATATTAGGGATTAAAAGTTTTCGAGCTACTCTTTTTAAAATGTAATGCAATACTGACATTCTATATTTTGAAGAATAGTCTTTCAACTTGAATGCATAGTAGAATCAGCTGCTGCTTTAAAAAATACTAAAAACTGGGATCCAAGATAATAACCAACTACATGGGTGACAACCACTAGTATAAGAAATGGTATGCAAGTTGTCCTTTATTTACATTTTTTCTAGAAGAGCATTTATCTAGCACTGACATAATTTATTTTTATTTGATTATTATTTTTTAAATGTTAGTATAGTCAGTATATAATATATTAGTTTCAGGTGAACAATATAGTTAAATATTTTTATACCTTACCACTAAGTCTAGTAATTATCTGTCACTGTGCAAACTTATCACCATATTATTAACAATATTTCTTTACACCTTTTTTATCCATACTCTCAACACTCTTCTCTGGCAACCATCAATTTGATGAGTTTCTGTAAGCCTGTTATTGTTTTGTTTATTCATTTTTAAAATACATTTTTTATTGATTTCAGAGAGGAAGGGAGAGGGAAAGGAACATCAATGATGAGAGAGAATCATTGATTGAATGCCTCCTGCACACGATCCACAGGGGATCTAGTGTGACCCCAGCAGGTCTCCTAACCACAAATCAAACTGTGATCTCCTGGTTCATAGGTCGATGCTCAACCACTGAGCAACACTGGCTGGATTTAGAGTGTTTTTTTTTTTTTAAGATTACACATTTAAGTGTAACCATGTGGTTTGTCTTTTTTTGTATGAATTATTTTACTTAGCATAAAATCTCCTACGTCCCATTATATTATCACAGATGGCAAGATTTTATTGCTTTTTATTAATGAATAATTTTCCATTGTATATATCTATACTAATAAAAACACCAATCAGAAAGGATTTATGCACCCCTATGTTCATAACAGCACAATTTACAATAGCCACAATTTGGAAACAGCCTAGGTGCCCGTCAGCAGATGAGTGGATCAGAAAACTGTCGTACATCTACACAATGGAATTCTATGCTGCCATTAAAAAGAAGGAATTCTTACCATTTGCAGCAACCTGGTTGGAACTGGAGAGCCTTATGCTTAGTGAAATAAGCCAGTCAATGAAGGAGAAGCATCACATGATCGCACTCATTGGGAGATAATAAAGAACATTATAAACTGATGAACAAAAGGATAGATACAGAGACAGTAAAGCTTCAAACAGACTGTGAAATTACAGCAGGAAGATTAAAGTTAGGTGAGGTAGATAAGAGATCAATCAAAGGACTTGTATCTATGCATATAATCATAACCAATGAACATAGACACTAGGGGTTTGGGGTAT
>JAAGEH010002531.1:9128776-9171364 GCA_011751065.1 Lasiurus cinereus
TTAAAAAAAAAGAATAATATGCTAATTAGACCAGATAAACTGGATGTCTTCTGGATGTCTTTCTGGACAAAGCCATGGCTGCCAGGGCTGAAGCAAGTGGCCATGGCTGGGAGGGCCCATCAAAGAGTTGCAGCCAGGTGGGCGGGGCCTCCCTCTGCACAGCATTGATCATAGAGGCAGGGCCTCCCTGTGGTGGTGATGTGTGGCGGAAGCCAGGCTGGGTAGGCAGGGCAGGCACGGCCTTCCTGTGGGCTGTGACGAATGGCAGAGCCCCGGCCTGGTAGGAAGGGCCACCCTCTGTGCACAATTGATCAGAGCCCTGGGCAGGGCCTCCCTGTGGGCGGGGATCAATGGAAGAGCCCGACACGGTGGGCAGGGCCACCCTCTGTGGGACATAGATATGGGAGCTCCCAGACTGACAAAAGTGCTGAGGGACTCCCCGAGTGCATGAATTTTATGCACAGGGCCTCTAGTGTGTGTGTGTGTGTATATATATTATACATACATACAAACACACACACACGCACGCGCGCACACACATACATACTTCATCTTCTTTATGGCACTCAAATTGCTTTCATACCCTGGCTATTATAAATAATACTGTAATGAACATAGTGTTTTATAAATCTTTTCAAATTAATGCTTTTATTTTCTTCAAATAAATATGGGTCATAGAGTAGATCTATTTTTAATTTCTTAAGGCATCTCCCTACTGTTTTCTATAGTGGTTGCACTAACTTGCAGTCTCACCAACAGTGCACAAGGTTTTCCTTTTCTTCACATTCTTGCCAACACATCCTGTTTGTCGGTTGTTTGATACTAGCCATTCTGATCTTTGTGAGGTGATACCTCATTGTGATTTGGATTTGCATTTTCCTGATTATTAGTGATGTTGAGCATCTTTTCATATGTCTGTTTCCTTTGGAGAAATCTTTCTTCATGTCTGCTGCCCATTTCTTGATCAAATTGTTTATTTTTTGTTTTGAGTCATATGAGTTTCTCACGTATTTTGGGCATCAGCCCCTTATCAGATATATCATTTCAAAAATATTCTCCTATTCAGTAGGTTGTCTTGTTTTGTTGGTGGTTTCCTTTGCTATGCAGAAGCTTTTTATTTTGATGAAGTCCCATTTGTTTATTTTTGCTTTAGTTTTCCTTACTCTAAGACACATATCTGAAAAGGTAAGACTGGTGCCAAATAGTTTATCTATTTTTCTTCTAGAAGTTTTATGGTTTCAGTCTTACATTTAAGTCTCTCTTCCATTTTGAGTTTACTTTTGTATATGGTATAAAAAGGTGGTCCAGTTTCCTTTCTTTCTTTCTTTCTTTTTTTTTTTTGCATGTATCTGCCCAGTTACACAACACCATTTATTGATGATGTAGCATTTTTTACATTGTATAGTCTTGCCTCTTTTGTTATAGATTAACTAACCATATAAGTGAGGGTTTATTTCTGGGCTCTTTATTCTGTTATATTGATGTCTGGGATGACATAAGTTAACAGAAAAAAACATTACAATAATCTTTACCACTTTAATTATGGAGACTTCTTCATCTAATTATATCAAATAAGCTATGTGGTATGTTAAGACTCTAAGTAAATACACCTTTTTGCATTATACAGGACATTTTTAAATTTTAAGGAGTTTTATAAACTCCTACCATTGTTTCTCATCACAAAATAATATATTTTCATAGAAATATATTTGGTTGTCATTTATTTAAAATGACAAGAGTCTTTTCCCAAAATGATTAACATAGATTTTACAAATAAAATTGGTATAACTATTCCTCAGTTTACAGTTATTAAAATAGCACAGTATTTATTTATTTTTAAATACATTTTAACTTAAGGAGAAGAAGAGAGATATAGAAACAGCAGTGATGAGAGAGAATCATGAATCTGTTGCCACCTGTACACCCAATAGTGGGGATCAATCCTGCAACCCAAGCATGTGCCCTGACCTAAAATTGAAGTATGATCCCCTGGTTCAATTACTGAACCATGCTGGCCAGGCAAAATGGCATAGTATGTAGAAGCAGTTGCTTTATTCTTAGGTACTTCTTTGAAGATGGAACGAGATCCAGAATCAAAGTGTTCAGACCAAGGACACAGAGTGAAATCCTTATAGGCAAATTCTGTGCTTTAAGTAGGATTGAGCAAGTGATATAAGAGGGACACTATGGAGTGCCAAAATGAATGTCTGGATTTGACTAGGTCCTAACAGTTAATAGTGTTAAGCAATTCTCAAGCATTATCTGAGATAGTATTGAATTCTTCATTCTTGGGTGGGGAAACAAACACTCTGCCATAGTAGAACCCTTTCTAAACCCATGCTCTTAGAATCTGTCATCCTCCTTCACAAGTGAGAGCAAAGCAGGACAAAAGGACAAAGATTAGCATTGAGGGGATGCAATGAGAATTGTTAGAAATGAGCTTTTAATATTGTTTCAGATAATTTCTCATTCTTGTTATTCTATCTCATGTTTGTACAAATTGACCTGTATCATACTTATGGGTATAGACACATCCTAGGTAGTAACTATCAAGAAATGGTGACAGAGGAATTCAGGCAGGTGGGAAAGCATGATGCTTAAAGAACACAGTCACAGATCACTGTGGACGGTGATATGGAAGCTTTAAGTGGGGGAACCTTATGCCAACAGCAGGAAGAGCAAATAGCAGCCCAGAACTGGGCAAGAAGAAATTATGGCATTATAGACTATGGAAATTTAGAATCAGTTCAATTCCTCTTGTGTCACATTGAATTGATCTGCGGAACTGAGAATGGATCTGAGACTTTGAGGGAGTTAAGTGGTCCCTTTCTCTTGGGAGAATTAGACTTACCAACTTTATTCTTAAAAGTTCTACAAATGTTGGTTCATAGGCTAACCTGTGCCTATCTAACATAAACAGCTATGTTCTGGATTTGGTATCTGCTTTATAGACCAAAAAATATCTGTATTTGATACAATTAATTGGGTACAATTCATCACTGAGTCAGCCTCTTGATGTAATTTGTCTTGTCAGTTGCAGATGAATCCTCTAGTTATCAAAACAATCATCAGGTCAAATTTAAGTTATAACAGGTAAACTTAAAAATGAAACCTTGATTTTTCTGATTCCAGGTGGCACAATTAGCATACTTACTACTTTCTCTTCATTTAAGACCCAATTAATATAATAGCAGAAGAAAATTTAAAAAGAATAATAAATCCCAACCAATGAATAAATTATGGAAGGAGGTTATTAGTAGATGACAGACTTCAACAAATTTCTGGCAGGCAGAAATCAAATGGTAGTGTTTTAAAAAATCAAATAAAGAAGAGGGAGTTATAGCCAAGAATACCCAAAAGAACATTCACAGAAAGGGGAGGCTGATGATCTCTCCTGGTAGCACACACAAAAGCTCCAGAGTTGGGTTCAGAGAGCAGTGGGAGAAGAGGCTAAAATAGGTGATTAAATGAAAGTCTGTCTATGAATCAATGGAGATCTGACTTCTCTCCTCTTTCATACTAGCTCATCAGTGAACTGATCTGTACCTTTCTATAAAAAGGAAAGCTCTTTTCTAAGTTAAGTTAGCTGGTCAAAAAGGACTTGAGCTACAGTGGTGGGTGTTAGTAACCAAAGTGATGCCCTTTTTATTTTGACAGGTGGGGAACCCCTCACTTAATGAAAAAAATGACTAATCCATTCGGAGGTCAACCAAATCCTTTGTCTCAAACTATGCCCGTGTACTCGGAGCTCTCAGTCAACTGTTGTACCTCCTCATCTGAAACTTGAAAAGGATAATAGTGGATTGCCAGATACTTGAAGAAAATCAACAATATTGATTTTGAAAAGAAAACAGGCCCAATTGTGGAGGAAAAAGTGAAAATTCTGGACAAAAGAGGAAAACCAATATTCTCAAAGTAAGTAATTCAAGATGACCTTGTGCCTACAAAACATGAACAGGATGTTAAGTGGAAGGAGCATTATGAAAACAATAAAAATGTGGAAATTAAAAATTATGATGTTCAGTAGAAGGTTAAGCAAAGGTAAAGATAATGAAATAATGTAGAATATATAATAAAATCAAAGATATAGAAAATATTGTTAAAATTGAGGAATAATTGAGTCAATGAAGCAGGAACAAAGAAACAACATAATGCACATCAGCAGCATTAAGTGCTAGAATAAAATGGAACAATATCATCAGCTTTTCCAAGAAAATAGTCTTAAATCTAAAATTCTATCCACAGCTCTATCAAGTGTAAGGGTGAATATTACACATTTTCAGATCTACAAGGACTCAAAAATATGCTCATACATCATTCCTAAGGAAGTCATTTAAGATGTATTTTAGCAAAACCAGGGTAAAATCAGATTATGTAACTTGCATACAATTGTGGAACTAAACCAAGAGTTCAATGAAGAGGAATTCTAGGATGAGAGCAATGAATTTTCCTAGAAAGTAATTAATTTAACATAAAAAAGAAAATTAATGAACTCTAAGGGGAAACAGTGTCTTCAAATATAAAGACTAAAATGCAATCTGCCAATAGGAAGGTATAATAAGAGTTAGAAAGTATATCAAAACACAAAGAGCAGACATGGATCTTCTGCCAACAAATAAAAAGAAAAGCTATGAGAAACCAAGATGGCAGCCTCAACTGCTGCCTCGCACAACAATTTCAAAACTATAGCTAAAAGACAGAACGGACATCATCCAGAACCACAGGAAAGCTGGCTGAGTGGAAATTCTACACTAGAAGTAAATAGGAGGGCTCCCAGATACTCAGAAGAATTGTAAAAAGCTGAGGTAAGGAGAAACGCGTGGAGATGATGGGTGATGCATTCCCTGGCTGGCTTCCTCTAACAGGAGGGAGATGGAAACTCCTGAGTGTACTGAACCCAGTTCTGACTGCACTGAGCCCCATTTCTGGGTAAGACTCATACAGGGGGAGTCTGGACTATCAGGAAAAGGAAAGAGTGCATGGAAACTCAGGGGAGCCCCAAAAGGCAGAGGTCTGGAGGTGCGTCCCTGAGTACACACAGAGGACTGACTGCTGAGTGTGTCCCTGGCTTTCTAGCAGGAGGAAGACAGAACCTTCTGACTGTGCTGAACTCCAGTTCTGAGTGCACTGAACCCCAGTTTCGGGGGAGACCCTGGGTACTCAGACTCATACAGGTCTCTGGAGCACACAGAAACTCAGGGGAGCCACAAAAAATAGAGGTCTGGAGGCACGTGCTTGAGTGTGCACAGATGACTGCAGCAATTACCGAGGGACACTGAGACCCAGGGGCCTTATAGGGAAGGGATGGCGGGAAGCCAAGGCTCTCTACTCAGCTCTAAGACTCTGCCCCATCCAAGCTGAGCACAGAGGCTTTTGCAATTTTGCAATCTTGTCTCATAAGGCTGTCTCCAGCACAGAAGTTCTCCTGGCATAGACACAGCTGATACTCATAGCCAATTGGCTTGGAGGTAACACCCCCCAGTGATACCAACAACAATCAAGACTTAACTACAATAAGGCTGTACACACAGTCCACAAAGAGGTGCACCAAGAAGGTCCACCTTAGGTAACTGGGGAGGCAAAGCTACTGGGCTATATAGGACACCTAGCACACAGTGCTTCTCTATCAATTCAGGAAAGCAGTGAAAGTGTGGAGACAAAAATAAAACAGATCACAAATGAAAGAAATGGAGGAAAACAAAAGACTGGATATAGAATTTAAAACCACGTTTATAAGGTTTTTCAAGAATTTCCTAGAAAAGGTCGATAAATTTAGCAAGACCCTCGAGGATATGCAAAAGGACTAACTAGAAATTAAATATACACTGACTGAAATAAAAAATATATTATTTAGAGACCTAACAGCAGACTAGAGGAATGTAAAAATCAAGTCAAAGATTTGAAATACAAAGAAGCTGAAACCACTCAACTGGAAAACTTACAAGTACGGGAAGCACTGAGAACCCCAAACAAAAGGAATCCAAAGAGGACCACACCAAGATACAACATAATTAAAATGCCAAGAGCAAAAGACAAAGAGAGAATATTAAAAGCAGCAAGAGAAAAATGGTTAATTACCTACAAGGGAGCACCCATATGATTGTCAGCTGATTTCTCAACAGAAACTATGCAGGCCAGAAGGGAGTGGCAAGAAATATTTAAAGTGATGAATAGCAAGAATCTACAACCAAGATTCCTCATTCAGAATTGAAGGTCAGATAAATAGCTTCACAGATAAGAAAAAGCTAAAGGAGTTCATCAACACCAAACCAGTTTTATATGAAATCCTGAAAGGTACTTTTTAAGAAGAGGAAGAAGAAGAAAAAGGTAAAGATAAAAATTATGAACAACAAATACATGTCTATCAACAAGTGAATCTAAAAATCAAGTGAATAAAAAATATGATGAACAGAATAAACTGGTGAATGTAATAGAATCAGGGGCATAGAAAGGGAGTGGACTGACAATTCTCAGGGGGAAAGGGGTGAGGGAAGAGACTGGACAAAAATCATACACCTATGTATGAGGACAATTGCGGGGGGTGGGGAAGGAGGGAAGAAGGAGGGTTGGGAACTGGGTGGAGGGGATCTATGGGGGGGGAGAAGAAGAACAATTTTAATAATTTGTACAATAAAGATTAATTAAATTAAAAAAAAGACCAAAAAAAATAAAGAAAAGCTAGAAGCTCTGTTATGGATGTGGTGGGGCAGGCAGAGCAAGAGAGTGTATAGTAAAGTTATGATTTATATAAGTGCTTCTCAGCTTTGGCTGTGCATTAGGCTCACTTGGGGAGCTAACAAAATCCTTATACAGTGGTACCTCGAGATACGAGTTTAATTTGTTCCATAACCTTGAGGCATGAGAAACTATGAGATGCTTGAGTGGCGGTAAACTGGTGGGTCGTGTGCAGCCGGCCGATCTGCACGATTACTCCTATCTCAAATGTTGCTCGTATTTCAAAGTAAAAATCGCTCACTCGACGGCTCGTATATCAAAAATTTTGTATGTTAGGGCATTCGTATCTCAAGGTACTACTGTACTTGGGCTACATCCAAAACTAGTTGCACCAGAAACTGATGCTGGGATCCAGGCAATGCATATGTATTTAAAATTCCACAGGTGATTTCAATGTGTGGTCAAGGTTACTGACTACTAATCTCTATATATAAAAGCCTAAGTGACCAAACAACCAGTCAACCAGTTGCTATGGTGTGCACTGACCATGAGGGGGCAGATGCTTATCTCGACCAGTGTGCTCCTACAGCAGGAGTGCTGCTCAGCTGACCAACAGGTGCCAGATGCAGGGCTTGTGGCTGTCCGCCACAGCCTGAAGACCACAGTGGAGCAGCAGCAAGTTTACTGAGAGGTGGCAACAAGTGTAGTGGGGCCGGATGAGCTAGAGTGGCAGGCTGCATTGGATTGCTGGTTTTGGCTCGATCCCCTCAGGCTGCACCAAAGAACCACTGGTGCATGAATCCATGCACTGGGCTTCTAGTAACAATATAAGCAAGGTATTTTGAACACTGAAGAAAAATAAAGTGTAATTATTTTGACTTTGATACTAGGAATCAGAGATTCTGACATGCAAAATAAATTTTCTATTTTTTGATGTGTAATTAACTGCATTTATATTATTAAAGAAGACAAAATTGATTTTGTTTTTTAACTTTTATAATCATTTTATAGATAACATTATAATAGAAATCCTATTTTGACTTGGTTACACTCTTATTTATCACTTTGCTTAGAATGTTTTCTAAGACAGACAATGAATATTTATAATATCTTGTTTGAGACCACTGTAAATTAGAATACTATCTCTTCACTTCATTCTGTTCCTGGTTGAAAGGTAGAATTTCTCAGATACTCCCCTCCACCATATATACACACCCACCCACATATGAAATAGCTGCCTCTATCATTGTTACTCTCTTACTCAATTTAATTTTTCCTCATAGCACATATCAACATCTGACTTTTTTTATGCATCTGATTTAGTCTTTTCTTCCCACTTTTCTGGAAAGTATACTCAGTGAAAGGCAAAAAACTTGTTTACTGCTAATATCAAGCTGTAAACTTGATATTAGGAGGCACTACATAAACTGGATACTTACGAGGCACTACATAACATCATACAATATAATTCAATGAGTAAATTACACTTAAGGTCTACAAGGGAATGGACTTTACTATATTCATTTTCTTTCTCCCTATGAATTGGAATGTTTCAGGAACCAACTATAAATGTGGTAAGACAGAGTATAAGTCTGTTCAGAGGAGCAGTTTAGTTAATTTAATGTATATAAGACTTCTTAAATTTTTACATAAAATTTATTGATACCCTATAATTTTCAAAACACTGGACAAGGTAACAAGAAATGTAAGGCTTGTACCTGATATCCATGATGTGATAGATGACTTTACTGTGTTAATTTAAACTTTATTCATGCCTTTCAGTCAAGTTTGAATTGAGATATGAAAAATGTTGATAAAAGTCTCGAATATGAATTCATCCAATGTATATGAAAATGTATGATTTTCTAATTGTTAAAAAATAATATGTGTAGGAAATATAGTCAATAATAGTATAATAATTATATATATTTCCAGGTGGTACTGGAAATATCAGCGGGGACACTTTGTAAAGTATATGATTGTCTAATTACTATACTTTACACTAGCAACTAATATAAAATAAAACTAAATATAAAAAAGAAAAATTAATAATAGAAGATAAAAAAGTAATACTCATGTAAATTGTTAACATGTCAACATTTTACTTAAATCATTAATGACAAAGCTGATTCATTGATTATATGAGAAATTCAGATTTCTAAGTTCAGTAGAAAAATAAATTTAGGACAAATTATATAAAACTCATAACTGTTGTAAAGGGCAATATGCAATAATTTTTAGGGACTACCTTCTCTATCAAACAGGAAAAAATAACATACACACTTGGTTCATTTTCTACAAATCAACCTCTAAATTTACAGTTATAAGACATGTGATCCCTTATTAACTGTGAATAGTAAATTAAAAGTATATTCCCTGAGAGAATCAGATGACCCCCAGTCAGTCTTATTAGAAAATGCTCTAGTATAGCATTTTTTAAAATTATAAAACTTCTTTTCTCTTTATTTCCAAGTTTTGGTTATTTTATTTCTCTGAACACACATAAGGTAACCAATCCCTAAAAGTGTGGTTAAAACAATATATTAAGGGGAAGAAAATACTTTTGAAAAGTCAAAGATGCTATAATATATTAGTATTTTGAAAAAAGGGGTCAAAAGTCATTTCACTTTAAAGGCAATGAAGATGATTTCTATTCAATTACATTTGCCTCAATCCTCAAAGGAATACAGATACATGTGAAAATATTCTCAGCTTCTCAGAAGAATTATGTTGTCAAGTATATAGTGCATATCCTTCCAAAATAAAGTCAGTTAGCCCTGGCCAGTGGCTCAGTTGTTTGGGAAAGTCGTCCTGTACACCAAAAGGTTGAAGGCTTGACTCCGGGCCAGGGCTGTCTCCCTATCCTAGTGCATATGGGAGACAACCTATTGATGTTTCTCTCTCACATTCTATCTCTCTCTTTCTGCTCCATCCCTCCCTCCTTTCTTCTTTCTCTAAAAGCAATAAACATATCCTAGAGTGAGGATTAAAAAAATAGTCATTTGTAGCTACTTGTATATATACAATTGCCTGATATGCTAGTAATAATAAGAATGAAACTGCCAGACAGCAAGAGTATGCTCTATCCAAGTTAGAAAGTATTATTAATCTTCTATTTGGAGGAGTGCTTAAACAAAGTAACTTTTCAGTCATTTCCTTTGGTTGAATTCTATTTTCTTAGGGTCTGGGAGACCCAGGGCTGAGTGTTGATGCTTCTTTAACCTTGAATTCCTCCTACTTGATGCTTTGTGGTTTCTACTAATCATTACTAACTATGCCAAAGCTTTGGCACAAATCCGTTTGGTTCTGTCTTCATATTGTAACGTTACTTTCTCAAAGCTTTATGCCACTGGAGGCTACACATTTTATTTGTCCTCTTTAGAGCCAGGTGATGGGATCTAGGTAACCTAACCCCTTCTAGAACAAGGGCTCTACTTGCTTCTTTTCTAATTTTAAAGAATGTACACCCCTCCCCACCCCCCACTCATTTTAAGAGGAAATTGCAGTAAATGAAATAGTTACTTCCTCTTGCCTCATTTTTCCCACCTCCTGCTACTCTTTTTCCCCACTGACACCCAGCAGTTTCCTGACATACCATTGTTCTTAAGGACTCTGATGGGCACCATCTGTTTTTTCTGAAGGTGCTTAAATATCTGCACCTCTTACAGTATAACCTCCATTTGGAAATAAATTGTTATTTCCTTATGTGGTTAACCTCTTAAGACATTTTATATTTATGTTAGGGAAAATGTCATACTTCACAATATTTCATGAGTTTGGCTGAATGTTTAGTTATATAATTTTACAAAGTAATTGAAATACAAAATACCTTGCTTATTGTTGTGAAGTAGGTCAGGTTAATGTAATGGCTCCCATTCGTAATCCAGGTTTAGCTTTGGCTAAAAATGTCTATTTAGCAGAGAATATAGAGGCTCTCTAGTTACAATATAGTTGATATTGATTATTGTCTTTGTCTCTAACAGTGATTCTCAAATGTGTTCTCTGGATCAACAATGTCAGCATCATGTAAGAACTTATGAAAGTAAAATTCTCAGGCCCCCAGATCTTCTAAACCATAAACTCTGGAGTAGAACCCTGTACTCTATGTTGCGGCAAGTTCTCCAGGTGTTCCTCTCCATGCTGAAGTTTGAGAATCATTGGACTACACTACTTGTGTGAACCTAAATAAGTTGCATAACACCTTTGAGCATTAGTATCCTCAGGGGTAAAGGGGTTAATAATGTTACCTCCCCGCAGGCAGTAGTCCTAAGGATTAAATGAGGAAATCCATGTAAGTAACTCAATATAGTGCTTGGCACAGAGGAACTATTCAATAAATCTTAGCTACTCCTATTAGCCATTATACTCTGACCCTTGAGCCACTTATTATTGATTGCCTAGAACCTAATGTGGCTTTATCACTCTTCCCTGCTCTGTCTCCTTTAACCTTATTCTTAAAAATGTAAGAAGAGGCTCCAGGGAGAATTAAATCATTTAGTTGGGGTTCAGGTAATAGGGACAATACTAATTGTATATGAAAATTCTCTGATTGTTAGTTCCTCCACTATAAAATTTCGATAACTTCTTTGTGTGGCTGTTGAGGGTAAAGTATGACTAAACATGTAAAACCTGTATAGTCATGCACACTTGATATATTTAACATAAGAGCTGCTGGTCCTGTTCCTTCTCATTGCTATTATTTTCATCAACAAGATTATAATGGATGATACTGGGAAAGACCCAAGAATTTAAAAAATATTATTCCCCTTCTTCATAATACATATGCATTAGATGCTCCCTGTCCAATAGTATCTTAGTTCAGATTCCCCAAGAAACAGACAGATCAGAGTCTATGTGCAGGGGGTTTATTGGAGAGCATTCTGTGCATATACCTTCTGTCATGACCCCCTTTCTGTCTCCTTTCAACAACTCTCATGCAGACACCCTTCCTAACCCACACTGGTTGATTTCCTATTCAGTTTGCCTCATCTCTTGTACAGGCATCCTCCTCATTCCATTTGGACTTTCAAACTCAGTGTTGGGCTTACACTGCTGCTTTGGTCCTGGAGGGATTTCTTTCTTTCCCTTCCCCAACTTCAGTGGTCCATACAGGGATGAACTCTTCCTACTCCAGGCAAAATCCCTCCCACTTGAAACATTCCATGCCAACCACTCTCCTTTGTGATGCCTTCTTTACTCCACTGGGACTCTGACTCATCTTATCCCACCCTGCCCTCCACTTGAATGTCTGACTGACTTCCTACTTTGCTCATACCTTAACCCATGGTGCTTTGAGACTCCTGGTCTTCCCCTCATACATACACCCTTTTCTCCTTGCTCCACTATCAGCCACTGACTATTTTAGGGTCTGTATTCAAGGAATAAGTAAGCACAAGCTATCTGTGGTTGGATTTCTTTAGAAACTGAATCTAAGATGGAGAGTTGCTTGCAGGAATTTTATTGAGGTGTGCTTCTGGGAATAACACCGATGAATGAGTGAGAGAAGCATCCAAGCTCAAGGGAATATCTGCAGCTATTATTCCTTAAAAGTTATTGCGAAATCAAGGCATGCATAAAAGGGCTTTGTTCTGTCACATCAACCATTCATTTGATGCGGGCTGCACCAAGGAGGTGGCAGGTGTGAGATGGGAGATCTGAGCAAGCCACAGTATTCAGTTAATGTGGTATCTGAACTTGGATAAGAACAGAACTGAATGAGTTAGCTTTCCAAAAAATACAGATTCTTAGATGACCTATCAAGAGAGTGTACTTCACTAACACCTGGCCAGAACCTAAGGATTCTATTTATTTTAAAACCCCACAGATGATTCAGTATTCGTCCTGTTCAGCTTCAGTTGGCCTTTAGATAAAGGTAGTGATTTTATGTATGAAATTGAAAATTTAATTCTCATAACTTTTCTCCTCAGTTTCACTTTATTTACCATCTTTCCTGGCAGTTGATTAAGGCATAAGAAGTTCTTATTCTTTTTATTTGTCTTCTGTGGTCATGAAATGATATTTTCAGAGTGACCACACTTGTCATCAGCATCACATAAAAGCAGCTCAATTTTATGGTTTAATGTTTTTTGTGTATGCTTTCATAGAATACAGAAAATATTCCATAGTTACTTAAAGAGTAACAGTGGAATGTGTTTTCTGCTCATTACTTCCAAACATGTTGAAAATCATTTAAATGGTGCTTTCAATTCCACATTTCCAGATCAGTAAGCAGGTTAGTGATGGCTTATTTCTACACTGGAAAGTCAAGCAGATAAGAATAATCTTAGAAAGACAAACCTCAATCCCATAGCATAAAAGCCAAGACATTTCCAAGTCTTGAAAATGGAGAAGCAGCAGGAAGGAGTAGTGGTTTCCTTGTGGCTTTTCAGAAGTTCTTTGCAGGAGAGCTAAGTGAACATAACAGCTTTTTATGTGGGTACCTTATTGTCAGAAAATTCCCTGAGCAGATGACCAAGGAAGAATTGGAGGGCTCTATTAAAAGATCCAGTTCTGGAGTAGCGTCTACTCTATGTCTGAATCTGTGGCAAGTCCAGAAAAACTGGAGGTCTTGAAGTCAATGCTTCTAAATAGTATGAGCAAGTATAAACCTTTCCCTGCTGTTATTCTACCTGGCACACCTCATGCTCTCTCTCTATGGTGAAGGTAGTTCATAGCCTATAACCCTGTAGTGGCAAAGGAGGTATTTTGAGTCTTATGACACTTCATAAAGCTTACCATGAAAACATTCTGAAAGGTTTTTTTTTTCCCTCTAAAGGGTTATGTGGCCTCTTTATTATCTCCTTCAGTTTGAAAAACATAGCAGAATTGACAGAGTGAAATTAGAGTCATAGAAACATTATTAGGTCTTTAATGGGGAAAACTCATGCAGTATATAGTCAATCATATATCAATCTTTGGTTAAGATTTTCAAAGAAGGATTTTCAGATCAAGTCAGAAGCTATCCCTTTCTTTTATTAAAATGATTACTTACATGAATCCTGGAGGTTGTACAACCATCTAGAAATGGATGACTTGTATGTTTCCATTTCATAAAATATGTTATCCATCTGTCTGCTGGTCAATTCATTACAGGTTTTTAAAAATTATTATTTTTTTCTTTATTGATTAAGGTTTACATATGTGCACTTATCCTTATTACAGATTTTTAATGTGCTATTTCTCAGGATACAATTTTAGAATCCAATAGTATAAAAAGTATTTTATTTACTTTTTATGCTAAAAATAAAAATGTTAGTTGACATTTTGTATACATTAAAGTTTCTTATTCATGTTTATACAATAAGCAAATGTTTGTTTGACTGTAATTATACCTGAGACATTATGTGAGATGCTGGCATAGATAAAAGTATTTACCAATAGATTCAAGGTTAACTGCTAACTGGCTTTATGAAGTGCTTATGTAGCTGCGATTTGATTACCTTCATTGTTGGGGAACTCTGCCTAATTAAGTACCAAATTGGATTGCTTTGTTGATGTTTCCATCTAACATCACACATTGTCTTAATTCTATTTTTTGGAATCACATGATAATACCCTAATTCTTTTTCTCACGAGAGTATTTAAAATATTTGAAAACAGCTATCATGATATCTGGAATGATTCATGTAGTCTTTCAAACAGCAAAATCATGTACTATGGTAGTCATTTGGGCACTTGAGAAGACAGTGCCAGGGAGATGTAGGAAGTGAATGTTAAGATGAACTGAACTAGCTCTGGTCAGGATGCAGGCTTCAAGTGACAAGGCATCTTCAATGGGAAATTTTTTTGGCCAGTTTTATCCTTGATTGTGCTCTATCAGAGGAAATAACAAAGTGAAGACTGCCAAATATTGATGAATTAAAAAAGCTTGTATGTCTGGTATTACAGTTTTGGGGTGTTCATACATTTGTGCCATAACATGTTAGGAACAGTCTATGAAAATGTGATGTCTAGTATTTGGCTTGGATTAATACTGGATGATATAGGGATGCAGTATAAATATTTGTACTGTATCCTGTACCATTATGGAAAGCACACTATGGAAGAATATTTGCCAGCATAAGGGAAAAAACTCAGAGAGGCCCAGGGGACCCCTAGCTTTCCCTACTCTCCCCAGTGCTGCTCCTTCCCTTCCCAGGGTGGCGCATTCTAGTATTCACTAACCTGGACTCATTTGATCTCCTAGACACTATTATAACCCCCCCCCTTTTTTTTACACAAAAAAATGGAGACCAGTAGTTTGGAATCAGACATGTGGAGTGACATTCTATATTGTTGTTGTGATCATTTCATATATGAGTGGTGAAGAGATAACCATACCATGGTTGTAATGTTTTATGAAAATTAAATTCAATGATGTAGTTACATTACCAGCAGAGTTCCTGTCACATTGGAGAATGCCATAATTATTGATAATTATTAGATTATTTTTATATGATTTTTTTAATATACATATTTTTATTGTGTTACATGTATACATATCTCCCCATTACCCCCCTCCCGCCAAGGCATACCCCAACCGCCCAGTTTCTATGTTCATTGGTTATGCTTATATGCATAGATACAAGTCCTTTGATCTCTTATCTACCCCACCTCTCCTTAATCTTCCTGCTATAATATCACAGTCTGTTTGATGCTTTACTGCCTCTGTATCTATCCTTTTGTTCATCAGTTTACAATGTTCTTTATTATCCACAAATGAGGGAGAGCATGTGGTGCTTCTCCTTCATTGACTGGCTTGTTTCACTAAGCATAAGGTTCTCCAGTTCCGTCCAAGCTGCTGCAAATGGTAAGAGTTCCTTCTTTTTAATGGCAGCATAGAATTCCATTGTGTAGATGTACCACAGTTTTCTGATCCACTCATCTGCTGAAGGGCACCTAGGTTGTTTCCAAATTGTAGCTATTGTAAATTGTGCTGCTATGAACATAGGGGTGCATAAATCCTTTCTGATTGGTGTTTGTAATTTCTTAGGATAAATTCCTAAGAGTGGGATTGCTGGGTCAAATGGGAGATCCATTTTTAGTTTTTTAAGAAAACTCCATACTGTTCTCCACAGTAGCTGCACCAGTCTGCATTCCCACCAACAGTGCACAAGGGTTCCTTTTTCTCCACATCCTCGCCAACACGTAGTTTGTTGATTTGTTGATGATTGCCATTCTGACAGGTGTAAGATGGTATCTCATTGTTGTTTTGATTTGCATCTCTCAGATAATTAGTGAGATTATTTTTAAGTCACTTTCTGTGAGGCATAAATGAGTACTAGTTAATAGTTCTTTGTGCAGTAAGAAACATTTAATGAAATCTGCCTGTTAGTACTTTTAACATTTTAAAAGAAAGGCTACTCATGTATATATTCTTCTCACCAGCTTTTCCTCTTCTGAATTGAATTCAACTGATCCCTTCCTTATGGATATGTTGATCTGATATGACAGACAATAGGGTTTTAAGTAATTGATTCCATTTTTTAAACCATAAGTCAATTTGAACTTAGCCTTTTGTTTCAAATCCTGAATTTTATTTTTAACTATCTTAAAACATCCAACCTACAATTTAAAATTATTTTTCTAAAATAAAATAAGGTAACTACATAAACTGTCAATTATAACACAGATGTAATTGTTATTTTTTTAATTTTTATATTTGTTTTTCCCAAGTAGTTCAGAAGACAAAAAGCTTGATAAAATCAATTGAACAGAGACCTTGATCATTTTAAATTTCCCTTTAGAATGTTGTTATAATTTTATGTAAAGATGGAAAAAATGAAAATTGAGCTGTAGGAGCTGAAATTTTTGAAGTTTCACAAATTTGTGTAGAAAGTCAAGATTATATGATGGTATCTGGATTTTAACAGATGGAACTGAGAGGTAGAAACAAGATTCAGTTCAGATACAGAGAAACATGACTGAAGAAGAATATTGTTGACTATTGGTGATGGAAAAAAAATACTATTGACAAAGTGGGGGGGATATCACATATACAAAAGTATGTTCAAAATATAAGAAATGTTCTCTAAAGACCTCAATATTGCACCACAGATCTATTAATTTTTTTTTCCTGTTAAACAAAGTACCATAAACTTAATGGTTTCAAATGACAGAATTTGTGTGTTGAGAGTTCCTGCACGCTTACTTGGATTTTCTACTTTATGTTCACCAGACTGCAATCAAGGCCTCAGCCAATGGTGGGGTCTTATCTGTGCCTGAGAATCCCCCTGGAAGTTCATATAGCTGTTGGCAGAATTAATTTCCTTGCAGCTGTTGAACTCAGTGAGGCTGTCTCTTCAAGGCCAGTAGGAGTTGGCACTTCACTTTCTTTTAAAGGGTTCACCTGATTAGGTCAGGTCTACTCAGGATAATCTCCATTTTGATTAACTTGGGGTTACCTTATCAGTAACCTAATCACAGCAATGATATTCATAAGTCCTGGCCACACTCAAGAGAAGGGTATTAGGTAGGATGTGTATACCAGGGGATGGGGATATAAAAATTCTACCTAGCACAATATCTAAGACATTAAAAAATATATATATCACACAAGTTATTAGATTACTAAGTGACAAATTATTTGGAATTTCAAACTTTCCCACTTTTATGTCTTAAAATGCTGATTCTTTTCACCCAAAGTTCCTAGCTCACAATGTGATCAATCCATTTTCCATGTCAGCTGGTCTGTCTCATCTGGGTGTACCTGTTATCTGTCTATGAACCATAGACAATATCCAGAGTTTTCTCTAAGGGCTAGTTTTCCTTCAAAGTAATGAGAAGCCCAGTAGGAAATAACATATAATCAGCAGAGACTGACTGATATACTCATTCTTTGAGTGATTCAGTGCACATCTTGTGTTTGTCTCTCCATAACCTCTGACAGGTGATCCATGAACCACAGAGTAAACCTGTCAAGAAATCAGAATAGAGTGACTTCTCTTCATGCATAGAATATTGCCATATGTTGCCATAGAAATCAATTGGAAATTCATTTTTTTAAATATTTCCACAGTCCTTCCTTTGACAATTAATGTTAGACAAACATGATGACAGGTATTTGGAGAGCATTATCCTCTTCAATTATTTAGCTGAGGTATTCCATCTAAGGATAAAAACGACATTATTAATGTCTCTTTTGACCACTTCCTTTCTTTTATAGTTGTCAATTTGCATACCTTTTAATCCCTTTTTCTATCTGAACTCTTCTTTACTTAATTTCTTTACGTGGCCAACACTTCATAATGTGAAGGAATCGAAGTTACTCCTAACAGACTCTTGGTTACAATGCTGCCAGGCTGCTGTTAGTGGGCATTTTCCATTGTTATAAGATTACTGGCCTGAGCAGTTTTTCTGTAACTCAGCATCAGCATCATTCAATCTGTTTCCTGGCCAGAATGTCACCATGGAAAGATGGAGATCAGGCACGATTCCAGGAGCCACAGTCATAGCACCTGCAGGCCGGCTGTCCTGCCAGCGCACCAGCAGGAATGATGGAATTAAAAAGTGCTGTAGTCAGCTCACATAATGAAGATAAAAACTATAATTAGCCGAGTGGTCATTTGAATTACTCAACTAAATCTTTGTGTGCTGTAAGATGTTCTAGCAATAGATTGTGAACTTTTCGATCGTTTGGGATTTTGTCATTTTAAGAAAGGGGGATGTGGAATGGCAATTTTTCAAAATGAAAATAAGCTGATATAATTTAACATGTAGAAATTGCAGCAGCCTATATAGCGTTAGGCATGGCCTTCAGTAAAATTCAGTAGAAATGATCAAATTAAAGTTCTTAAGCATCCTGGGCACATCGTTCTCGTCCTAACATTTCTGCTCAAAATGACCTGCTATGGTCATATGTACATTAAGGGGAACTAACATTATGAAAGTATCCCTCTTAATCTTTGATAATTTATGGGCTTTTTTCCTGAAGCATAAAATTAAAAAGTATAACTCACAGCTTAACTTTCAATTAATGCAATTTATAAAACACATATTTTTTAAATCTGTACTGTAACTGTTAATGTATCTGACCAGAGACATGTTTGCTTTGTAATACTTTCACTTGAGTTCTAATTTATCCCACAGTGTTTAGCAGCCAACTCATAAATGTTCAACATCGTTTTTGTTTTTTATTTTTTAAAAATTTTATTAATTTTTATACATATCACCCCATTGCCCCCCCTCCCTCCCAGGCATACCCCAACCCCCTAGTGTCTATGTTCATTGGTTATGCTTATATGCATGCATACAAGTCCTTTGATTGATCTCTTATCTACCTCACCTAACTTTAATCTTCCTGATGTAATTTCACAGTCTGTTTGAAGCTTTACTGTCTCTATCTATCCTTTTGTTCATCAGTTTATAATGTTCTTAATTATCCACAAATAAGTGAGATCATGTGATGCTTCTCCTTCATTGACTGGCTTATTTCACTAAGCATAAGGTTCTCCAGTTCCAACCAGGTTGCTGCAAATGGTAAGAATTCCTTCTTTTTAATGGCAGCATAGAATTCCACTGTGTAGATGTACCACAGTTTTCTGATCCACTCATCATAGTTTTGCCATTTGTAGGATTTTGGTCTGAGCCTAAAGCTCAAAATGGATTTTTAGTAAGACAGAAAAAGAATTGAGTTATTACTAGGAACCTAGAGGCCCGATGCATAAAAATTCGTGCACTCAGAGAGATCCCTCAGATCGGCCTGCACCTTCTGACAATCCAGGAGCCCTCATACATGTCCACCTACCAGCTTAGGCTTGTTCCCCAGGGTATGGGGCCTAAGCTGGGAGTCAGACATCCCTCTGGCAGCCCAGGAGCCCTTGGGGGAGCAGGACTCAGCCATCATCTGGACATTCTTAGCACTGCCACGAAGCGGGAGAGGCTTCTGCCACCACCGCTGAGCTTACAGCCATCAGCCTGGCTTGTGGGTGAGCAGGAGTACACTGACCAGTAGGAGACAGCTCCTGGCTTGAGCATCTACCTTGAGCATGCACTGGTGGTCAGTGCATATAATAGTGACTAGTCGTTCCACTCTTAAGGGCAATTTGCATATTACCCTTTTATTATATAGGATTATTCAGACAGATCTTTAAAATGACAATGAGCAAAGCCATGTCCATTTAATTCATAGTTTTAAGAGCCCCCTCTATTACTCATGTAATTGTGCATTTAAAATATTTTTTTTTCGGGCCAAAGTGTCATACATTTACCAATATATATGACAAAGAACATAGATAAATACAGATTCTTGAAGATAAAATATTATCTCCAGTAGTTATTCTGAATATTGCCACACATTCTGAATCTATGTAGTTTCATGATTAGGGCTAAGCTCCTGAATATAGATAGATTGAAATTCTATCTTGTCTCTGCTATTTGCTAATTGTATCCTTGGCAAGTTCCCTGATCTTTGTGTAACTTACTTCTTAATGTGTAATAGTGGAGACACTGCTCCATTGGAATATTGGGAGAATTGAGTGACTAAATACTTAATACAATGCTGAAAACATATGGACATGATAAATGTTAGTTACTATTTTTATTATTTGTAGGATCTATTTTTGTTAGACTGAGCCTTCAAGGATAAGGTACTGTGTGCCAGGTATGATGCTAAGATTCAGGGATATAACAATGAATGAGAAGAGACTGAGTCCTTACAAAGTTTACCTTTTATTGGGAGAGCAGTAGACCTGTG
This sequence comes from Lasiurus cinereus, assembly GCA_011751065.1. Classification (NCBI taxonomy): domain Eukaryota; kingdom Metazoa; phylum Chordata; class Mammalia; order Chiroptera; family Vespertilionidae; genus Lasiurus; species Lasiurus cinereus. The sequence continues at coordinate 9,149,124 of JAAGEH010002531.1, forward strand.
CTCTCTGGCCAACAAGCATCAGAAACACCTGAAGGGTTATTACAGTGCAGATTGCTGAGCCCTACCCATGGAGTTTCTGGGTAGTATTTCTGGGCTGGAGCCTGGAAACATGCATTTTAACAAGTTCCCAGGCGGTATTGACAATGCTGGCCTGGGGACCACAATTTGAGAACTCCGGCCTAACAGATAATTTCAAATACAGTGGGGTAATTTATCTTATAGGGATATAGACAGGATAGCACAGGAACAAAGCCAGTTGGCCAACACAGGGATTTCAAAGACCCCTTTTAAAAGATGATACCTTAGGTCAGTGGTCAGCAAACTCATTAGTCAACAGAACCAAATATCAACAGTGTCTGAGCCTCTGAATTCATTGTATTTAGAACATAATGGGAAAAATAAATCTATTAATTTTATGAGAAGGTGATCTAGACATGATAGCAACTATATAAATTTTCTTTTAAGAATTGCCAAAAATGGCATGATAAATGTTTTGAAATAATAACTTAAAAATCCAAGGTATATCTAGTTTTATGAGGACTCAATTTTATACAAATTGGGGAAACTTTGAGAAAAAGGAAGTAAAATTCAAAATTAGTATGAAAGTGAATACTTACTAAAGAAGAAAAATAAATTGTAACAAGTCACAATTTTTTAAAAAGCATAAAAATGTGAGTAAAACTACAAAACTCAGAAAAAAATTATGATGTTTTAATTAACTAATTGTTTTGTATAACTTCATACTATTTCTTTCCTACATATTTAGGCTTTAAATTTTGATTGCTATTTCAGATGGCTATGATAACACTGATAATATTTTCTACAAATCTAGTGAGATAATTTAGTGTTTTCATTGAATATTGCTTTTTCAATACTGATACTTTTAAGTTTTTTTTCAACTTCCAGATTTACTACTCTGTCAAATAAATGTGTTATTGCTGTCAAATATAAGAAAAAAAGTTTTATCAAAAGGTTTTCATTGCATGAGGTGTACTATTTGGAAGAATTTTTCACAGTCTAGCTTCTCATGCTTTATATTTCAAAACTTTTCCCCTCCATTACTCATTCTTCTAGTGCTAAGTTCAGTGGAACATTCCAATTGTTCCATGAAACCTTTGCTCTGCACCTTTGTCTCTGCACTGGAAGAGTAAAACCATGGGCTATGGATATTTCCTGGAAGCCATCTATACACCATTATGGCTGGAAGTATGCAAAGTATAGACAGACAGGACTACAATACATATGTAGACACCTAACTAAGTCTAACACAGTTGTTTGCAGCTTACTATTTCATAGCCCCTATACTTGTGATTTTACATAAGCAGAAATGTGTTGGAGGATAAAATGGAATAGAAAGAGCTAGCTGTAGTAACCAATTTTGGTTAAAGTGTTCTGCTTTTACAAATGCTGCAACAACATGTAGAGCATATTGCTAGAAGGGGCCCAGGAAAGGAAGGGGCTCTGACATTTAAACTTAATTAGCATGTTGGTTAATTCACATCTGAATTAAAGGCAAACGTGACAGAGACTTGATATTTGACTTGATATTTGAAACCAATTTAAGCATTTACCATTGGTATGATATATGATAAGCAGATGTCCTGAGAATCTATAAAATGAAACTTTAGGGAAAAAATTCTTGTTAAATATTGTATTTTGCAAATTACATGATATCTTTATGGAGTTTGTAGTATCTTTACAATTTTATATGAGAGCTATTTACAACAAATTATTTTTGATACTAGGATCAGGAATAAGAGGATGAATTATTTTTTTATTTTCAAATTCCTATAAACTGAGATTTTAAATTGTTATTTTATTAATTTTTTATGAACATAAATTAATACTTAACTTTTATTTACTCCATTTACTTGCCATTTATATTTAAGTTCATCAAGGGAATGGGCAATGTTTTATTAATTTTTGTTTACTATCTGCAGTGCTAGGCTTACAATGGTCACTTAGTATATATTGCTTACCTGACATTATTATACTTCTGTAGTTGTTTTGTCTTAGTTATCTTTCTTGCTTTCTTTTCTCATAAATTTATTGACTTTACTTAACAATTTGCTTGCTCTGTTACACAGGTTTTTTTTTTTTTTTACTCATTTTTGAAAGTTTGGAGAAGTTAAAAGTCTAAAAATACAGTTAATAGCCATGTAGAATTATGCTACCTAGGAAGAATACTTTAGGGTATTTTTCTCCTGTGTTTTTTCTATGCCTTTTGAATTGTAGAAATCATGTTATATATAAGATTGGGCCTGTTCTCATCATTTTGAAATATGTGAATAGTTTAAAAATCAAATAAAGCTAAAATATTTGTAATAAAAAGAGCACTTCCTCCTACATCTCTAGCTCCACTCCTCAGAAGCATTTATAACCCTTTTTCCATTTCTTTTGATATTTGGTATTTTCTGTTATATTTCAAAAAGAGGAACTTATGCAACTATTGATTTATGCAACTATTATTGGCATTTTGTAATTTTTGACCTTGTTGATTTGATAGGATTTATGTATTAATATATTTTTCTTTCTTCCCAATAATTTGATGGACTTATAGCACAATAGTATTTCAATCAGTGCTCATTATCCTAATATATGAAAATCCAGATACCATCACAACCTAAATGACTGGATGGATAACCAAACAGCAGCTTTGGAGATGAGGGAGCAGGAGCTGTGGACCCAAACAACCAAAGGACCAGTCCAGCTCTCACAGTGTGGCAGGGCAGGGCCATGGAGGCCGAGGAGCCTCGAAGGGTAGGGGTGTTAACAAGGAGCTTCGCAAGGTGGCTGAGGTGGAGGAGCATCAAGGGGCATGGGCAGCTGAGGCCAAGGAGCCTTGTGAGGCAGGGGTTGTGAGCATGGAGCTTTGTGGGGTGGGGAGCAGCTGAGGTCAAGGACCCTCGCGGGAAGGGGGCTGTGAGAATGGAGGTTCACGGGGCAGGGACCACACAGATGGAGGAGGGAGGAGTGATGCTGGGTGGCGGACATGGCCCTGACTTGCAGCTAGGCTTAGGGAGCCTAACCACGCACATTGGGACTCAAGTGACTAAATAAATGTCTTATGCTAGTGAACCAAGAACCAGACAATATTTTCCTTCTTATATAACTCCAAAAACATCCTTTTCTGTTTGCTTGATTTCTATGGACATAATCAACTTCATTAAGATGCTTAACTCACTTGGTACAATGTAGGACTTACATTTTTTCAAAAGTTTAAGCACATGCTATTTATCACTTGCATTTTTTGTTTTCTGGAACTCCTTTTTGCAATCTTCTTTTCTCCTAGAGTCAGGACTCTCTATAATAAAATTTTACAGATGTCATTAACACTTTTATATTGTTAATGGTTTTAAGTCCAAAATTAAAAATTTATGTTATTATATCCTTTACTCTGCAATACTTTTCAGTGTTTTTTGGTTTCAAATAAATTTTGTAGGAAACCACTATTTATTAGACACTGAATAGCAGATCTGCTCAGGATGAAATGGGACTAGGGACCTAAAGCCTGACTTTTTATGCTTCCTTTTATGCTTATCAATTTATTGCTTCCCAGCCTAAAATTGCCCTCTAATACCCATTCAGCAATAATGGACTTTGTGCTTTTAAACTGTTTTTCTTTTAAGTGAGCATTGTATTAAGCTTTCTCAATACAGGGTAGTAAAGGGACATGGTGTGAGGAAAGAGCTCCTCTTGCTGGTTCCAGCAGCCGCGTAGTGATCAGCAGTGTACTGCCCACCTGTTGAGCTTAGCTGTGCTTCTGTTGTTTCCTGCTTGCCCAGTGACTGTGGTCAGCTCTGGGCCAGCATCGCAGCGAACTTTCTACCACCCAATGGGCTGTAACCATGCTTTTTCCAGTGAGGTCTCATCCTCTGCCTTGACGAGGAAACCTCCTATTAAAGTTTTTCTTCCTTGGATAGTCTCTCTCAGCAGTATAGTATTAGAGTTCCCTTTATATTAGATAGTTACTCTATTGTCATAGTTTAATAATTTGTCATATGAAACTTCCCTTGTTTAAACCACTGTGTGGTTTCTGTGTCCTGATTGGATCTTCATTGATACCTCCCCACTTTTGACCCGTAGGGTATCTTCAATGAAACCAAAAGCTCCCAAGAGTTTGAAAAAGGCATTCTAAAAACGATGCCAATTAATTTGATTAGAATGTATACATAGATATAGCAAACTAATTGTGAGTAGCCAATTCAACTCAGTTTTCTGCTACATAACCACTTTGTTTCAACTAGACTGACCTGGCAGGGTATTTGAACTGTCTGGCAGAGCCACATGGTAATACACTGAACCAGGACTCAGCTGACTGAGCTTGTTCTGTCTGGATGTTCTTGAGCTTCCTTCTCAAATCTGTAAAATAAAGAACTTGCACTTGGTTTTTATGACCCCTTAGAATGCTTAATCTGTATCCTTGAAAGTGTTTATAAGGGTTCCATTACAATGTTTAACTGCTCTAAAAGGTAGTTCATGCTCATCTTTGTAGACTATTTTATACTTTTTATAGAAAACAGAATCAAGGCTACAACTCTGATCATCACAAAGTATGACTCAGCAGAGTCCCAGGAAACTGTGAAATTATAATCACCAAAAGAGTAAAAATCTTAGTGGAGTTTCAATACTGGAAGAATGGAGTAGATTTTTTTTCTGAGATTTTGATCTTCATCTCTAGACTTTTGTAGGGGATTTCTCACAGAAGGTGGCAATGGGATGAAACAGGAAAGACCTCACAGGATACTGGAAGCTTTTACAGGGTCCTTCTAATGATGCTTCAACATTTAGAAAAGACCTTTTTTTAATTGATTTTTTTTCTTAACAAGAGAGAATTTAAAGTATAAATTAATAATTATATATCATCCTCAATTCTACCAACAGTTTGAAATATGTCCTTTAATTTTTCATTATGTTCATATATTTAATGTAACATATACTAGGCACTGTTCTAGATGCTAAAAATGTAGAAGTGAACAGTAAAAGCTCCTACCCACAAGGTACTAGCATACTGTGCAGATCATTTGTTTCATGCTTCTTAAATTTAGCAATTTTTATAAATAGTTTTCCATGTCACTAAATAATTTCTATAGAACATGTATGCTATTCTGTTATATGGCTTTTACTTAATGTTGAAAAATTATTTCAAGTATTTAATAAATAATTCTGCAATAAACATAATTCTATAGAGATTGTCATGCACATTCTTTTCTTGAGATAAATTCCTAGAAATGGAAATACTAAGCCAACAAGAATAAGATTTTTTAATCTCTTACTGTGCATGGTTAAATTACCTTATGAAAGGCTTTTAAAATTATAGCAACCCCCACTCTTCCTTGCAGGAATGTGTATTTTTGTGGATATTATGATGTTTGCCCCTCCACATCTACTTTGAACTTGGTGCCATAAGAATTTGGTTCCTGGAAGTCTAACCCATGTGAATTTCTATTCCCCTCTGGCTTCTAGTTGAGTTTAACCAAAGGTAAGAGACCACTGGAGATCACAAGGCCAAAGGTAAGAACCCACTGGAGATCACTGGACCAAAGGTAAGAACCCACTGGAGATGAGTGGAAGGAAGAAAGTGAGTTGGAGTATTATTCCCTTTTCCTTCTTCCTGCTGGGTTGCTAATGGCTATGGAATATAGACCATACCTTCTCCTGTCAGTTGGCCTGTGTCACATAGCTCTACCTCTTCCCTGGGAACTAGCAACCGCTCACCTCCCTTCTAACTACCAGCCTAGATAAGGTAATGACTCACATTATTCTTATTCTGAGGGTATTTTTGGTTGTTGCTGTTTGTAAACTTATCCAGACCTTTTATAAGTGTTTCCTTTATTAAATTTTCTTCAGTTACTCAGCTTACTGCCAGAACTCTGCAAACACAATGTCCATTTAAATCTACTTCTTACAATAAAAGCAAACAATGTAAATATATATGGCTTCTTATATTTTAATTTTACTTTTGGTTACTCAAGATGAATACTTGTTCATGTATTTGCTGAGAAATTGTTTTACTTCTATTGCATATTGTGCATAAACTTTTATTCCAGTTTTGATTGGAGTTGTTCATTCTTGATTTTTTTTAGCTTGTTATATATTAAGGACACTGATACTTTGTTTATTATGTTGATTCAATTGTGCCTTTTCAGTTTACCATTTAATATCTATTGGTAAAATGGGTTACTTTTGGAATCAAATTTATCATTTCCAATTATCTCTTCAAAGTAAGCATTTTCTGTCATAGAAATCTTGATAATCCAGGAGTACTTTAAGCTAGGGACATTTTATAGCTGTTACAAAGAAAAGTATCTCAGAAAGTTTAGCTTACTGATCTGAGTTTCATTTGTTGTTCTTATTTGCCTTGTGACATTGACTTCCTATCATTGACTTTCCTATTTACTGATCATTTCTGTCCAGTTCTTTCAGTCCTCTTTCCATTGCATTATTGAAAGGATCAGGTTTTTGTTAGATAAATATTATAGTGAAATGAACAGATTCAAAATGCACTATTCAAGTTTGACAAACCTAACTCTCCCAAGAAATCTTGTATATCCTTACTGATCTTCTACCAGGCCTATAGATGTGAAGAAGGTATGTTAATGTCTCTCCAGTTATGAATGTGGTTCTGTCTTTCTCTCTTAAGGTCTTCATATATTTTGAGAATCTTTTATTATGTTCTGACACATTTAAAATTTTTCCATATGTTCCATATGAATTTTTAAAAGTTTTATTGAAACACAATTGATACGTCATAAAATCAGTCATTTTAAGTATACAGTGAATTTTAATACATTTATACATTTATGAAGCTATATAGATTTATTATGATCAACAAAAAACTTCATTCATGTCCCTTTACAAATTGACCCCATTTCTAACTGAATTCAAGCAACCACTGATTTTTCTTCTGTAATACAATGTTGCCTTTTCTAGAAAATTTAGTAAAAATAAAATTGTATAAAATGTAGGTTTTTTTATCTTACTTTTTTCACTTGACATTATTTTGAGATTCTTCATGTTGTTTAGACTTCAGCACTTCATTGTTTTTTATCAGTCAGTAGTATTACATTGTTTCATGGGACCACATTGTTTCATTTTGTTCATTCACCCGTTTATGGTCATTTGGATTGTTTCCAGTTTTTAACTATTATTTATATTTTTCTATGAATACTTGTTTATGAGATTTTGTGTGGATATATAGTTTTCATTTCTCTTGGGTAGATACTGAGGGGTGAAATTGCTGGAGTATATGATAGATGTTTTCTTTTAGCCTTAAGCAAAACTCCTAGAATATTTTTAAGTGAAAAATATTTTAACTTCCAAACATCATTGTACAGGTGTAACAGGTTTTTTTTTTTAATTATTATTTTTGCTAATACTTGATAATATTGGTCTTTTAAATTTTAGCCACTCTAGTGGGTCATAGTTATATCTTTTTGTGATTTTAATTCCTATTTTCTTAATGATTAATGATATTATGTACTTCTTGCTATTTGTATGTTTATTAGATGAAGTGTGTATTCAACCATTTAGTCTATTTTTTAATAAGACTGTTTAACTTTTTATTATTCAGTTTACATGTTGTATTTATTTTCTGGAGAAAGTGCTTTATTATATCTATATTTTAAAAATAATTATATTAAGTCTGTGCTTATCTTTTTTATTTTGTTGAAGGTGACTTTGCAAGTGGAAAAAATTCAATTTTGATAAAGTTAAAGTTATCAAGTATTTTTAAAATTCCTGCTTTTTGTGTATTATCTGATAAATCTTTACCTAACCAAGTTGCAGTTTCCTACTAAATTTTGTTTTTCCACAAATTTCATACATTTAAGCTTTATAACTTGGTCTGTGATCCACTTTTATAAAATTTTTGGTTATTTCCTAAAGTTTAGTTTAGTTTTGCTTTTGCTTATGAATATCTAATTGTTCCAGCACCATTTATTAAAATACTATATTTACTGAAAATACTATATTTATTAAAAACACTATTGAAATACTGTTCACAACAATATAACTCAGTTTCCTGTGTGTTATGAGTCTGATAGCACTATGTTATAGTTGGGTTTTAAACAGTCACATGATTGTTAAAAAGCAGAAAAGAAGAAAATATATGTAGACACAAACATATTTTTATTAAATTTTTAGGAATGTTTTACTGTTATTTTTTTAAAAAAAGCTTAAGTGAATATATAATTGCTCCTCTCTGTGTGATATGTGGTGCTTTTTCCTCACTGCTGTTAAGCTTCTTTCATAGTTTTGAGATTGGGTAAATTTAACGATTTCTATGAGAGTTCCCTGTTTCTTAGTTCTCCCATCTCAAATCTATCCTTGAGTCTATCTATTGAAACTTTCAGTTCAGTTATTTTACTTTTAATTTCTTGAATATTCACTTGGTTCTTTGCATAGTTTTAATTTCTCTGTTGATAGCCTGTTCTTTGAATATAGTTAGGGTAGCTGCTTTGACGTTTCATCCAAAGTGTATTCACTGAACTGAGGAAACACATATCAGAGCAGTTTCTATGAAATATTTTGTTTCCTGTATATGGGCATGAGTCACATTTATTACCTTTTCGTTGAAAATTAGACTCTGTACATAATATGTTGCATAACCCAGGATTCTGTTTTTATTACTCTGAAAGTTTTCTTTATTTTTATTAACTGTCCTTAAGTTAAAGGCAGCAACTATCTCCCCATAGTGGTATATATTCACTGAGATCTCTGCCTAGTTTCCTTCCTTACCTTCTTGGAGATATTTCTGCATTTGTTGGCTGAGAGCTCAGCCACCGATTTGGCGGAGGTTAGGCATGCTCATACACCATAAGTTTGAAGGTTTTTCTGTATGCTACCCAGGCTGTGTGTGAGCTGAGGAACATGTTGACAGTCGGCAAGTTGTAAAGGCTTCCTGGCTTTCATTTTCTTGAGCTTTCTGAATTTCCCACACTCGGAGAGAGTTTAATGGTCACACAGATGTGTGGTGAGTTTATTATCTTAGCTCTTCTATTGATCTCTTATTTCCATGACCTCCTGGTGGTTTACCACCTGCCCCAAACTAAGATCATGACCTTCTGAATCTGCTTCCTCAGTTCAGAAAATGGGTAGTTTATTTGTGCTCTATCTCCCTACTATAAAGCAGGAACTGCTCCCTGGCAGAGAACCAGAATGTATATATGGAGATCCATTTTCAGTCTTCTGTATTTGTTAAGTACACAAGCCTGTGCTGCTTGTTTAATATGTTAAGACATATATCTCATATATGTTGTCTGTTGCTTTTTGGAGGGGAGGACAAATCTAGTACCATTAACTCTGCAGCATGATGTGGAAATCTAATTGATCAAGTTTTCTCTGGAAATGTCTAAAGTTGTAGGATGCCAATTTTATGGTAGGCATTTGAAATAGTCTCAGTAGTTTAGCTACTGTAATGCTTTGTTTAGTTTAAGTATATTTTATATTCTCAAATGAGCATTGTTCCACCCTGCTTTTCTCTTTTCTGAAGTCCTTGTATTTCCAGATAGTACCGACGTTCTCTCAGGTCAAGATTGTGAAAATTGATGGAGATTATTACTGAAGAAAAATTTGAGTTTCACCAATAACAGTATCATCAAAATATTTTATTTAAAATTAAATATATTTTGGACATTGTATGAAAGTTGGAGATACAAATACCTGATAAGGCATAATTCCTCTTCTTGCGCTGATAGTTTATTGGGGGAGAGAGAAAATACATATATAAAATATAGAATAATGTATGCCAGCCAATGTTAAAGATTTTTTGAGTGAGTAGTGAAAACATTAAGTGGTCCTAGAGAATGTTGTATTGATTGCAAGTGAAGTGAGCACTCTTCATAGGGAGTAGACAGTATTATAAATAGATACAGTAAGACATTTTTAAGGTAAAAAAGACAATACCTAAGACTTGTAATAAATAGAGAATGGTGGTATACCGGAGAGTAAATTACCTTGTAGAAGAGTAGACACTGCTTATCTCCTGCTGCTTATTTTCTAAAAAAAAAAAAAATGCAAACTAACTCAGATATTGCCAGACATCACCAATTTTTCAGTTTGGAAATTAAGTGTTTTGTGCAGAATCTCCCAATTTTTAGATGTTGGCCACCAATAAAGTAGTTTATCACCATGGAGGCCACATAAATTATGTCTGAAAATGAATTTGGTATACAGTGTACCAGTCTGTGACCTCAAAGTTCACACATTCTGAAAGACATATTTAGTCTGTGACAGGAAAATTTTGTTAAGCATATTGTGTAACAGAAATAATGACTTAATGGCTTAGCATAGTCAGCTATGTTACTTCTGTGTAGCATTTGATGCTTGCTATTACAACTTAATAAGCATAAAATAATGGGAACACCTGTATGTCCTTTAGAAAACAGATGCATTTCAATTTTATTTAGAAATTCATTGCTAAAAGTTGTAAACAGAACCATTATTTTTATGTACTTAGTGTTTGAATTCAGGGCTCTTTGGGTTTGTAAAATTAACATTTTTAAAAAGAGAGTAAAAAACCCCCTTGTAAGTACCAACTCAGTGTTGCACAACAGATTGCAATGTCTCCACAGGGGCTGCAAGCTCAATAGTGTGCATCATACCCAGATATTTCACCAACTTAAAATGCATGTCATTTACCAGCTAGATTGGAACATCTTTGGTAAGCCATAAAATCTATAGTCTCAATATCTGTTCTGACATTTTACAAGTATACATTATCCTTGTTTAACCTAATAGAAGATACATTCTTTAGTAGCAATAATGTCCTGGAAAATGTAGATGCTCTGTTAGAACTGCTCAATTTAGACCTGAGTGCATTCCTTTTGAAATTCAAGTTGGCCTTTTTATACCAAAGCATAATTTCAGTTATTTAAACTAGCCAGCTAGGCTCGATGGATAGAGCATCAGCTTGCGGACTAAAGGGTCCCAGGTTTGATTCCGCGAAGGGCACATACCTGGGTTGCAGGCTCTATCACTAGTGGGGAGCGTGCAGGAGGCAGCCAATCAATGATTCTCTCTCATCATTGGTGTTTTCTATCTCTCTCGCCTTCTCCCTTCCTCTCTGAAATCAATAAAGAAATATATATATTTTTAAAAGGAAAATTCTTTCACTGGCCCAGTGACTCAGTTGGTTGAATAGCATCATCCCTCACACCAAGAAGGCTGCACACACAGGGGTCAATGGATTGATGTTTCTCACATGTGTGTTTCTCTCTCTCTCTTTTTCTCTCTCCCTCTCCTTTCCTCTCTCTCTAAAATCAATATTAACATATCCTTGGGTGAGGACTAAAAAAATAAACGAGAAATTCTCAGTTTCTTACATATCTAGAACTATTTAAAGTAGCACTTTGATTAGTCAAGTGTAAATAAATTGCAACTACATGACTATTGCTTCCTTTAAAAAATATGGAATTACACTTTGTAAGTTTTATAAATGTCTAATTACTATATTGTGCACCTGAATCTAATATAATATTGCATATCTACTGTAATCAAAAATAAAAATTATTTTACAAATATGGAATAAGCCCTGGATTGTGAGTTCAATGGTTAGAGCACCACCTGTACATCAAAGGGTCAGTCGGGTTGAGGGTTTGATTCCTGATCAAGAGCACATTCCTGGGTTTCAAGTTCAGTCCCCACGACAGGTCAGGTCACTTGCAGGAGGCAACCCAGTGGATGTGTATCTCATATCAATATTTCTCTCTCTCTCTCTTTCTCTCTCTCTCTCTTTCTCTCTCTCTCTCTCTCTCTCTCTCTCTCTCTCTCTCTCTCTCTCTCTCTCTCTCCCCTTTTTCTTCTCCTCCTCCTCCTCCCACCTCCCTTTCTTCTACTCTCTGAAAAAGTAATGAAAAAAATACCCAAATATCTTCTGGTGAGGATTAACAACAACAATACAGAGCAAGATTAAATAAACAAAAGAGGAACTCTACTTTGGAAGCTAAACTATCTGAATGCTGCTAAAGTTCCTTCCCTAAGTGAACATAGCCACCATTCCAGGACAGTTCTCTCATATATGGGAGTCAGTGTGTATATGCCTGTACATGTACATCTGTGTATGTGTGTGTCTCTCTGTGTGTGTATTCCACACAGCAATTTATCTCACAAATGGGCTGTATCAATTTTGGTAACTGTTTTGGTAATATGCAGTTGTTAATATTTTACCTGGTTTTGACTTCATTTTCATGGAACTTACAAACTAGGTGGCATCTGAAGAGTCTAAATTCACATATAAATAATGTAATCTTGACCTCCAATTCTATCATTGTAAGCATTTGAACTTTTCATCTCTTCTTAATTAAATATTGTTTAATCAAAGCCCTAAATTGCTTACCATGTTTTCAATGAATATATTTTCAAACCAATCACAAAACCATTTGGTCCAGATTTCTTTTTTTCTTTTTCTTTTCTTTTCTGACTGCTTTATTTACAAGTATTTTGGAGGAAAAAAATAGAAATCTCATTAAGATTGCATTTAAATAGAAAGGCGATGCATCTCAATAATTTGGTTTAGTGTAAAGCACTACATTTTGTACAAAGACAACTCAAACTTCTTTATTGTTTAAAAATCAATTAAAATATATTATTCACCTCATTTTGAATTTGAAGTCAAGCCCAGAATCCACTTATTGTGTCATTGGTTTAATTTCTTTAATTCTGAATATAATTAGAGCTAATCTGCTTAAATGAAGTTTTCTCAGGGAAGGTGGGGGGTAGAGAAGTGCATATGTAATTAAACACTAAAACAAATCTGAATTTCTCGTTTCCATTAAATACTTCTGAAATATGTTCTTAAACATATTTGGAAAGACCAAATATAAATCAGAATTTCAGTTTATAGTGTGTTTTTTTCTATATATCTTCTTTTTTGTTTCTTAAGATATCCTTGGCTATTAGTTTGGACGGTTCCTTATTTTATTTCAATGGAGTTAAATAGTAACCAGTGAAGATAATTCTACTAGATAAAACCTACAAATCATTTGCTATCTTAAATAAATCTGAATTTTTCTTGTTTTTATTTCTGGCTTTAGGTCTTTATCCTTTGTACTTTTATTTGTGTATAGTATATCTTCTCTCCACAAATCCCTATTTTTATCTTCATTCCATCTAAAAGTCAATATTGTTGTCTTACAATAAGTTTTTCCTTTAACCAGATTTTGCTGGGGGGTAAATGGAGTGATTTGGTATATTCTTTTATATCATACTTATGGTTTTCTGGCTTCAGATTCTCAGAGTATCTAGAAATTCTGTTTGAGTCTATAGACATGAATTTAAATTTAGCTGTTGAATATACATCTTGATTTTAAAATTCTGTACCAGTAACATTTTACATATTGACTCATCACCTAAGGATGAATTAGATTAATTTAAGATATTTAAAATGTCTTTTCTTGTAGTGATGAGAGGTAGAGTTTTTTGGAGTTTTATGGAGAGGTTTAGAATTATAGTAGCAGGTAGGACCTTGAAAAAAGCAGGGCTCAAGGACAATCAAAATATTTAACTTTTATCTTCCATTGTCTTTATTTATTTTTTTAATTTTATTTATTTATTTATTTATTTATTTATTTTTAATTTTTTTTTAATTTTTTTAAATATATATATATTTTTTAGTTAAATCTTTATTATTCAGATTATTACATTTGTTTCTCTTTTTTTCCCCTCCATAGCACCCCTCCACCCAGCTCCCACCCCTCCCTCTGCCCTTAGCTCCCTCCCATTGATCTCATCCATAGGTGTATGATTTTTGTCCAGTCTCTCCCTATACACCCCTCACCCCTTTCCCCCTGAGAATTATCAGTCCACTCCCTTTCTGTGCTCCTGATTTTATTCTATTCACCAGTTTATTCTGTTGATCAAATTTTTAATTCACTTAATTTTTAGATTCACTTGTTGACAGATATGTATTTGTTGTTCATAATTTTTTGTCTTTTACCTTTTTCTTCTTCCTCTTCTAAAAGAGTACCTTTCAGCATTTCATATAACACTGGTTTGGAGTTGATGAACTCCTTTAGCTTTTTCTTATCTGTGAAGCTCTTTATCTGCCCTTCAATTCTGAATGTTAGCTTTGCTGGATAGATTATTCTTGGTTGTAGGTTCTTGCTATTCATCACATTGAATATTTCTTGCCACTCCCGTCTGGCCTGCATCGTTTCTGTTGAGAAATCAGCTGACAGTCGTATGGGTGCTCCCTTGTAGGTAATAAACTGTTTTTCTCTTGCTGCTTTTAATATTCTCTCTTTGTCTTTTGCTCTTGGTATTTTAATTATGATGTGTCTTGGTGTGGTCCTCTTTGGATTCCTTTTATATGGGGTTCTGTGTGCTTCCTGGACTTGTAAGTCTATTTCTTTGACCAGATGTGGGAAGCTTTCAGTCATTATTTGTTTAAATAGGTTTTCAGTATCTTGCTCTCTCTCTTCTTCTGGCACCCCCACAATTCTGAAGTTGGTACGCTTGAAACTCTCCCAGAGTCTGCTTACATTATGTTCACATTTTTGGATTCTTTTCTCTTCTTGCTTTTCCAGTTGAATGTTGTCTGCTTCTTTATATTTCAAATTTTTTACTTGATTCTTGCCTTTCTCTAGTCTGCTGTTAGGACTCTGTATAATATTTTTTATTTCAGTCAGTGTATGTTTAATTTCTAGTTGGTCCTTTATCATCTTTAGTAGGACCTTTTCCATCTCTAGTTGGCTCTTTTCCATCTCTAGTATGTCCTTTTTCATCTCCTCTTAGCTCTTGCTAAATTTGTCCATCTTTTCTAGCATATTCTTGAAAAACCTTATAAGCGTGGTTTTGAACTCTATATCCAGTCATTTTTTTTCCTCCATTTCTTTTGTTTGTGATCCCTTCCCTTGTCTCGGCATTTTCACCATGCCGGGGAAACTTCTGTGTTGAATTCAGCCTTATGATACCAGACGCAAAGCCGCAGAAGCCTCTGTTGAGCTTGGGATGGGTGGAGTCTCAGGGCTTAAGGGACCGCCTTGCCTTCCAGTCGGCCCCGCCCTCCATGGCCCCTGAGTCTCACGTGACTGGGTAATGGCTGGAGCGGTCCTTGTGCATGCGCCCGCAGTGCCTCTAACCGCTGCCTTTCCAGCTCCCCTGCGCACCAGGACCACACGAGTCTAGGTCTCTAAGGTTTCGCCAGAAACAGGGGCTTTGTGAAGTCAGAGGTGGCACAGTTCGAAGGGTCTGTCTCCCGCCCACTCGCGAAAGCCAGCGGCACAATCAGCAGTCTGTCCTCCGTGCAGCACCATGCGCGTGCGCGACCAGACCTGATCTTCTCCGACTCCCCTAAATTTCCGTGCACCTCTCCCTTTTCACAGTCCAAACTCCCCCCGTATGATTTTCGGCTGGATCTGGGGTTTAGTGTTGTAAGATTAGGGGTTCAGTGCCGTTGGGAGTCTCCGTTTCCCTCCCGCCAGAGAAAGCCAGCCAGGTACTCCGGCACCCGCTCTCTCCGTGTGCGCGTCTCCGTACCTCAGCTTTTTGCAGCTCCTCTGGGTTTCTGTGAATCCTTGTCCTTCCCTCTAGCTGTAGAACTTCCACTCAGCCAGCTTTCCTGTGGTTCTGGATGATATCCGTTCTGTCTTTTAGTTGTAGTTTTGAAATTGTTGTGCGAGGCAGCAGTGTAGGTGTTTACCTATGCAGCCATCTTGGTTTTACTTTTTTTATTTTTAAATCTTTTTTTTCCATTTTTTTTATTGTGTTACATGTATACATATCTTCCCATTCCCCCCGCTCCCTCCCAGGCATACCCCAAACCCCCAGTGTCTATGTTCATTGGTTATGCTTATATGCATAGATACAAGTCCTTTGATTGATTCCATTGTCTTTAAACTTGATTCTATTGGGTAATCTTCTTTCCATGCCCCTAGATAGCAATTCTAGCTGATCTCATGATTTTTCTGCTCTTTTCTAGATAATAAATAATTTAGTCCTAATATCACTCTAAGTTGCAAACACAGTTTCAATTCAGATTTTAGAATGTCAAATTTAAGATATTGATGAAATTGCTGAATCTGGTTTTAAAAAGGGTTAAAGCTGAAATTCTTAGCGTTGATGAAAATTAAATCTGTTTTTTTTTTTCTCCTGGAGTATCTATGCAGATTCTTCATAGGTTTCTTACAGGGCCCTTGGTAGTAGGGTTGGCACTATTTTTGGCTCTATTTTCTGTGTTATCTTTGGGTTAATTTTTCAGCTATCGGTATTGGATGGGAGATATCTAGGTTGTTTCTGCTAGTCTTTTGCTCTCTTATCCCTCCCATGGTCTTCTTTCTCCCATAGGGAATTAACATACCTACCTTGGACTAGCTTGATTAATCTAAGTGCAGCAGCAAATTGATCCGCAAAAGACCACATACTCCTACCTTAATCATTGATGACACTGGTCAAGTTCTGTCTTGTTCTCTAGATTTTCTTGTTTGTCAGATGCAAATTCTTAACTTCCTTAATTTTCACAGGTGAGAGTCAGACATTAGTTCCTGTACCCCTCAAAATTACAGAGAACATAAGGTCATGATCCCTAAATAATTACCCTGAAGTCATACCTTACCTTAAAGTGAAAGGGCAGTAAGTGCATCTCCCTTCTATCCAGCAAACATGTCAAACTCAAAAGCTAACACTGGCCAAATTAAGTTTGTGTGGGCCACAAAAAAATACATAAGCTTCAATTTTCATGGAAACGTAGATTTATTTTGAAAAGTATAGTATAACATAGAACAAGAGCAATGATAAAATTAATGTTTTCTTACATACCATTGTACTGGTGAGCCACAAAAATATTCATTGTGGGCCACATGCAGCTTTGACATGCTCATTCTAGAGGAAGCAAGAATATAGACAAAGCACTCTGAAAGACCTTTCTCTAAAAAAATATCCTCTTCTTATATATTCATGAACTTTGGAAAAGATTCTGGGGACATTTGATTGTAAATTTGTCTGTGGTGTGTGGTGGTCTATCTCATATACATTTTGTTAACATTTTTTTTATATAGCTTGAGTTTGTTTAAAGAGGCTTTTCAGGGTTTCAAAGTTTTCAAACTGCTAATCTGATGGTACAGGTTTAGTTAAGAAATACCGAAGAAGCTCAACAAGAAAAACTTAACTTTATAAAATCAAGAATCTAAAGATTTTCTTTTTGAAAATCAATTTTACCTTCAGAGAGAGTTGACCTATAGTTCAAACCGTGAGTAAAATTCATACCTTTATTGAAAATCTCGGGAAAATACTTTTCAAATGACCTGTGGATATAACCTTAATCTTGTTATAATCAAGAAGAAATTCAAATTGGATTCTGTACTCATGTTGAATATTAATATGTGACTATTCTTTGAAAATTGATATTGGCTATTGAGTGACTTGTATAAGGTAATTGTTCTTGTGCATGCTCATGTTTGAAATTAATTGAAATAATGAAAAACAGTACTACTTATGTTTGAGTATATAGTCACAGACTTTGAGATAGAAATAACCTCAGAGATCATTTGGTGATCATTAGGTGATCCACCTAATAGATAAATATATATTAATAATAGCAACATTCATATTTATAGAGAACTTTTCAGACTATAGGAATCCAGAGAAGTTATTAGTTTTTTTCAAGGTCAAAGAGACCTGTACTAAAATCTACATTTCTGAGTTCTTATCCTACATCTTTATATTGCATAAAAATTAATACACATAATTTAACTTGAGAAAGTAGGTAGTAAAATTGAAATGTTTATGCTATAAAATGAAGTAAATAAAAAAAAGAAATATATTTCTTCTCCAGGCCTCTATGAAGCAACTACAAAGATACTGGTTATTAACAAAATAAAAATTTCATTATAATTTTCTTTTAATTCCAGGAACAAGTCTAACCACATGTATGTAAATAAAATGAAGGCATATAGTGCAATGAGGCAGGTGTATGTGACTTCCAAACTATTTAGGTAATAGGATTTTTCAGTTTTAAGGAAACTGAAAAATATTTCATTTTTACCAAAGACATAACAAATGATTTAGAAGTGGACTTCTTTCCCATAATTTTAGTTTCCTATTTTTTATCAATGTTGTCATAAAAAATAATTATTCAAGTAGTCAGAATATTGATTGTCAGGGCATAGAAGCACATTTTTTTTTATAACTTAGCTTCTTATTTTGATTTTGCTTACCTGTCAGGACTTAATGAAAATCATTCTGCACCAGCCTTTTGTCATTACTGATGCTCTTAATGTAGGTTCTGAGTCAAAATGCTTAATAAATGAAGAGAGTAAAAATGAAATATAAAATAACTAAAAAGAAACATGCTGTAAATACCTAAGGAATTGTTGAAATAAGGGCGAGGGTGGGGGTGGGTGTAGGCTACTTATGTGCAAATGAAGGCATTTAATTGTAATGTGTCTTCAGTGATACATGGAAAGAGAAAGTCTTGAATAAATTTCCCATTATAAAATGAGAAATTGTCATGCTTTGCCCTTTTCATTTGCTCCTTGAGAAAGGTGAACTTATCTAAAAAAATTTATATGAGGAGAGCTGCTTTTATTCAGCTAATGAATTACATATCTTGGGACATGGCACAGTGTTGGATGGTATTAGAGGACAGGAACACTGGCACTTTTACATTATTAAATTAATAGCAGGATTATTTAAAAAAACTAATTTTATTCTCAATCTGGTTTTCCTAGAAAATAATGAGTGACAGGTAAGAAAAGGCACAAAAGTTGTCAGGCATAGACCCAGAAAACTGCTCAGTGTCTCATAAAGGCCCTCAGGGGCCAGGGGCAGTAGGTCATTTTCAGATTAGAAGTTTTCTTTCTGAGTTCAGGGTTAAAGAACCATTAATCTACCAGAAGCTGTTTTCTGAAATGTCAGAATATCAGATATTTGCCTTTTAGAGAAGAAGTGATTCATAACAGGTCCTGCCCAGGTTTAAGCTGTAGCCAACAGGATATAAAATTGGTATATTAAGAGTATAAAATGTTTGTATTTTTTACAAGTGTAATAGCTATTCTTCTTGCTGACACATAAGAAAGTTCTGCATGGGGAAAAGAGGGAAATTAGGTGTGACATGAACCAGAGGCTGTTGTCAAACAATGAAAGAGTCAAGGGCACAAACACAATAAGAAGACCAAAATTTTTTTTCCATTCTATTTTTTTAATATCACAATTCAGTATCCATATTTTTCTGTTATAATTAGTGTATTTATGTTGCTATGAAAATCGTTTTCACCATTATCATTTACTTTTGCTGTGATCAGCACTGAAAGTGCACAGCAATTTCTTTTCAACTGCAAGATGCATTTACAGAAATAGTTCCAAAACTATCTTTATAAGTGAATTAGTTTCCTTCTAAGAATACAATACTGCAGCTAATCTTTAAACTCACTTAGAGTCCTTGACTATGGACTATAATAAAAATCAATTGTTGAAAAAGAAATCAATTGCTGCATTTCATAAAAGCAGTTTCGTTTTACCAAGTAGAGACTTTATTTTGCTTTAGGCTAAGGTTGGATATTGCAAATTTTTTTTTCTCCTTCTGTGATCTGATTTCACATACATAAACCCAAAGAGTGATATTTCTGATGAGAGATGGTATTAGCTCAGTAAAACCACAAAAACATTTTTGTGTGTGTATGTGTGAGTAAAATGTTTTGAATGGGCCACACAAAATTAATATTAAGTTTTCTGTCATCTATCTAATTACTTGGGTAGATGACTTGCATTAAAGGCAGTGAAGCAAAGAATCAGTAACTTGGCTCTTTGCCATTTCTGCAGTGCTGCAGATACACATTTCATGCAATTTATACAGAAATTATGTATGTTTAGTGTACTTTCTTGGGACATCTGTGCATTGGACTAGAAATTATGCCTTTATTATGGTTTTTGAAGGTGTTGCTATTTCAAATTATAAGTATAAACCACTGTTGTTAAGAAACAAAACCAGAAAACTGACAAATACTAAATAGTAATTGTTTATGTATTTTACACAATATTTGCATGTGTGCACAAATACAAATTAAACATTTCTTCTTCTTTTAAAAATTCTGGAAAAAATAATGAAATAACATTTATTACTCTGGAAATCAACTCAGAATTTGTAGCCATATGTAAATCCATAATAACTTTCATTTTTCAAAAGAGAAGTAGGTTTATCCTTGTGAGAAAAGATTAATGTTTCCTTTATTTTGTGTGGAGATAGCCATATGGTTCCTTCAGACTTTTTTAAGGATCTCATATGCTTCCTAAACTCTCATTCATGGGCCATAACCCAAAGTATTTTTTAAGTTCTGAAATGGTTGAATGGGTTAACTGGATATAGGATGATGAGCGTAACCCATGGCTGTGATATTTGTAACTTTCTTTAATTCTGTGGCATGCATTGCTGTTTTTCCTCTAAATAGTAAAATCTCTAATAATACTTGCCTCTCTAAATATTAATTGGCTCATTGATAAAATCATGTGATGTCCACATTCTCACCAACAAAACAAAAATTATAACATTCCAATTCTGGACTTTAAATCCATATATCCTTTAGAGATAGTGATGACAAACCAGAGAGTAATTAATCTACCGGGATCTAAAGCTAAAAATTCATTCAGTTGTATTATAGGTGTGGTAAGTGCATATTGAAAGCAAATTAATATATACTCTATAGCAACCTAATGGCTTTTAAAAGTTAGTGCAGTCCTGGTCAGTTGGCTCAGTTAGGGGGAGCATCATCCCATACACAAAAAATAGTTTTGGGTTGGATTTCCAGTCAGGCCATGTGCCTAGGATGAGGGTTGGATCTCTGGTCAAGGCATTGGGCTGATGTTTCCCTCTCTCTTTCTTTCTATCTCTGTCTCCTCATTTCTCCCTCTTCCGTCTTCCCTCTCTCCCCCTCCCTCACCATCTCTAAAATCAATAAATATGTCCTCCAATGCTCTGGTGAGGATAAAAAAAGAGTTTAAATTACCTTTTCTTGATACAGTGTAGAATGACACTCTGATATTGTGATTTATAATAATTAGTTGGTCATTCAGATGACAAAAATATATTTCTCATATATAGAGTGACCCCAAAAATGTATAAACATACTCTGAATAATTATAAAGGCAATGTTTATTAAAATACATTTCATTCTCAAAATTGAGTTATCAGTTGTTAAAGTATTTTTACATATTTTTGGGACACACTGTATTTCCCATTGAGACTGTCAAAGTTGTCTTTTGTTCTGTTAATGAGATTACTTTTGGAAAGTACCAAAGGATGAAGCCAACCTGGTGATTAGAGGGTTGGAACTTTTCAATCCTACCTCCTTGACCTCTTGAGAGAAGAGAGGGGCTAGAGTTGAATGGGTACAGAATGGCCAGCGATTTCATCAATCATGCCTAACCTACTGAAGCCTACTTAAAAACCCAAAAAGGTAGGGAGTTCAGAGAGCTTGCAGGTGGCTTTACATTCAGAGTCTTAGGACAGTGGTGAGCCTGGAGAGGCCCTGGGAGGTCCACAGTTTTCTCATACTTGGCCTTATGCAGCTCTTTCCTCTGTCTCTTCCTGAGTTATATTCTTTATAATAAACTGGTAATCTAGTGAATAAATGTTTCTGTGTGTTCTGTGAGCTGCTCTAGAAATTAATTGAACCTGAGGTGAAATTTGTGGAAACCAGTGAACTATAGCCAGTTGGTAAGAAGTGCAAATCACAACCTGGATTTGCATTTGGCATCCTGAGTGGGAAGAGGTTTTTGGGTCCTCCAAACTATAGCAGATCTGTCAAAAGTATAGGTAATAGCCTAGGCTTGAGAATGGCATCTGAAGTGAGACTGAACTCTTAACCTGGGGAATCTTATACCATCTTTAGGTAGATAGTGTCAGAATTGAATTGTTTGAGAATTGTCTATTGGTGTAGGGGACACTCCTCAGCCGCCATGTAAAAATTGAGTCTCCAAATGTCTAAAATAGACATCAACATTGATTCCCCTTGTTTAACATTGGCTCTAGGAAATTTTACACCAAGTGAGGTGATTTGCTGAAATTTCAGATGTTATTTATTCTGGTTATTGTATTAAATTAGGACTATTCTTTTGGGTCTATGAAGGCACAGTTTTTTGGCCATTATTATTTTTTTTTTTGGCAATTATTTCATGCCCAAATTGTCTTTGTAAAAATATTCTCATCTGACATCAGTTGCTCAGGCTAGCATATTGAAGTGGGTTACTGTACATTCTTTTTTTTTCTTTTTTTTAAATATATATATATATATATATATATATATATATAT